>CM068582.1:53131509-53731509 GCA_035048485.1 Pteria penguin | reverse complement strand
TGTTTCAATGCCCCGTGTTGCTAATTTGCTTTGCTTCCTGCTACCTACACCACTGAATAATCAATGAAAAAAGGAGAGATGTATTCGTGTTTATTCACACGACAAATTAATTTTATGTAATTCTCATAAAATCCACTGTTATAAGTCCAGAATAATCTATAGCTACTGTCATAGTGCTGAGTCAGATCTGTCATATTTGTGGTTTGTTTGCTTTGTTTTGACATTGTTTATGCCAAACTGACATTGGACACAAATGCGGTGGCGGCACCCGCCTGGTGTATGGCTTCATGATTTTACCGGGGCCCACCCAAAGCGGATTTTTAAATATCAATATATACTGTGTCACGGGGTCGGTTATACTTTTTACGAGCACATATGATGTCTGTGCACAATTACTTATATAGCATTATCTATACCACCACAGTTCCTATTCTTTCATGGCTGTGGGAACTCATAATTTTTACCACATTCCAAATAATAATTTACATGCGATGGCAAACTTTAAAACTTGGCCTTCCATGGACAGTTTTATCAAGTATCGACACTAGAGAAATTTACAGTATAAATAGTTAAAGAACGGCGTTTCATCGAACCCCCCCCCCCCTTTCACCCCACCCCAGGCTTTCACCCTGTCGCTCGCGCGCACACACGCACATCCATGCAGAAAAATTCATGCAGGCTACGGTTAGTGTAACAAAGGTGAATCAGTTCCTATTTTATGTGCATGTTAAGCAGAGCTCTACAAATCACTAAAACCGATTCAGTATCTCAAATATTCCTGAAAGAAAGGCGTATGTATTGCAGATAAAATCAGCAAAATGTAGATCTACTGGACTACATGTGCACGTACACTTAATCAGTTTATGCTACTTAGCTGACGAAAACGTAAAACACTTACCGTTTTCAATATTTCTGTATTCAAATTACTGTATTGCTTTGTCTGCATGATGTAAACTATAAATAGTTCGTTTTTTGTTTATGTTTTGATAGATTCAGGTTTTTCCCCGAGACAATAATAATTGTCTATGACGTCAGTTCCTATTGAAGTGGTATAAAAGTCGCGAAGAAGGAAGGTTTCGTACGTGAGGATATGTACTTTTACGAACTAAACTGAATGAAGAATGCAACTTTTCAGCTTTTATACAATAAGTTGATATGTGCATGTGTGCCTTCTTAACCAAAGGAATTAAACGCGTTGTTTATCTAAACCACATCCCACTAACACATGCGAAAACACGACAGGACCCTCGGAATGCAGTGGAACCTAAGACGAGTACATGCAGAATATTGGCCTTTCTCGCTCCCCATGTTAATAGTACTTTGGAACAGTTGTCATGTTTCGGTCTAAGAATCTTTCAAAAGTATGTAGTGAAGTACCCTAGAGCATTCCATTCTGTAGTGGCCTGATTTATGGAGGACGTATACTACATAATGATCAGTTTACCCTTACCTACATATGGTACCATTAATTTTCGGTTATTACGAAAATTCCTTTGGCTAAGCTGATAAGACACTAGGATAAACTAGGATCTGTAGATGTGATATGGCGGATTTGTAAAAAGTAACATTGGGGGATTTAGAATCCGGGGTTGCATGGGTTACAACCTTCTTTTGTCGGAAAATTTTACATAAAAAGGTGGTTTTCGGCCATTTTAGGGTTGCAACACGCCTTTCCAGACCACATAGTACAAAATATTGGTTATGGAAGCCTACAACCCCCTCTCTTTTTTCAAAACTTTCTAAATCCGCCTACATATATGAGTAATATTGAAAAGATATTGGTATATATTGATAACGTACCTTTCCTACTTTTATACTAACCCAAATGTTTGATTTATTGTCCTTTCACTTTGCAGCTGTAAGAAGAGTTCAAGGGTCGAGATCAATGCTCAAGAACGTATTACGAAAACACTGTCAGCTGAAGTTAATTCCTAAGCTGAAATTAACAACTGCTCTGATATCAAAAAGACATTGCAGTCACAGTGACCATAATAACACTCATTGGCTAAGAGTGACCAACAGCAAGGGTGAACCGCCGTCTGATGCAATGAACACCGTGCCTCAATCTCAAGATAAAACTGATTTGGAAGGGGATTTATCTAGGACATTTTTAACTTTAGAGAAGATAGATGTAAACATCTTTAGGTATGTAAAGTTGTATTGTTCACTGTAATATTCCTGTATACGTGCGTGCCGTGAAGAAATATTTTTTACGCAGTTGGTATCGTCTTGGGTCAGTTTGGGGTTAAAATGTGGAACACACACAGGGGCGGATCCAGAAGCAGAAGTGGGGGGGGGGGGGTTGAAGGAGGCACAAAGGAATTTCGAATAAAATGGAGTAATCTGGTATGTTTTTTCAGCCCTATCTTTCAATAATGACACAGGATTTCTTTTCTGTCTGCTAAGAACAAAGCCATAAAGTCATATCCATTTGGTCACTTTATTTCTTCATTATTATCTTTGATATGGTGTCGAAATTGCATATATTTCACATAGTTTCCCTTAAAGTAAATTTACAATGTCAGAATAAATACATGTACACAGTGTTTTCATTTGGAAATAGTTCACTAAACTGGCAATACCTGTTAAGTTTCAGTTTCAGTTTGGAACTTCCTCCTGCGGTCAAGGAGCACCCCAAATGGGTAAAACAAAGATCTATTTCAGGTTTTAAGAACATATGTACAATGGTAAGAGAATAATATGGGCCAAAGACTAAGGGCCAAATATCACATAAGAGTAACTAATAAAACTAAAAATAAGGGCCAAAAGTAAAATGTATAAAAGGAGTGTGTGTTAAAAAAATAATGATATTGTTTTGGGTCAGCAGCACCCAAGTTGCATAAATAAATAGGAATAATACTGAGTTAAATGGGCTGATGTGGATGGGGCTAGCCTCATTGCGTCTAGACCACTGTCTTGGAACTATATTCACAAGTGCAGTTGGGGAAATTATAATTTGTAGGGGAATTTATTAGTCCTGTGCCGTTATAATATGTAGGGGATGCGTGACATCTAATTCTAGACAGAAGGTAATTTCAGAGTAGGTGCAATTTATCCATGGATCTTACAAATGCAGTTGGGAAATATATAACGTGTAGGGGACACTCTATCTTCTAATTCTAGGTAGAAGGCAATTTCAGAGTGGGGGCAGTTTGTACATGCATGGCTAGATAAAGCAGTTTTTTGGACAGAGATCTTATTCATTGTGCAGGCTATCCATAAATAAGTGGATAGATGAATGAATAAATAAATATCAAATAACTAACTAGCTACTCAAACAGTACTGTAAAGTGACTCTCTTCCAAGGGTTTAGGATGATGAAGTCCTCATGAACTTCCTGGGGAGTCATCCCCTTCTAATAATAATATAGATACCAAATCACTAAACTAACTTCAGTTTTTTTTGGTTTTGGCAGTTTGATTAACCCTTTAACTTTTGACAATAGCTATCGAAGGATTTGACAAGTTTGAAATACTATTGTCTCTACTAGAAACGTTCAGTATTATTGAATTATAACTAGAGCTGTCCTAACAGGACAAATACCCCATGTGGCAACAAAGTTGAAACATGCAGTAATTCATCCCAAGATACATCACTGGTATAAGTGTAATGGATAGCCCACTTGTACATTTTGAGGTATCATCAATGAAAACAATCTGGTTTGTGTGCACCCTGACTTTGATCTTGTAGATATGATCCTGGTTTAAGGTCATTACACATCCTTGGGTCATAAGGTTTTAACAAGGATTTTGGCTATGTGTGCATTGTGACCTTGACCTTGAAGATATGGTCTTCGGTCAAGGTTATGACACACTCTTGGTCATCAATTATGTGAAATGTTATTTAGATCCAACACAGCAGTAAGGAGTTGTGGCTTGGACAATAATAATGGTTTGATTGAGCTATATACTTATTTATTACCGGGTATATCAAAGTTAATAATAATACATTGGACGGAGAACTTTATGATCATACCTCGTAGACTACATTTAAAATGTTGGGAATAGATCTGGGATTGCTCCAAATGTGCATTGAATCATGAAAAATCATCAGCAGGGAGCTTAGACAGCCCCGCAATGGGACAAGTAGAGAAGCGGAATAAAGATAAGGTTTTAACCAGATTGCTGTAAACTGTTGTTGTAGACAGACAGCTAGACTATACATAAGTTCTTATCCTCGTCCACACTTGTATTGAATACTGTTTACAGTATTAGATATCACTGAGTGTTTTAAATGAACTTAATCAGACCAGCGTAGAATAAACAATTTTGTACTGATCTTGCTTAGTATTAATTTAGCTGATCATGAATATCCTTTACATTTACAGAGCTTCAGCAGCTAGCCTTCTCCAACCTGTAGGCTCTAGATTTGTGTTTGGGGGTCAAGTGGTAGGACAAGCTTTGGTGGCAGGAAGCAATACAGTTGAGGAAAATCAACATGCTCACAGTTTACACTGTTACTTCTTAAGAGGAGGTGATCATTTTAATGTTCCTGAATAGACTATATGATTAATTAAGTGACACAGTTTTTCATTGGACATAGACACATTTGCTTGTGAGTTGGCATACATTTAACAATTAAAAGTCATTTGACTCATGCATTCCCTTTTTTAACAATGAAAGGTAAATTTAAGATCTGTCAACTCATAAATTTAGTAAAATTAAATTGTCCTGTAGTATGTTCAAAGTTATCTTAAGGTATTTTAACCTCTCACAACAGTGCTTCAGGGGGGATATAGTAACAGTACTGTGTGTGTGTGGGTGGGTATGTGCATGTGTGTACTTGTGTGTGCGTATGGAGGTGTGTGCATGTGTCTGTAACTTGTAGACACTTTAGAAGTCACAATTTTACCGTATTGCGTCCATACTTCACATATAGTTTAATGATAAGAAGAGGAAGATCCCTATTGGATTTTGGAGTAAAAGGTCTAAGGTTAAGGTCACTAGAGGTCATCATAGAAAAACCTTATAGACACTCTAAAAGTTGCAGTTTTGGCCCTATTGGGTTCGTACTTGACATATGGCTTGAGTATAATGAGAGGAAGATCCCAGTTGATGTTAGGGTTGAAAGGTCAAGGGTCTAGGCCGATTTAGTACCATGGAACTGCCATGCGAGGGGATGCCACACTTAACGTTGCTCTTGTGTGATATTATGCTGAATGTGACTTATGAACATATTTCTGATCAAAATAATGCTTTATACTTAAATTCTGTTTTAGTTAAAAGAATTATTAATTTAAAAGATACTTTCTTAATACTTGAAACCTAGAACAAGTGTGAATAAAAGATTTCAAAGAAAGTCAGATTTGGTGGTCTTGATGTCCATTTAATCTTTGACAAATGTTTTTATCTCTAAGGTTAAAGTAGCTTTGAATTATGTTAATTTACAGAAGCAAAAGAAGAATTTCAATAAAGCTCAAGTCTTTGTTCTGATAAAATCATGATGGTTGTGTATGTGGAACTGTGAAGACCTACTCAGCTTCTTATCATTTGAATATCTTGTCACAGAAATTACTCTTAAATTTATCCGGTGGGAGAACGATGTAAATGGGGTAATATGGCAACTTAACATTATTTAGACAAGTTGCTTTTTAGCTCACCTGTGCCAAATGCTCAAGAGAACTATTGCCATAATGGGCCCCATTGCTTATCTGTCTGATTTTTGCCTGGTGCCTTTGCTTCGTGGTTTGTATCCTTTAAATCTGATGAAGGGATTTTGATGAAATTAAAAGAGATGAAGTCAGGCGATTTTGTTATTCCAAAATCAAATTTTTGATGCTTTTTAAAATTTTGACAAACTACATCTTCATATTGCCTATATAGATCAAGAAACTAAAACAGAATGTATAAGTGATCAAAAGATAAAATAAAAAAAAAGATGTTGCTGTTTCTTGTTCCAATCTGAAATAAAACTTTGATTTTTGTGTGTCTTCCCTGTCATTTTTTTCATATTTTAAGATAATTTCTTTGAATTTATTCAAGTTGAATGTTGCTTTTGATGCACTAAGTTAGTGTATTTTTTATCAAATTTAAGGAAATAATTGAATTTGAATACAAAAATAATATCTTGAATACTTTTGTAGAAGATTAAGAAAAAAAATGAGTAATGCACTGTATGTTATATAATATTTGGGTGATGTGTTTCTGACATTGTCTCAGACTATGTCAGTTTTGAACATTGTGAGGTAATTTTTTTTTTTATTTCCTTGTTGAAGGTTGATTATAAATTTAAGATGGGTTAGATAGCATGATATTCTAAATTTATAAGTGTGTTTTTGCATATTGTTTTGTTTGACTTATGTTTTAGAAAAATGATACTTGCATTCTGATGCCCTCTGAGACTTTCATGTGCTTAAGGTGTCCAGGTGAGTGATATAAAACCGCCGATATCAAAAGTTAGAGAAGGGCAGAGAATCTCGGACTATTATTAAATCTACAAGTTGACTTTATCTAATATGTTAAAACTTTTTGTAAGAATAAGAAAAAGAACTTTATTTCATTTTGCAGGGAGCAATAAGAAGCCGGTTTTGTATCATGTTGATAGAACAAGAGACGGTAAAACCTACACTAGTAGAAATGTAAAAGCTACTCAAGATGGAATACCAATCTTCTCAATGCAGGCTTCGTATAAGACAGAGGAGGATGATCCCTTTCACCATCAGTTCACTATGCCTCAGGTCCCTGGTCCTGAAGGATTGGAAAGCTCTAATGATTTTTTAAAACGTCAGTTAATGTAAGATTCCTTCCAGCTTGTATATTGTTTTCTATCAAGAAGTACTTTATATAGCTCACCTGAGCCTTAGGTTCAAGTGAGCTATTGTCATTGTGGGCTGTCAGGCATCTGTTATCCATCCCTAGAACTGTCAATGTCTCCTTTAGAACTACTGGAAGGATTTTGATGAAAATGTATAAGGTTGAAGTATTCAAGGTTCCTACAAGATTATTTGTTTTTCGAGCAGGTCTTTCAAGGGATGGATTCTGGGTAGGGCCGCATAAGTTCTGTAGGGTTCCATCTTTTTGATAAGAACAATACAATGAATGAGCCAGAAAGATCGAAAAGGATGAATTCTGAAGTCAAAGTAATTGACATTTTATTTTGACCTAGTAATTTTCACACAATTTTGTTGATTTATTCAGTAAAGAGAAACAAGCATTTATTTGCTTACAGATGGGTGCAGTCCTAACATAACATACACGTTAACGCGAAAAGTGGTCACGAGGACTGCTCTAGCACATGTGCTAGGACTGCTCGACCGGACGCGTGTGCGCTTCTCGCGTTAACGTGGTAGGGAATTCGCGTTAACGCGATTTATTCCCGCATGCACTTGGTCCAGTCACACGTTCACATGTCTATATTTGTAATTCTCTACGCAGTACTGATGGAAAAAATAAATGGATCTAATTATACTACAGTGAATGTCGCCATAAAACGTGTATTAAATGTAATGTTAAAATAACACCCTGCATTAAGGATTTCATATTAATATAACAAAGGAAATTATCGCATAGACATGCAATAAGGTGTTTATGAAAAAAAACTTCGTCAGTTTTTACTAGCATGATTACTTTCTAATTTCATTTATTTATTTATTTTTAATTAGTTTATTTATGGATTTATTTCTTATTTCTTTATTCATTTATAACTAATTTATTTATGTATTAACAGATATTTCTTATTTATGTATTTATAATTATTATTTTTGATTAAAGCCGGCGTGGCCTAGTGGTATCGCGTCAGACTCCTGATCGGGAGGCCGGGGTTCGAGTCCCGCTCTGGTCATGCCGGTGTCCTGTCTTTCAGATGAGACAGTAAAAACCGAGGCTCCGTGTCGTGGTATGCATGGCACGTTAAAGATCCCTCACTGCTTCGGGTGGGTCCATTGCAAAGGTCAAAGTTTGTATGCCCCGCATCAGGCAGATCAGGCATCATCATATACGTGAAATATTTGTGGTGTGACGTAAAACAAAAATCAATCAATCAATCAATCAATCAGTATTTTTGATTAAGCTATTTTCTATAATATATGAATATATTAATTATCATCATTGTTATTATCTTTATTTTTTTTTCATTATTATTTTTATTATTATTATTATTATTATTATTATTATTATTATTATTATTATTATCCTTAAATAAGAATAAATTTCATTAAAGTCAATGTTCGGAAATTGCGTTCAATATTTTTAAAATTCAACCCTTAACTCGGAAGGGTTTTATTGAATTCTAAATGTTTTACTTACACAATATGTTTTTATATTTAAATATACAATGTATATAGGGATTCTCCTTCAAATCCTTCTGTATAAACATTTTAATACAAGTTTTAAGTTGTAAGCAAATGAACATGGCTGTCAAGCATGTTCATGCGGCAGTCCAGCACGTTAACGCGGCCATCAAGGGCGTTCACGCGGTCTTGAAATTAAGTTCACGTGGAAATCTGCGTTAACACAAACGCGTGTGCTCAGCAGTCCTGAGGGCATGAGGAAAGCAAACTTCATGTTAACATAATGTTATGTTAGGACTGCACCTCACTGTACTTTATTTGAAAATATCTATTTTAAATATTATTTGAAATTTTAATTTCAAAAATTTTTTTTTTTTATACTTAATATCTCTTTTCTATAGCACCCGTTGATATACAACAGTACTGGCATTTTAGACCAAAAAAAATTTTATGTTATTTGTTTTAGGACTCAATATGTCAATTAAATCATTTTAGAAAAGAAATTTTGACATAAGACTTTGAGTCTCTTTCAAAATGTGTTTGTTTCATTATCTTCATTTATTCATTGTAAAGCAGTGGAGTATTCATTTACTTTGTTTTATAGTAATTTATGTATTTCAAGAGTTTTTTGTAAGTTTCATATCAAAAGTTTTCTTGACATTTCATAAGTTTTATTCCTGTTGCTTATATAAGCCAGTACTGGGGTAGCAGTTCGAATCCTGTTAAGGGCAAAACATTTGTTCATTTCATTTGACATCTTTAAATCATGTTAAGGGCAAAACTTTTGTTTATTTCATTTCACGCCTAAAAATCCTGTTAGGGCAAAACTTTTGTTCATTTCATTTTACACCTAAACAAGCTTTTTGAATGTTTTGCATCACTCCATATAAAATTAAGTTAATTTAAAATAAAAAAGAAATAAAATTGAAAAAGAAAGTGTGTCCCTTTTAGCTCACTAGAGCCAAAGGCTCAAGTGAGCTATTGTCATCACTTCGTCCGTCGTCCGTCCGTAAACTTTTCACATTTTCAACTTCTTCTTCAGAACCGCTTAAAGGATTTTCATGAAACCTGGTATGGATGAAGTACTAGGGGTCCTCTACCAAGTTTGTTCATTTCGTATAAATCCCTCAACAGGTGGCGCCACCATTGCTGAAAATAGATCTCAGAGGGTACCCCTCTTTGAAAATCTTCTTCTCCAGAACCAGTGTATGGACTATAAAACTAATGGCATCTGAGTGATCTAGAAGGATGTATGTCTCAAGTTTGTTCATATCGTTGAAATCCGATAAATAATTTTTGACCTTTTTTTGATGTTTTTTTGGACTTTGTAATTTTAATGCAAAAAAGAGGTATTTTTTTCTTTTAGTAAACATTGATGCATTAATTTGGTTTAATTTGATAATTTTTATGGTAAAAAATACTACTGTGAAGAAATTTTTTCAATATTTCATGTTTTGGATTTTTTATGAATTTTTTAAGACTTTCAAGAAAAAGGGGGGGGGGGACAATTGGTGTAAACATTTCACATTTTGAACTTTTTCTTCAGAACTGCAGAAAGGAATTTGATGAAATTTGGTATGCAACAAGTACTCAAGGTCCCCTACAAATCTGGTCATCTTTGTCAGGATCCGTCCACAGGTGGCGCCACCAGAGGCAAAGAGGGTACCCTCCTTTGACAAACTTCTTCTTCAGACTGGGGGCATACAGAGACAAACCGAATGCATAGGAATGATCTAGTTTAGCTCACCTGAGCCGAAGGCTCAAGTGAGCTATTGTGATCAATTGCTGTCCGTTGTTAGCTTTTCTACATTTTCGACTTCTTCTCCAGAACCGCTGAACAGAATTTCACCAAACTTCATAGGAAGTAAGTACTCAAGGTCCTCTGCCAAGTTTGTGTTTTTCGTGCCCATCCGTAATCCAAGATGGTCGCCATTGGCTCTGATTGGTTGCACATTTTCGACTTCTTCTCCAGAACCGTTGCACAGAATTTCACCAAACCTCATAGGAAGTAACTACTCAAGGTCCTCTACCAAGTTTGTGTTTTTCGTGCCCATCCATCATCCAAGATGGCCACCATTGGCTCTGATTGGTTGAAGCATTTTCGACTTCTTCTCCAGAACTGCTGCACAGAATTTCACCAAACCTCATAGGAAGTAATTACTCAAAGTCCTCTACCAAGTTTGTGTTTTTCGTGCCCATCCATCATCCAAGATGGCCGCCATTGGCTCTTCGACTTCTTCTCCAGAACGGCCGCACAGAATTTCACCAAACCTCATAGGAAGTAACTACTCAAGGTCCTCTACCAAGTTTGTGTTTTTCGTGCCCATCCATCATCCAAGATGGCCGCCATTGACTCTTCGACTTCTTCTCCAGAACGGCCGCACAGAATTTCACCAAACCTTATAGGAAGTAACTACTCGAGGTCCTCTACCAAGTTTGTGTTTTTCGTGCCCATCGGTAATCCAAGATGGCCGCCATTGGCCCTGATTGGTTGACACATTTTGGACTTCTTTTCCAGAAGTGCTGCACAGAATTTCACCAAACTTCATAGGAAGTAACTACTGGAGGTCCTCTACAAAGTTTGTGTTTTTATTGCCAATCCGTCATCCAAGATGGCCGCCATTGGCTCTGATTGGTTGACACATTTGCGACTTCTCCCTTAGAACTGCTGCACAGAATATCACCAAACCTCATAGGAAGTAACTACTCGAGGTCCTCTACAAAGTTTGTGTTTTTCATGCCCATCCGTAATCTAAGATGGCTGCCATTGGCTCTGATTGGTTGACACATTTTGGACGTCTTCAGAACGGCTGAACAGAATTTCACCAAACTTCATAGGAAGTAAGTACTCAAAGTCCTCTACCAAGTTTGTGTTTTTCGTGCCTATCCGTAATGCAAGATGGCTGCCATTGGCTGTGATTGGTTGTCACATTTTGGACTTCTTTTCCAGAAGTGCTGTACAGAATTTCACCAAACTTCATAGGAAGTAACTACTGGAGGTCTTCTACAAAGTTTGTGTTTTTATTGCCAATCCGTCATCCAAGATGACGCCATTGGCTCTGATTGGTTGACACATTTTGGACACTTCAAAACAACTGCACAAAATATCACCAATCCTTATAGAAAGTCTTGTAGAAAAAAAGCAAACTTTTCTACTGAAATGAGCTGTCATTATATTGTAAATAAGCAATTTTTGCTCAGGTGAGCGATATAGGCCCATTTGGGCCTCTTGTTTTAAACACTTTTGTATCATTGTTTTTACTTATTTTATACTAAGAAGCAAATGAATATTTGTTTCCTGTACTTCATTAGAATCTAAGTATTTCAAGAGAATTCATGTATCTGTGAATATCTGTATATATCAATAGATCGAGTCATACTGTTTTTGACCGGTTTTGCAATAATTTGCATTATTTGGACTTTGTGCCACATGTGACATACAAAAAGAGGATGGATTAATGTAGGGGTGATGCTCCAATTGTAAAATGATTAGACGATGTAATGGAATTTTTTAATAAATCAAAACTTACAAAAAAAGGTATCTTTCCAGGTACAAATGTATATTATTTTTTTGGTGAATGATATCCTATACCTAGCATCCAAGTAATCCTGCCAAGTGCAGAAAAAAAAATTATACATTATAATTATCATTTATTAACAATTTTTTTCTGTATATTATATTAATACGTTTGTTATTGAACAGTGACAACTACCCATTAAATTTTTAGTATTTTCAAAGTACATGTATAGGTAATGGTAGTGTAGAATTCTCCAATTAGAATTAGTATTCTTTCATTTGTGATGCATTCTATTAATTTGTCCATTAAAAAATATATGAATATCATGCATACATTAAAATTGTGTAATTTCTTTGCTGTAGAGAAAATTTAGAAACTATATCAGACAAAGAAAGATTATTTATCAACAAGATGTTAGAGCAGACATTTCATGTAGATAAGAGACCTGTAGATCCTGAATTATACTTTCGTAAAAAGCAAGGGGAGCCTAAGCGTTATGTTTGGGTACGAGCCCAAGGACATATAGGTTTGTATAGTATACAAACAGTCTTTAGTTCTGCCAGTCATAATAAGTAAAAGTATACAAAGTAAGTTTTTGTAAGCTTTTGGCGGTAAGGAGTATTTGGAGCACTCCTTTCTCTAGCTGTATGATGAGTGATGAATTACTTGTCTTATAAGGTACTAAAGCTTTAATGCTTCCCATTCATTTTGTATTATAATGAAAGGTTTTAAAAATATATGGAATTCTTGTTGTTTTATGTCCTCTTAAGTATTGTCATCTTATATAGTGGAGAGTCTGGCATGGCATACCATGGCTCCTTGTTTGTTAAGTGTTTTGCTACAAGTAGCTATAGTATATGGAATCTGGCATGGAATACCAAGGTTCCTTGTTTGATTAGTTACCTTGCTAGCTATGGCATGTGCATTCTTTACCTGATCAGTTTTGGTTATAAGTCATCTAACACATATTATGTTGTCATGTAGTATTTGAACTATGTCATAAAATTATTCAACATTGAGGATTTATCTGGAATATACTCTACCATATATATTGTATACATACATAATTTATATATTTACTACAATCAATATTGTGTAATTTACATGCATATATTTTCTTTTGTATTGTATTTTGTTTGCAGGTGAAAATTTAAAGTTACAGCAGTGTGTAGCAGCTTTTATATCAGACATTGCTTTACTTGGAGCTGCAATGCAGCCTGCATCTGTGGGATACAGACACGGCTTTATAACGTCCCTTGATCATAGCATGTGGTTTCATAATCCATTTAGAGTGGATGAGTGGATGCTGTATGAAATAGAAAGTCCTCAGTGTGGTTAGTACATGTATGCACATAATCTTAAGTTATACCAATATTTGACAAAAGCTATTAACATATTCATAGGTTTTTATTTTGTTTTACTTAAACAGTCTTGGAACCTTAGTTGTTTTCAAGGCTTTCATCTTTGAAGCAATGTCAGCTATACCAGTGCCCCTATCTAACACATTTCCTATTAAGGTGTTTCTCTTTCTCCTGTCAACTTTATTCCACATAAGTTAAAAATCAGTGCATTTACATGTACCTTTTCAATATATTCTTTGTTTGGCATATCTAACACTAGACAAATATATAAATTTGGATATTACTATTGAATTAAAGACACAACATTTTCCAAAAATAGGTAATTTTCCTTTTTTTTTTATCATTGAAATATAGTTTATATTTTCATCCAGTTTTTGATATAACATTATTGACAGCTGTATTTCCAGATTTGAAGGGAAGAGTCATTGCACTCTGTAAAAGTCATTATGACAGATGTAAACGCTTGAGTGTTTAATATTTACTCCTTGTAGAAAAAGTTTGATTCAGAAGAATGTAATGTTTTTTTCCAACTTTTAGGTAAAGGAAAAGCTTTGTCCTTGGGCAGAATGTGGCGACGTGATGGCGTACTAGCCGTGTCTATGGCACAGGAAGGTGTTATAAGATCACATAAGTCCATGCTATGAACTGTGCTGCTGATCATGTGTCATTTATAAATAAGAATGAATATAAGATGAATATTTTTAATATTGTAAATTTATTTCTTAATACATGTATATGAATGCTGAAATATATTAATTTAAATGTCTTTAAGTCTCTTCTGTTTTTTTGAAAGAGTGCAAAACTCTTCATGTAACGCAGTGCTTGTGTTTCACTCAATGATGACCCGTCAGCAGTCCCCTTTCCCCTAAGGTAAGAAACGACGGTCAGAATGCAGCCGCTTCAACCAGTATTTACAACAAGTTCCGATGATAACCAGAGGAAAATGAAGTGCCAACATGTAAAAAATGACTAAGCTTTTGATATCTGTCCTCAAAATTTCATTTAAGCATTCGAACGACACAACTCGCGGACAGTTTGCTCGCCAGCAATGCATAATAGGAGTTTATCGTGTTTGGTTGAATAACGCTAGAGAGCAGTAGTTCAATGTATGACTAAAACAAAATTAACATTAAATCTTTATTCCATTTTTATGGCTTTATCATTATACCGATCTTGTCTTTTACATCCTGCTGAAGTAACTGTATCAATATGGCGAACTGGCAAGCAAACTGTCCGCGAGTTGTGCTGTTCGAATTTGCGTTTGTTGGTGCCTTTAAAAATGCTTGAATGAAATTTTGAGGACAGATATCAAAAGGTTAGACATTGTTTTACACGTTGGCACTTTATTTTCCTCTGATTATCATCGGAACTTGTAGGAAATAGTGGTTGAAGCGGCCCTATTCTGGCTATCATTATCATTTCTTAGGGGAAAGCGGAACGAGGCGATATATAAAGGAAAGAGGGGGGGGGAGGGTTAGTTTTGAAAAAGGCACTCTTCATGTAACGCAGTGCTTGTGTTTCACTCAATGATGACCCGTCAGCAGTCCCCTTTCCCCTAAGGTAAGAAACGACGGTCAGAATGCAGCCGCTTCAACCAGTATTTACAACAAGTTCCGATGATAACCAGAGGAAAATGAAGTGCCAACATGTAAAAAATGACTAAGCTTTTGATATCTGTCCTCAAAATTTCATTTAAGCATTCGAACGACACAACTCGCGGACAGTTTGCTCGCCAGCAATGCATAATAGGAGTTTATCGTGTTTGGTTGAATAACGCTAGAGAGCAGTAGTTCAATGTATGACTAAAACAAAATTAACATTAAATCTTTATTCCATTTTTATGGCTTTATCATTATACCGATCTTGTCTTTTACATCCTGCTGAAGTAACTGTATCAATATGGCGAACTGGCAAGCAAACTGTCCGCGAGTTGTGCTGTTCGAATTTGCGTTTGTTGGTGCCTTTAAAAATGCTTGAATGAAATTTTGAGGACAGATATCAAAAGGTTAGACATTGTTTTACACGTTGGCACTTTATTTTCCTCTGATTATCATCGGAACTTGTAGGAAATAGTGGTTGAAGCGGCCCTATTCTGGCTATCATTATCATTTCTTAGGGGAAAGCGGAACGAGGCGATATATAAAGGAAAGAGGGGGGGAGGGTTAGTTTTGAAAAAGGCACTCTTCATGTAACGCAGTGCTTGTGTTTCACTCAATGATGACCCGTCAGCAGTTAGCACTCCCCCCCCCCCTCTAATTATCATGATCATGAGCTGGGGATCTGTTTTGTTGCTCAGTGCACATACTAAATATGTTAGAGCCTACTACGCTTTTTGTTGCGCCAGTATCGGTGAGTAATTTAACTATGTCCATATGTGTTAGCCGTAACGAAAAGACCAGTTTAGGCAGCTCTACTTAAATGCTTCAGTAGACCATACAGATATTCTGCAGGTACTGTTCTCAAAATTTTCCCCTTTATCATTACTCATTTCTAAATGTTTGTCTTTCCATTGTTAACATTTTTAGGCTGTTTAATATGTGTCCTTCCTTCTTAAAAAAGAAGCAAGTCATTTTAGTTTAAGTACGCTAGTGATCTTGGTGCCTGTTACGTTGCTAGTAACACGTTGTGCATCTTGTGAGGCTTTATTTTATTTAACTTCGTTACTTAATTTTGTCAACGCCGTATTCATTTCACTTACTATTCTCTCTAGACTATAGTTTTGCTTGGTTTAATATGTATTTTTGCAGTATTGAATGTATTAAAACTGCATGAGATATAGCCTCATTAAGTTCCTTTGGTCTCGACTGCTGGATTTACAACCGTATCTCAGAGCTTGCCAGGGAGTCAATGAAAAGTGATTTAGCTAGTGTCTTCCTGACATCCAAGGGTGTACCACAGTATACCAAATTTGTCAGCCTTCGTGTATCCAGCTCTTACTCTGGAAAAGCTTCTGTTGCTCTTTGACTTCGTTCCCGTAATAGGGCTCTATATAATTCAGTCTGAAAAGTACGTGCAAAACGCTCCACTAATGCTTTATGACGTGAGCAAAATTCCTCTTTGCTTCACCATCTAAATCACCCAAAATAGTCTTTGCATTTCCCTTTAAAGATACTGCCAAATACAGTCATTTCTTCTGCTCTGACAAATTATTTAATTCGGCACAAATATCAAAATGTGACCCAAATTGAAACCCTGAAATTTTACCATCACATATAGCTGACTTAATAGCTTGATGTCAGACAGAAGCGACTTTACTAATAAAGCTTTTAATGATAATGTATGGCTTGCAAAAACGGCCAGCTACCACATACTTGAAGTACAGCTACCTTAACGAGTGTTTCCTTATGATGTTACTGCGGCCCTGTTACGTTAAGTACACCTACCTAACGATTTTTCCTTCCTGATGTTACCGCGGCTCTGTTACGTTAAGTACAGCTACCTAATGAGTGTTTCCTTTATGATGTTACCGCGACTCTGTTACGTTAAATACAGCTACCTAACGAGTGTTTCCTTCCTGATGTTACTGCGGCTCTGTTACGTTAAGTACAGCTACCTAAAGAGTGTTTCCTTTATGATGTTACTGCTGCTCTGTTACGTTAATTACAGCTACCTAACGAGTGTTTCCTTCCTGATGTTACTGCGGCTCTGTTACGTTAAGTACAGCTACATAACGAGTGTTTCCTTTATGATGTTACCGCGGCTCTGTTACGTTAAGTACAGCTACGTAACGAGCATTTCCTTTATGATGTTACCGCGGCTCTGTTACGTTAAGTACAGCTACGTAACGAGTGTTTCCTTCCTGATGTTACTGCTGCTCTGTTACGTTAAGTATAGCTACCTAACGAGTGTTTCCTTCCTGATGTTACTGCTGCTCTGTTACATTAAGTACAGCTACCTAATGAGTGTATCCTTTACGATCTAATGAGTGTATCCTTTACGATGTTACTGCTGCTCTGTTACGTTAAGTACAGCTACCTAACGAGTGTTTCCTTCCTGATGTTACTGCGGCTCTGTTACGTTGAGTACAGCTACCTAACGAGTGTTTCCTTCCTGATGTTACTGCGGCCCTGTTACGTTGAGCACAGCTACCTAATGAGTGTTTCCTTCCTGATGTTACCGCGGCTTTGTTACGTTAATTACAGCTACCTAACGAGTGTTTCCTTCCTGATGTTACTGCGGCCCTGTCACGTTAAGTACAGCTACCTAACGAGTATTTCCTTCCTGATGTTACCGCGGCTCTGTTACGTTAAGTACAGCTACCTAACGAGCGTACGTTAAGTACAGCTACCTAACGAGTGTTTCCTTCCTGATGTTACTGCGGCCCTGTTACGTTAAGTACAGCTACCTAACGAGTGTTTCCTTCCTGATGTTACTGCGGCTCTGTTACGTTAAGTACAGCTACCTAACGAGTGTTTCCTTCCTGATGTTACCGCGGCTCTGTTACATTAAGTACTGCTACCTAACGAGTGTTTCTTTTATGATGTTACTGCTGCTCTGTTACGTTAAGTACAGCTACCTAAAGAGTGTTTCCTTCCTGATGTTACCGCGGCTCTGTTACGTTATGTACAGTAACTAGTGTTTCCTTTAAGATTTTACTGCGGCTCTGTTAAGATAAGTACAGCTACCTAACGAGCATTTCCTTTATGATGATACTGCGGCTCTGTTATCTGCATCTATTAACGCTTTACTGTACCTTACTTTATTAGCAAAAGAGAGAAAATGCTTATATCATTACTTTATTACTATAACATTCTTTCTTTATATTGAACGAACTTCGAAACACAACTTACTGAAATTCAGCCAACGTATGATACACAGTGTATTTATACAGAGAGTTAATTCCATTATGCGACGTCCATTGCTTCATTAATATGTAAGCCGGCGTGGCCTAGTGGTATCGCGCTGGAGCCCTGATCGGGAGGCCGGGGTTCGATTCCCGCTCTGATCATGCCGGTGTCCTGTCTTTCGGATGAGACAGTAAAAACCGAGGCCCCGTGTCGTGGAATGCATGGCACGTTAAAAATCCCTCACTGCTTGGGGTGGGTCACTTGCAAAGGTCAAAGTTTGTATGTCCCGTATCAGGCAGATGCCGTCACCATATTCGTGGTGTGATGTTAAACAAAAATCATTCAATCAATCATTAATATGTCGTTTTCATTACAGTTCAATCTACAAATCTACAGAAACATAAAAGACACAATCAAAGGAATAATAAAAGCTCGCGTAATAAACGATAAGATTTATGTTCATCACCATATGAGTTTAGAGTTAACCATTTGCACTCATGCAGCTTTCAGCACCGAAATGGCGATTTGGAATATCACAAGAGAGTATATTGTGAATTTTCAATAGACTGGTTAATGGATAATATTCTCTCCAACGCTGTCGAATATTTTATAATCAATTTTAAAGCTTGCATAAATTCACACTCTCTCTTGTGATTTAATTATTGATTTATCTAAAAATTAAAGCATATTTAAATTTGGTCCCCATTTCGAACAGTGGCTCATAATTGTTGCAGAAATATTTTATATACAACGATGGTAATTACATTAAAATAGTTTCATTGTTACATTGTGTTTTCCTCATACAACAGTAGTCATATGCGTTTCTTTAGTACCCCCGAACCTCTACTTCGCAAAGTTCCATGTGGTACCAAGTACTATCATAGCGTCTCTGAAGCTGGACGTATCTTCCTCGTATACCTGGCGCACATTGTATATCCACCCACTCGCGGAGCACTGCTGGTGGTCCGGCAAAGTAGGCGCATGTGAAAGGGAAAGTAGTGGGGTTGTCACCAACATTGATATCAATATCAGCAAGCCGCTGAACTACAAAATAAGTATTTAAGTCATTATTACATTAGAAGAAATGTGAAGCAGGTAGTAGATGATTTTGTTGGGTTTTTTTGTTTTTAATCTTTGAACACTGGGCCGCTAAAAGGAAATTCCACAAAGCCAGCCTGTAACGTGCTGTATAATGCTGACAGGAAGCCTTAAATTCATTTGAAAAGTTGACGTGCTATGTACATTTTTGTGCTAAAGAGGACGGTGCTTACAGAATTATTTTGTAATATTCCATCAGTGACATACTTACAACATACAGGTAGCTATATGTACGATACGAAAAAAAAAAAAAAAATCTGGAAAAAATATTCACAACTCTCCCTCTCTCTCTCGGTTGGTAATTGTTTTTGTGTTTTGTATGTCGTCATTATCAGTTTACTATAACCATACCCCTGGCCATAACGCCTTGAATACACCGTTCATGTATACATGTACTTTAATGAGCTAGTCCTGTGAAGGAAGGGAAAGTGATTACACGAACATAGTGAGCTTTAATCCACTGTCATTTCTTCACTAAAGCTTGACTATGATGTATACATGTAGTTCAAGCGGGAACAAAGATAACAGATTTCTAAAACTTTAATCTTACCAAGAACTAGAATCAAACATACACGTCTTACAGTAGAAAAAGTCCCTTACTGTACTGGTCTGTTTTTGCGGGTAAAATCCTAACTAGGAGTATCGTATACGTCGCTTCAAGATCTACTGTCCAATATGGCGTCCGATCATAATCCGCAGTATGTGTTTGAGTTAAACAAACGCCATTAGAGTCCAGGCCTTGTCCGTCGACAGCCTTGTCTGCAGTGCAGTGAGGCCATGCAGTCAATGTGCTCGATTGTGTGGCAGGCTTTCCCCGTGCCAAGTCAGGATACTCTGAAAAAAAATCCCACTTTTTTCTAGTGATAATTTCATTTCATTCAGTTTTTACTTACCACCTAGTAATACATATAGGATTTTCTTCCCTTAACAGAGACCAAACTCGCTTGTTCAAACGCTTTAAAGACCCTTCTACTCAAGATCATATAAGCGCTTAACTACTTCCTGTTTCAGTTTCAATTTCTGCGACAGAGAGGCCAGATGTACAAAATTTAATCCATTGACATTGTGGAGATTTTTGTAGATTTATGAGTTTTTGTTATTTTTGATTAATTTTAGACATTTATAAATTAGTAATATGTCTTCTAGACATGAATCAGAGCATTCTATTGAACATTCAGTAAATTCTTCAAGTAGTCGGAAACGAGGTAGAAGGAAAACTGAAATGATGGATATCAGGAGTAGACTAGAAAAAACAAGAGCAAAAGTTTAAAGATACATATGGTCTCCTGTAGCGTCTGCTATTGTGATTTAAGTAACATCGTAAATTTGTTTACTACAGTATCTTTTGAGTGCCCATCAGTATTAAATGCAGCTATCGCGTACAAATACGCTACTTAACCCACGTTTTCCTTATCAGTTTTATTCATCTCGGTCGACCTCGGAAATATTCATTGGCATAATATATGCAGTGCACGTGATACAAATTCTACTTCTCGCATGCTTTACATGCATCGTACTCATTCTTTCTTTCTTTTCTTTTCCGAGTCACTTAGTGCAGAAGACCGATTTCTTTTCTTTTTCTCTTTCTTATCTTCACCATTGTTGTTTTACTCCGTATGCAAATGAATAATTTTATAGTCACGTGCGTATTCTCCGGTCTCGTACGAACGTAAGTAGGTTAAATTTGAGGGTCGTATTTCTAACTTGCTGCAGCAATAACTGTATAACCAAGGCTTATTAGGTTTGGGTGTCGCTGCAGTTTATTATCTTTTTATAAGTAAAATAAGTTAGGAATATATTTTATTTTACCTCTGATTTTATAAAATTAGACATTATGTATCTATAATTTTCTGGAAGGTAAACTAGATAGACTTTTTGATATTATGCAGAATAAAGACCACAGTGATGCTGGTGGGTCAATTTCTGCTCAGAATATTCAACTACCTGTGTTACAAGAGGGCACTTATGGTGAGCCTCCAACACATGAGGTATTGGACAGTAATAACTATAACATAGTAGATGGCCATGTATCAGTTATTTTAAGTCGTACAGAAAAACAATGTGCAGGTTTCTCTATTGGAACGGATTCTGTAAGATCTCATTCTTCAGATAGGCAAAGTGTTCATTCAGGGGTCACACTATTACTAATACTAATAGGTTTGAGAAATATTCTTGCCCGATTGAATCACAAGGTCAGAATTTAGGAGATATTTTTGGTGTGGATGCTAAGGTGTCTCAGCCATCACTTGATAACGGTCTTGTACTAGATGAGAGCCAGAAATCAGTTTTAAAAGAATCGTGGCACACTGAGAATCCTATGAAATTGTCTGCCTTTAGGGAGACTACAGACAAAGTTTTCCTGTTCATGAAGGTAGTAGAGAGTTTCTTAATGTACCTACATTAGACGATTCGGTTGAATCATTGTTGGTTAAGAAATATGCACTCAAAGCTGGTTTCAGAAGTACACCTTCGTTGTATGGCAAACATATGAAATCTACTGAAAAATTGAGTTTTCAAGGATAAATGGCTGGCAGAATGGGTATTATTATATCTTGTTATAGCCAGCAAGCTTTAGGTGTACTTCTAGATAATTTGACTTCTAAATAACCCAATATTGATCGTGCTTTTAAAATGTCAGGGACATTTTTTGCTATGACAACTAAATCTCTAGATCAAGTGGCTAGGTAAAGAGCTTTTCATCATTTATGTAGGCGTAAGACAGTTATTTATGGCACTGGTTTGGATGATTATAAAGATTTTGCTTCATCTGTTTCATCAATGCCTTTGTCAGGTGAAGGTGTATTAGGAAGTAAATTTAATGAGAAGCTTAAAGCGAAACAAGAAAACAAAATAAACAAATTTCTGAAATTCTTCCTAATTTAGATAACAAGTTTTCCAGGAGTTCATACATAGATTCTCAGAGCAAGAGAAGAAAATTTGAGCCGGAAAGATCTAGGTAATTTAGTGCTCAGCAATCATATTCAAGAGGCTCCAGAGGACGATATAATCAACGAGGAAGATATCCACAGTAAGTATTTTTCGAGGCCAGCCTAAGAGTTCAGCATGAATTGCGATCAAAGATTTTGCTAATATATCCAAAGCTTCCTGTAGGAGGTCGCTTAATACATTTTGCATCCGAGTGGGAAAAGAAAACAAACGACAAATGGGTGCTTCAGATTGTAAGCACAGGTCTAATCTTCGAGTTTCTCAAAATTCCCCCAGAAGTAGGAATAAAGGAAACAAATGTGAATGCAGAAAATTATACAATTTTTCAAGAAGAGGTTTCAAAACTTTAAGAAAAAAGGGTTATTATGCATGTTCCAAATGTGGAGATGCAGACAGGTTTTTACAGTACGTTATTTCTTGTAAAAAAGAAAACCGGGGATTTAAGACTTGTGATCAATCTTAGACCTTTAAACAGGTAAACCATTGATACATTAGCAAAAACTCTGAGCATCGTGAAACCAGAAGACTGGGCATTCTCACTCGATCTAAAAGATGCATATCTTCATGTACCAGTGCACCCAACACATAAAAAATATCTTCGATTTTCAATCATAGGGTCAAAGTTTCAATTCCAAAACATGTGTTTTGGCCCAACTCAAGCACCCAGAGTATTCACAAAACTAGTATCGGTCATAACTGCTCACTTGAGAAAGTTCAATGTTCGTCTAGTAGCATATCTGGACGATTGGTTAGTTGTCAATTCGCACAAAGCATCTCTATACCAAGATTGAGAGAGAGAGTTATCAGTCTTCTTCTGATACAATTAAGTTTCATCATAAATGTAGAGAAGTCACAACTACATCCTACCCAGAATCTAGTTTTCTTAGGAAGCCACTTCAATCTGAAAATCGGGTTATTATTTCCAACAGTGGACAGAATTGTCAAACTGGAAAGTTTATTGGCATAGAAAGTGGTTCAAGCTCCAGCCCTCATGTTTTTGAAAATTTTAGGAATTATGGCATCTTGCATAGAACTCATTCATAGAACGGTTTGGTACTTCTTCGATATTGATCCTTATGCACGTCTCCATATGAGGCCTGTTCAAGTACATTTCCTTCAGTTTTGGAGACTGTCTTCCAAAGACTTAGAATACCAAGTACCTGTTACACCACACCTCTTGAATCATTTCAAATGGTGGTTGTCAAGAGCAAAAACTATGAAGGGAAGGTCTCTTCATCAGTGGTCTGCAACTTGCATAATAACGACAGATGCTTCGAAAATAGGTTTCGGTGGTCACATGAACAATCAAGTTTTTCAAGGGACTTGGTCCAATGTAGAAAAGACTCTGCATATCAATATTCTAGAATTACTTGCTGTTCACAAGACAATAGTACACCTTTTACCATGTTTGAAGAATCAATCAGTACTGGTCCGTTCAGACAATGTAACAGTAGTACAGTACATAAACAAACAAGGGGGAGCAAGGTCACCAAACCCATGTTATCGGGTGTGGGACTTATTTCAGTTAACGATAGCCAATCAAATAGAATTGAGAGCAGCCCATGTAGCGAGAAAGTTGAATATTTTGGCGGACAATTTGTCACGAGTCCGAGTACTTCACACGGAGTGGACATTAAATCAACTGATAGTCAATAAAATGTTTGCTCTCTGGGGAAGTCCAATGATAGATCTATTTGCTTTATATGTAAATCGCAAAGCTCCAATATTTTGTTCATGGAGTCCACATCAACAAGCTCTAGCGACGGATACTTTGTCGATTTCCTGGAATCGGATGTTCGCGTATGCGTTCCCATCAATAGGTCTCATTCCCAGAGTTTTGAAGCACATGACTCAATTTCAATGCCAAGTTATTCTAGTAGTACCTCTGTGGCTGCGGAGACATTGGTACACAGATCTACTACGAATGGCAATAGATTTTCCAAGAAAAAGCCAAATCTAAAAGAGCTTATAAGTCAACCAAGAACAAAAATTGATCATCCAAATCCAGAGATATTCAAACTGTCGGTTTGGAAGCTCTCAACCGTGGTTTTAGATCAAAAGGCTTTTCAAAAAAAAGTTAGAAAGTTACTCTCCGCTTCATGGAGATATGGAACACGAAAAGATTATGCAGTTTAGTTCCACAGATTCAGTAGCTGGTGTTCTGAACATGAAAAAGATCCCTATACTGCCTCTTTAGTAGACTATGCGGAATTTCTTTGTGATTTGTATGACAAGGAATTACAGTACAGAACAATAGCTGGGTATAGATCTATGTTATCTGCAGTATTGCAACCTATTGATAAGATTCCAGTAGGTCAACATCCATACATCATTAGGTTATTGAAAGGAATGTTCTGTTCTAGACCTCCAAAATCTAGACTTGTACCAGAATAGGAATTACACGAAAGTGTTAAAAATGCTACAGGAAGAACCATTTGAACCAATGAAATTTGCATCTTTAAATTATGTTACATTCAAGACTGTTTTTCTTGTAGCTATCACGACATTCCGTAGATGTTCCGACTTACAAACACTGAGACTAGGAGAAGGATCTGTGTCCATTGCCAGTAGAGGTGTAGTTTTCATACGACATGGATGGACTATCGAAACAAGATCGTTTGCAGCAATTCGGGAGCAAAATTTTTGTTCCTACATATAAGGACAACAAGTTATTAGATCATAAAAGAACGCTTGCTTTTTATCTCAAACATATAGAAGTACACAGGAAAAGAAATGAAGAAGATCAAATGAAACTTTTCCTTTCATTCAAACTCCGTACAAACCAGTCACAATTCAAACTATTGCATGATGGATAGTGGGAACCATCAAGATGGCGTACAAGGGTTCACAATGCATTAACGTTAAAGCTCATTCTACAAGAGCTATAGGACCTTCCTGGGCCTTATTTGATGGGGTTAGTATGCAGTCAATTTTAGATGCAACATATTGGGCAAAAGAGTCTTCTTTTATGAAATTTTATTTAAGGTATATTCAGGCTTCGGCTTTGGATGGTTGTTAAATTTTTCTAGAGTAGAAGAGATTGTTAAGTTGGTGAAATTTCTTTCTGTTGGGTTTTATATTTCTGCGAGTTTACTAGTAGCAAGTTTCTATTTTTTGAACTCTCCAGATAGTTAGATCTGTTTTTGGTGTACATGTATGTATTATTTGTTTGTAATATTGAGGGAGACCATTTTTGGTTTATTGTTGATCCTATTGTGTATAGATGGCTTAGAATATTTGGAAGTTGGTGTAAATAGATCTGTGATATTGTTGTATAGAAAAATTGAAGATACACCCTCCAGCCTTAGATTTAAAGTAAGGCTTTGTAATCTATCCTATATGTAGTACTAGGTGGTAAGTAAAAACTGAATGAAATGAAATTAAAAATTTGATATTCAAGGTGTAATTTTATGTAAGAAGTTTTTACTTACCACCTCTAATTTCCCACCCATCCTCCCCCAAATCTTCAATTTTTTTTTTTGTGTATTGGCGCAAGTAATAAAACTGAAACATGAAGTAGTTAAGCGCTTATATGATCTTGAGTAGAAGGGTCTTTAAAGCGTTGGAACAAGCGAGTTTGGTCTCTGTTAAGGGAAGTAAATCCTATATGTAGTACTAGGTGGTAAGTAAAAACTTCTTTCATAATTTTACAACTTGAAAATCAAATGTTCAATTTTCTCTCAATGGAAAGCTCTACATTACAATTTTGAATGACAACGTTAAAAAAGAAAAATACAATATGCACAGATGTTTTGTACATGACTTTGGTTTTAATTTCTTCTCAAAGAAACGGTAAGATCAGAATGGTGTTTAAGATTTCTTTGTGTAAGGCAAATTAAAAAAAGCTGCTATGTCACTGTGATATTCACACAACTCGTGCATGTCTGGGATGCAGATCAGGTGCCAGAAAAAAGGAAGCGTCTTCTGCATTGCAAGATACAACAGTCATGAATATCTAACTTACCATGTGTTCACAGATTTGAATCACTGGTCGATTAATAAGTATGTAGCTACAGGACCATAAATCTGTCCAGCAATGAAATACAATAAAAATCAACTAAGCTATCTGTAGATCATTCTGGACAACTTCCACATTGACATTACAGGGTATAGCTTAATTTGCGAAATCAATTTAAACATAAGTATTTGAATATAAACATCATAAATATGTACCTGGTTTTCCAAAATAGAAGTATTCTAGTGAAGTTGAAGTGGCGGTATTGTGAGGTAGATATCCTTCGTATGTGGAACATGAGCCATTATGAAACAGGCATGAAGAACAAAGGTTGTCTTGAAGGCAGTGGACAGTACACATTGTAGCACTGCTGAGGGGAAGTTTGGACAGTACTGGCTGTGTTGGGATATTCGCATGATTGATGTAAAGTCTGTCAAAAATCTGTTGTTGAATACCAAAAACAGAAGACAAGTCTGAAAGTATCAAGATTATTTCATTCATATATTACAAGCAAGTCTTTAGTGATGGAGACGAAACATCCACACAGAGAAGAGAGAGAGAGAGGGGGGGGGTACAGAGATACACCCACATGATCACATAATACCACGGGAGTACAACGATATACCCACATGATCACATAGTTCCAAGGTAGTACAGAGATGCTCTCACATGATCACATAGAGCCGAGTGAGTATACAGATACAACCACATGATCCAGTAGTACCGAGGGAGTATAGAGATACTCCCACATGATCACATAGTACCGAGAGAGTACAGAGATAGACCCACATGATCACAAAGTACCAAGGGAATACAGAGATATTCTCACATTATCACATAGTACCAAGGGAGTACAGAGATACACCCACATGATCACATAGTACCGAGGGAGTACAGAGATACACCCACATGATCACATAGTACCGAGGGAGTATAGAGATACTCCCACATGATCACATAGTACCGAGAGAGTACAGAGATAGACCCACATGATCTAATAGTACCGTGGGAGTACAGGTATACACCCACATGATCACAAAGTACCAAGTGAATAGAGATACACCTACATGATCCAATAGTACCAAGGGAGTACACAGATACACCCACATGATCACATAGTATCAAGGGAGTATAGCGATACTCTCCCATGATCACATAGCACCAAGGGAGTACAGAGATACACCCACATTATCATATATATTCCCGAGGGAGTACAGAGATACTCTCGCCATGATCACAGTACCGAGAGAATAGAGAGATGCATCCACATGATCACATAGTACCAATGGAGTACAGACATACACTCACATGATCACATAGTACCGAGGGAATACAGAGGTACTCTAGCATGATCACATGGTACCGAGAGAATAGAGAGATACACCCACATGATCACATAATACCACGGGAGTACCGAGATACTCTCACATGATTAAATAGTACCAAGGGAGTACAGGGATACTCTCAAATGGTCACATAGTATCGAGGGAGTACAGGGATACACCCACATGATTACATAGTAACGAGGGAGTACAGAGATACACCCATATGATCACATAATACCACGGGAGTACCGATATACTCTCACATGATCACATAGTACCAAGGGAATACAGAGATACTCTCAAATAATCACATAGTACCGAGGGAGTACAGGGATACACCCACATGATCACATAGTACCGAGGGAGTACAGAGATACACCCACATGATTACATAGTACCGAGGGAGTACAGAGATACACCCACATGATCACATAGTACCAAGGGAGTACAGAGATACACCCACATGATCACATAGTACCAAGGGAGTACAACTAGAGATACACCCACATGATCACAAAGTACCAAGGGAATACAGAGATATTCTCACATTATCACATAGTACCAAGGGAGTACAGAGATACACCCACATGATCACATAGCACCGAGGAAGTACAGAGATACACCCACATGATCACATAGCACCGAGGGAGTACAGAGATACACCCACATGATCATATAGCACCGAGGGAGTACAGAAATACACCAACATGATCACATAGTACCGAGGTAATACAGAGATACACCCACATGATTACATAATACCGAGGAAGTATAGAGATACACCCATATGATCACATGGTACCAAGGGAGTACAGAGATACACCCGCACCCATATGACCACATAGTACCGAGGAATTTTATATCAAAACGATCAATGAGGAAAATGTAAAGTATGCATAATTTGAACTCCATTTTTAAGCGGCACTCCATAGTAAGCTAGATGTATTTACTCAGTATATGGCAAGAGCTTGTTGAAAGACATTGTTTTTGAAAGAAGAATTAAAAATAATTCGTTCTAGTACAGTAGAATTTCTTGGTCGGGTTGTTCATAACATAAATGGGCAAGTGCTTAAATCTTATCTTACTATTTTATAAAACTAATATGACTTTTACTCATGTTCTTTATTCTTATTTATAGTAAACTCTTGGATAGTTTAACCAGCGTGTAAAAGTTTGAACAATTAGACCCTGTACATTTTACAACTAATCATACTTACATACGTCCAGGTATAAGTAAATGCATAAGGGAAAATATGTACTGTTAATTCCAAGCATAATTATTTTGTTCGTAAAGTTGTCTCCAAGTCTCTGAATGACTCTAAATGTAAATAATGTGACAAAATAATATATACAGTGTTTTATAACTATAATCAATACCTGTAATTTTGTAAAGCTATTTATTGTTGACATATTATTGGAAATTTTTATCACATATTTGAAGATTATCGATTGATCAATTCTTAAAGTAGAAATACGATGTATATAATAAGTGCTCTTGATACACTCAGAAAAACCTTAACCATAATACCAATTACCAATTATTACTGCATCACTCTCAAGTTCTATAGATAGATATCATTTAAAAGAACAGATGTATAAATCTCACAGTAATCGATAGACTTTTCTCCTCCCTATCAAGTAAACGATCTTATAAGGTTTTCAATCGTCATATTTTTAACACAGTAAGAAATATATAACTATTGTCTGACACACATGCTTTGAAGGTGGTAATTTTTAAGTGGAAACATGTGCGTCGTTGTTATTATTATTATTATTATTATTATTATTATTATTATTATTATTATTATTATTATTATTATTATTATTATTATTATTTTTATTATTATCATTATTTTGAAACCACTCGGTTTTGATTTTATTGGCTCTACCGACCCGAAGGATCAAGTGAGCTTTTTTCATAAAGCGCCGTCCGACACAAGTCCGTTCATCATAATTTTTTTCACATTTTAAGAAACCCTTCATATAATAGCCATGCATACTTATTTGGTTGCCACGGCAAAAATGTTTGATCCATAGGTTTGTCTTTCATACAATTGATTTCTCTCTGATTTCATAATACTTTTGTTTATTTACACATCGACATCACTTACATGCAAGTTAGTGTGGCAGCTGCACTGCATTTTGCAATGTATGTAGACGCTTTCACATAACCAAACACATGCTGCCCCGTCACGGCGAAAGAATATGTAATGTATAATATCATTCGGGGATTACCTTTTCTTTTACTCATAAACTTATGCAAAATAATGCAATTCTTCAGAACCAAACAAAAGTTACGATAACGACATACAAAAAAAGGGTATTCAGTTGATTGAAAGTATGAATAAAGATATAGTCCTTAAGCTGGGGTGAATTTCGTAAGCATACGAGAGGCCCGGGTTTACTCATTATATTATCATCTTATTAGCCCATCATCTCCGTGATGAGAAAAATGAGGGTAGACATTTTAAATTCTGGCAATAAGTGAGAAATAACCTCTATTTATGACTTATTGTAATTTTTAAAATTTGAGTTTTAAAGGGCAGGGGAACTTCGACATGTGCAAAATGAAGAGCAGAACACATCATTTTTGCAACATAAACATTTTTAGTGTGACATGTTTTGCAGTAACTACTAATCAGGAATTGGGTGCTTTGCTACCTCTGCCATGAGTAGATTATCCTCCTCACTAAGTCCGAAGTGTTTTGGATCAAAAGATCCTTTCTTACAATAAAGAAACTGACTCATATGTGGCATAAAACGCGCTAGGAATATATAATTGAATTAAAAAGCTTTTCGGTGGTAATTGTTCTAATGTAATGCTTTTGCTATGATGGTAAAGATCATCTCAGTCGAGTTTAATTGTGAACTTTGTTTTAGCAATTGCACAATATTTTCCCCTGCAGGTTCAACGACTACACAAGATGCATTGATACCAAAACATTTCAAGTAATGGACTGGATTTGCAAGTACAGCTGCATAATTCGTATTGCAAACGTACCTACTTTGCTGGTATAATGAGGTGCTTGTAAAACATAACAGAAATCCAGTCCGAGTCTAGAATAGAGGATATGAATAGGCATAAACATTACTGATTCCCCAATGCCAACTTTGATCCACAATTCTTCAATAACCTTTCTGGACAATTTATCCGAGTAGTTTAACATCAGTGCTGTAATATACATGTAGGTGTCTGGAGACAATAGAACAATCCTGTTTGCTCCATTACTATTTGGTGCAAGCAAAGTATGAAGCACAATGTAAGAGTCTGCTTCCGAAATATCAATGTTAAGATTATCTATTATTTTTTTAAATGATCATTTCGTACACAAGGAAGATCTTTTTCTGCTGGTACTTTAAAAGCAGTTGCTACAACCTTAGTCAATGGGTTAATAATTCATGACTGCCATGTAAAGAAGAGACAACAATTGTGCTTTGTCGGGACTCCTACAGATGAAAGGACTGAGATCGCTTCCAGACCGGCAGAGCTCTGTTTCCTCATTTTAATGTGGCTTTGTATATTTTTGATACTGTGATGTTTTTCTGCATTACCATAGGTGTTAATATATTCGTATGAGCTCTCAACATGAGACTCTTGTTGACACTTACTTTCTATATGGAGGAATATTTATATTTTTAAATGTGTGTCCTTTGATTATTCTACGGAGAATGGGAAGATGGGTCCGTAAACCGGTTACCCACACCAACTGATAGACAATTTTCATGTCAAATGACCGTCCTAAGCCGGTATCGTAACTGCACTTTAATCGAATATTGTTTTGTGATGTCCTTATGTGTTTTTGTTTTATATCATTACATCAAATTCTGTATATCTCCGTGGTGACAACTGTCATACAGCTGAGTCAGTAACTTTTATTTTATCCTTTGTTGACATTTGACTACCAGAATTTATCCATATCAACAAGGAGAAATTTCGCATCATTTATTTGATGTAAATTGATAGGGGATTGTAATGGTCTTCGTTGTCTCTCCAAATCTTTGACAGAGTAGTCAACTGTTCGAAATGCATGCGAAATTTAAGAAAAAGTTTTCTTTTATTCACACTTATTGACTCATGCCTCGGCATAGACAAAGCAAATTTGACATTCGGGTTTGTGGATTTCTCATTCATCACCGGACATTAGAGGTAGAATCTATTAATCTCCCATATTCACAGAGATATCCTTACAAAGGTTGTGTAATGATCTATCTGCACGACCTATCCCGCGCTTTGTTTTATTATATCGTCATAAGCAAGCACGATATACGTCAACATCAGGCCGACTCAGGCGATTTATTTTTGTTCATTTTCCAAGGTAACGCAAGGGAAAAATGATAATATTAAAACAGATTAATCAATCAAAAAGAAAACTGAAGACATCTGACAAAGCTGTATGGCAAAAATCACCAAGGACATGCACACAAAACATGATAATAGTAGAATATACACGAAAAACGACATTACACAAACATTCGATTGTGCTGTGGTTACGATACCGACTTAGGACGGTCAGTTGAAGTAACAAACGTCATTCAATTGGTGTGGTTAACCGGTTTACGGGCGCCTACATTCCTACTTACCGTAAAAGCAGCACAATCAAACGACACACATTTTAAAATTTTATAAATAATCCTCCATATAGAGAACAAGGATCAACAGGTTTCTCAAGAAGAGAGGTCATAAAAATTTTACTACACACGAAACATTTATAGAATAATATGTTGCTATCAAAAATACGTAAGGCGACACCAACATAAGTAAACCGTGCTCTACCCGTCTGTAAGCCGAGCTCAAATCCTTGATCAATAGGAGTCCCGGCTAAAGTCAGAGGGGACTAGGATCAGGACCTTGTCTCACCTGAAATTGTTTGGACAAGGCCAGTCATAGAGTCCGTACCATGCAACGTTCAAGCAAAAGTCTGCATTAGGTTGTAGAGGGACCCAATACAAGAACTATGGTCTTAGCGATGATCTCGGGATCGTACCGTCGATGTGGAAGGAGTTTAATAATTTCAGAATGAAATTATCGCAAACTATGACCCTACTTAGTTTGTATACTAGATCATCGTAGAAATTGGGATGGGATATTCCACTGGATGCGTATTGTTGAAAAGTCACATTTCCAAATTTAGATAAAACGTCTCAATAAGGTCTGTAAAATTTATCGATAATTTTTCGAAGTTTATGATATCTATAACCCTGAGTAAGAAGTTTAAAAGTAACCTGGGAATTCTAATTCTAAGATCAGTTTTTAGAAACATGTGGAAGCGTTTCGACTTCTCAAACAGTTGCCATATAAATATACAAAACAGATATAGCTTTAAATTTGCATTAGGGTAACATTATATATTAGATCAATTCTGCAACTTTTTTTAATTAAAATTTAATCTCAAAAAAATTTTGTAAGCCATGTTATCAATCTATTCTGTCTAGAGAGTATAACATAGGTGATAAATCTTTAAGGAAAAATATCTATAAATGTAAAATCACAGATATAATAGATAAACAACTAGCTGAATTCAATTACAAACTTTTAAATAACATACTGTGTAATAACTCATATTTGAGAAAAATGGAAATCTGAAATATCATCAGAATGTTCTATGTATAAATTAATAGAAAATACAAAGCACTTGATCTATGACTGTAAAAATGTATTATATCTACGGAAACGTCTAAATGTTATATTGAACTTTAATGTTCGATGGAAACACATAATTCTTGGATTTTTTCTTGAAGACAACAAAAAAGTCAAAACTTTAATACAGTTATCTTATTTAGCATATAGAATATACAAATCTAAAATGTATTGTAGAGTGTAATCCCTAGTAGAAAAAGAATATAACATCCATATATATGTTAAAAAATCCTTAAAACTATACACATCTCTGTTAAGATATCTAAGTGTAAATTTAGATTATGCTTTATTTGATAAGTTTATAAGTGTACTGTGAACCATAATATGTGTTTCGGTTATACTTATATAACCATGAATTATTGACATGTACCTATACATATAAGTGCATCTATGTTTTCAATTTATATTGACATTCTTATGTTGAATATAATGTAAATACTCTTTTATGGAAATAAAAAAAAAAGAGAAAAAAAAAACCTGGGAATTTTTGTGTGAAAATCCAAAACGTTAGTGCAGGCGCTAGCGAACCGAACCAATTAACTAATATAAATACCATATGATGGGAGTCTGAGGACATCACAATCTAGATAAGGAAAATTTACGATAGGAAATTCAAAGTGGTCATGTTTATCATATATGTTGGTATGAATATTGTTGTTAATAATTTTAATATTAGTCACGAAAAGGTGTTTCATGGTCGGAAGTATTGGCTTTGTTTAATTGAAGTTCAGATGGACAAATGTCAGTAATATAGTTTTCAAACTCGGAGTTATCGATAACTAAAATATCATCGAGATATCTAGAGGTGTCATTGAACTTATCAATAAGGTCGAAACGTTGAAAGGTTTAAATAGAATGCATGAAGTCTCTCTCATAATAGTATGAAAATAAATCTGCTGTAAGGGGAGCGCAATTAGTGCTCATAGGAATCCCAATAATCTGTTAATAAGTCTTGTCATTAAAAAGTACATAAATATTATCCATCAAAAATGTGATGGCATTACACAACTCAGTTCAAGTCCAGTGTTTATAATTGTCATATTGTTTGTTGGAGAAAATCAAGATGTAACTGAGGTACAGAGGTATGATTACTATGATTTTGACTCTCTGTTGAAACGTTTGAGAGAAAACAATTTGGTTTTGATTAAGTCATGAGGTAGAGGGGTATATAGTGTCGAAAATCAAAAGTAGAAACCTTATTTGCATTAAAATTTCTCAAACGGAATTTTTCAATGACCTCGTGAGAATTTTGATAGACCAAAAGTAATTGACGTTACTGTTGCTAAAGACAGGATTACAGTACTTGATAACATGGTCTTTGACTGCAGTAAGAGCGGAGGTAATATGTTTAGGAAGCACAGTTGTAGAGAAATGACTAGAATTTGATATTCAACGTGATTTATATGGATTTTTGTGTAATATGGGAAGCCAATCCATAGTTGGAAGATCGTTTTTATCAAGTTACATATAGCTTTAGTCAGATAAGATTCTGTAAACAATGGGGTTTCAAAATACGTTGAAGTAGAGTTTAATTCAGTTTGAAGAACTTTTGTATAGTATATTTTTCAAGCAATGGTAATATCATTAGCTACTTTGTCAGCAGGTACGAAGACATAAGTATTATGCAAATAAGACATTTTCTTTTCTATAGACTGGACTGGAATAAATTTGTGGCTGTTTGAATAACTGGGGATTAATTGTAAAATTATTAATTAGGTGCTAGATCCATGTGCATGTTTCAACAATACGTATCAGATCTAAACAGAGAGAAAAAGGAAATCTAACACGACAAAATCTACCGATCCAGGCAATAGCAAAACAAGGAAATGTGCTATTCAAAACCATTGCTCAGGTTTTGTCAATACTTTGTATGGTGTCTACCTTCGTTATAATGTCAACTAGTACTGCTTTAATATATTTCGATGGATATGTTTTGTTTTCTTATTCTTTCGAAAATTCTTATTCAAATATCAATGTTTCATGAGATAAAATGAGTCAAAAGAAGTTGAAAATATATACAATGCCTTTATTTCGAATTCTATTATTCAACAGCAAAATTAAGAGGAAAATGTAACATTTCTCTGAACTTTGTGTTTAGTAATCTTTCGAAATATTGTTTTGTATTGCTTATATCATTCGGCCACGTTCATCACTGAAGAGACATAACTTGTCGAAATGCGCATATGGTGCACAAAATTAAAAGGGACATATGTTCTATATTTATTGATAATAAGTTAAAAAAAGTTACGCCATTGGGGAGATCTTCTGACATATTGAGTGTGATGAGTATTGACGTATATGGGCATTCTTTGCAGCCAGATGTTAATCAATTTCCATACAAATCACTCTTTTTAGGTCATTTGTTAAATCGGAGAAAGGACGTCGCTTTGCATGATCATGTTTTAGTACATCGTATAACATTATGGAAAGAGGAACCATACAATATCCAACAATACCATTGTATAGAAGTTGTTGAGCGACCAATATCGTAGTCCTGTGCCTGAAGTTTCTTTCTTTCTTTTCTTTTTCATTTGTTTGTTTGTTTGTTTGGTTTTTTTTTTTGGGGGGGGGGGGTTTAATCGCACTGGCCCTCTGAACAGAAAAAATCCCAACTAAATCCGTGCTTCTCCTGTGCATCACTCTCTGCATATAAGTCCTATAATATATCAAACTGAGAACGTGCGTATAAATATTAGTTCTGGATTTTCTATATTTTTCCAGATATAAATTGTTTATCTAATAGAGTCCCCTACACAATCTATCCGAGATAAATGAGTAATGTTTATCTTATCGCCGACATTGCCATTATATGTTGAATGCACGGACACATGCCGATAAGTCAAATAAACGCTCAAACTTCCTGTATTATATTTAGGATATGATAGAACTGTTTTGAGATCACCTTTGGACAAAATGAGTACTTCCATGCAGTTACGGACATTCTGTTTTCTTTTCATTGTCTTTGTTCCGTCAACAGGTAAGAACACGATCACAAATGTTGGGAGGGATTTTTTTTCTGGATCAATATTTTGATAAAGCTGTGTCGATGTCTTAATGGAGTATGTAACCCCATTGTCTATATTAAATAAGTATTGGTTAGTATTACTAGGTAAAACAGTAGTAGTTTATTTTTCTGACTCAATTTTGAGATAGTTTTAAACGTTCATATTGAAATGTTTTCAACAACAATTTCTAGAAATATATGGAGTGACTTTTTGTGAAATCGCTTTGAAAGTAAACTCAAAAGTTAATTAGTTTTGTTGAAATCTATGAGTCGGTAGCAAGTGGAATACACAATCAGAAGTTTCCGAATCAAACCTCGACAAACGCTGGGTTATACATATATTTGCCGTATGTATTACTTAAGCAAGTTCAGTCAACGACCACTGTATTTGTCATGTACTATATTCCCGATTTCTGGAGAAGAAACTGACCACATTCATGTCAATACCTACCTATAGAATCCAAATTATGTGTTATGCAATCACTGTACTACAAACGGCGCTGTCCTTTTATTACAGAAGATACAACACTTGTACTATAACAGTCATTGTTCCTATACAGCTTGTATAGCTTTAGTATGAAATATGTATTTCAAAAGTATGAAATATTTTCTCGAAATACATATACAACCATGTATACGTAAATTATAGTTCAGCTGTTGTGTGATATATATAAATACAAGAAGAGTATTAAAAGAAAATATTCATATTTGTACTGTCGCAGTTACGGTCGTGCGCTATACCTTACTCTTATTTAAAGCGATTTGTATATATAATCTTTTAATAGGTTTCATTTATAAAAATTATCTTTCAAAATATTGCAGAAATCAGTGATACAAGCTATTTCTAACAGAAGAAAACCTGTCAATGAACTACCATTTCATAGTCAAACTGAATTTAATTAAACAACATATGAAAAAATATGTAGAAAACCACATGAGACTTCAGTATTTTCACCTGAAAACAATACCTGAATTTTTTTAAATATTTTTTTTTATCAGTAACAGTAGTTACTGAAATGTTTTCTTATCGATCACCATATAAAGTAGTAAAACATTCCGATGTTGGCAATGCATTGGGTACTTGGCGCGATTGTGGATATTGATTTTGGTATTCATTCTTTTAGAGTTCGTGCATTCTGTAAATGATTACATACGTGTTTTCATAATAGTAATTCCTTAGGATGTCATGCACTCTGTAAATGAATACTTCTGTATTTTCATAATACGTTAAAATAAATAAAATCTAGGATTTAAATATACGTTACCAATGCACATAAAGATGTGGTCAAATTTGATCAATCGCTGTGCTTGCATTTCACTTTTATATTGCCATCAACAATGGTGGTTACAGAATAGGAGTACCATAAGTTGTTTGAAGTGTTGAAAAGATTATACCTAGACTCCGACGAAGTTAGATTGCAATATAATGCACAAAACACCTAAAACCAAAAACGCAAATACAAAATCTGTCAGGTTTTCTTCTAGATTCCGTGGTGTGTTATCAATGCGTTGATACAAAAGAATACGGGACATGTATGAGCGATGTCCGAAGTTTGAAATCAGCCGCCCGCTATCTTTATGACCTTAATGCAAAAAATTCAACTCTGACGTCATATCACCCGAATCTCAAAAATTGCTCAGCATGGGGAAATCACTGCTCTGTTGAAACCGTTGTAGATGGAGGTGAGGTTTACATCAGTTTTTGTTCAACATTTTCATTTTTATTTATAATTAATTACTGTTCATCTTTAATGTCTAAATCATTAATAATATAACACTGTTTATGACATTCTGACGCGCATACATAAGAAATGTAATATTGTACTAAAATGGTTTTAAGAACAATTTCTATATAATTTCTATAAATTGTATTAACTATTTATATTTTTCTCTCTTTCAGTATCACGTAAGCTGTATTTTTATTTTAATGAATGTCAGAATACAGAAGTGTTTAAGTTTAGTATTTTTCTTCATTTACAAATCTTTCTAAATTGGTCAAACCTAACATAGAATATAAATTAAATTGATTAGAATGCATCTACTGCAAACAATAATATCACATGCTGTTCACAATGCAAGGAACAAAACATTATGTTCATGTGGTATTTATTTATTATCAGTTGTATGATACATGGGAAAAAACTATACAAGTTCTGATTTTGTTCACAAAATATCTAGTAATGTCCATAATATGTATAAATGTCAATAAACATGTATATTTTCAGAGAAGACGTTGTCCTTTATACGCGGTTGCACCAACTTATCTGACTTTTCAGTCGTACCCCGTGTAACACCGGTCCCAGATAACTCCACGAAGTGTAGTGACTATCCCGAGCATAACAATATAGTCGTGTGTATCTCAGTGTGTACGGAGGAACTATGTAATGGGCCGCAGTACCGCTTTAACAAAGCTTCTGACGGGATACACGGGAACTTTTTCAGTCTCGTTACGGCGAGCTTTGTGATAAACTTCCTTACTCATATTTATTAAAGTGCTCAAACTACAATATTTTACCTACACCATTGAGATTTGTTGACGGAATGAACAGTTATAGAAATCAATAATGATTGTTTGCAGTTACAGTTTAATGTATTGTCATTGTTTGATAAAGGATATTAAAGTGATAATAAACTGTGTTGTGATAATGGACATATTTTCGTGGTATGATATGTCACACTATTATTAAACAATTAAAAGAGTTTCAATATAATATATATTTCACTTATTGTATTTGAATATGTTAATTTTTTTATCAAACTTGTAAAAAGGTTTACTTTGCATCAAGTTATATACTGATATGTAACGTCAATGATCAGTATGTACAATGTAAGTTACAGATCTCGAGGTATGATAACGTAAAGTATTAGCATATGTCATTGTAATACATGTGTAATAGCTCAATATAATTAGGTAATGTATTCTTACATCAGGCTATTATCAATTAGTATTGAATACATTGCTATGAATGCACTAAACGGAAGTTTTTACTGTAAAAATGTTAATTAAAATACAAGTGAGTAAAAGTAAGAGATGATGGAGATTTTATGAATACACACATACATAGACACACACACATGTAACGTGTATATCATTTTAGTGCAGTTTTATCGGTATGTTGTAAGTCTGTTGTACTCCTCCCGGGCACCTGGTCTCACCTCTGAATTTTCAGGGGTCCGTGAATGTTCACTGTGGTACATTGTTGTTAGTGCCATGGTCATGTGACACCAGTTATTTTCGTATTTTACATGAACGTCACACTTATTCCCTTTGCAGTGTGGAGCTCGTGAAAAAGTTCTCCGCGGAGGGTTTGACTTAAGTGTTATTATACCCTTTTTCCTGATGTTATGTGGCTGTGACACTTTCTACACAGTGTTTGTTCACATTCATGTATATATACAGTGCAGAATTATATTGTTTCGTCTGTATGTCAGGGCATTCACGGCGGGTGTGGCTAGCCAAACGAGAGACGCTCACTCCTCCCGGGCACCTGGTTTCACCTCTGAATTTCAGGGGTCCGTGAATGTTCACTGTGGTACATTGTTGTTAGTGCCATGGTCATGTGACACCAGTTATTTTCGTCTTTTACATTAATACTGTTATATGTTTGAATATAGACCTCTGTTCGTGTTGTATCTCATTTGTATGATTAAAATGCATTAATGAAAATTCTATTACTTTATTTATAGGGTCAATTTGAACTATTAGAGTACGAGAGATGTGTTGTAACATGAATCCCTGCTCTTCATCTTATGCTTTACTATCTGGTCTGACTGTGTTGTATGGGTAATCCATGTGCCACATGTTGTCTTTCATGGCATCATCTTCTGTTCAGAGAAGGCTTGATGCATGATTTCGTTTTGTACATAAATTGAAAATCTGGCTACAGATTCTGATTTAAAAACGTTCTTTGTCCCATATACTTCGGAATACCCAGGATTGAAAGAAGAATAATTATTTTCCAATATAGTCTCCCTTAATTTCAAAGCACTTTCTCCATCTCTGTTCCAAGTTTTGAATCTCTTCAAAACAGAATGCTTCATCCTGATTCCCTAAGTACTCGTATGCCTTGCGTCGTTAACACCCTTATGGCTTCCAAAGGTCTTACCACGTAGTTAAAAGTTTCTTTTGAGGAACATATAGAAGTCAAATAAAGCTTAATCTGGAGAATATGGGGAGGAGGAAGAATCTCCAAGCTGTATTCCGTACAGCCGTCACTGCAATTTGAGAAGCCGGTGCATTATCCTACAAGAGCAGATCGCTTCTGGTTTTATTTGCTTTTCTTACAATCTCCTGACGTAACCTCTTTAACTCATGATCATTTGTACAATATGGACCATTTATAGAGCGGCATTACTTTGGAAAGAAGACAAAAGACTTTTAACCAAACAAAATTACTAAGGACAAGCAGATAAAACACAGAAAAAGGCATGATTAAGACGGTCAATTATAGTAAAAATGTCACCCAATTGGTGTTGTTAATCGTTGTATGGTCACCCACACTCCTACTCACCGCAAAAGCAGCACAAGGACACAGTCATTTAAAAATCCATAAATATTCCAAAATATAGAGAACAAGGATCAAAATGTTTTTCAAGACGAGAGGTCATAAAATCATCATACATGTTTTTCGTTTGATATTCTGTCAATACTTTAAGAGACCCATCTAGCCGAGACCTTAGACATGCCTAAGATGTCGGTTAAAATTGATAGAACAGCCCCATAACTTATACCAACTTCCCTGGCTGTATCTCTGAGGTTTCGAATTCTGTCACACATAACAGGAGTGTACACAATATCAATGATTTCGTCTATGGTAACTTTCTTGGGATCTCCAGATCGTTCCTAATCTTCAATGTCTTCCCTGTCCTAAATTAAGCAGTCATGTCCATTTTAACAATATTATAAGAAGCTGACTTCTTCTAAGGGATTTTATGATTTTCCTTGGGAGTCATCCTTTTCTTACATAGAAACTTAATCTTTGCCCTAACTTCAGTTTTCTTTATTTTGGCAGATTGACTGTCCCGTAAACTTTAATATAGGAATATTTGAAATACAACTGCCTCTACCATAAACGTTCAATGTGATTGAATAATAGTTTGATTGAGGTGTATACCGGTAATCATTTATCTTATCACAGTATATCAGACCGAGAACTTTTTTATCATACCTCGTCAGCACATTAATACCTGTGTTTTATACATGTAACGCCAGGTTTAAGTATACACTTATGTGACTCAATCGAGATGACATGAAAATACTTAATATGATGTCATTTGACAATCTTGATAAGAATAAAAATTCATGCTTATCGATTTTACGTAATACAAAAAAGAAGCAAATCGACGTCTCTATATTGTCAAATCTCCTCGAAAGAGTCCCTCACTAAATAGCGTTTTGTATAAACAAATGCTTATGGTCAAATTTATGAAGATAGCAGTTCGGAAAATATTATTCTGTGGTAAAAACTGTACTGCAGTACGAAGATTCTATAATTATGTCATACTTGTACATTACAGGCTAACGAGGAGGACACACCTTTCTGTTGAATTTGCAGTCTAACGGGGTTGATAACTCCCAATTTGAATTCTGTCTTCTCTACACTTCTCGCCTCTTATTAATTTCCTATCCTTTTGTAGAATTAAAGCTGACTTTCTTTTATCTCCCCGTTTTTTCTCTTAATGTACGCATGAGTGCGTCCATGAAAATTTTACTTTCATCGTGAACATTGACCCCTCATTTTCTGAGACTTAAAAACTTTTACTATACTAAAAAAATAGACATAATCCTTAATTTTTTTAATTTATGCTTTTATTGGGAATATTCGGTCAAGTAGCTTAACTTTCCTCTCCTTTTCCGTAAAAATTCACGTGGCCGCCCATGCTATGTTAATATTCTCTCCGTGTTATTTTATTTACATACTGCAGATATACCAACCTGATTAAAACCAAATCCCTACTTCGCTCGTCGTTTCTGATAATCGCGGTAGGGCGACTTAGAGGTCTGATTTCAATTAGATTGGCAGATATACCCACGCCTATGCAAATTTAGTTTTCTCGTGTATAGTCTTTTCCCATGATTCCGTGCATTGTATTTTATGTTTACCTCGCAATTATTTACAGTAAATCATCGATTTATTCCGATTATTGTGATGTACTGAGACTACAAACATTGGGGTTGTTTTATGAAAGTAAAATAATAAATTCCTCGATGCAAAAAAAGTAAAATACGAAGAAGTACCGATGGGTAAACCATATCTCATAGTCCATGGAATAAAAGGACAATATCGTGAATAATATCATATTCAGACAATAGACATACCTCTTCTTTTTCTAATTCATGCCTTGATCGCAAATATTTAGGTCATACACCTTTAAAACATTATAAAAATTAAATATGAACAAGTAACATTTGATAGAAATTTCCCCATTCTCAGTAAAATAATCAGTGGTAAATTTCTTGAACAGATGCGACACTTTGTTACCAGTGTGCAGATTCTACCAAAGGAGGAGCGTGTGCAGATGGAACTGGTAAATTGTTGGCTGAATCCGTCAGTTTTCTAGTCGGAAATAGGACAATGAAAGAGTTCAAGAAATATACTTATCTCAAGAACTGCACCGACGCATGGGGGAGTAATTGCTATATAGAACATATCCAACAGGCTGGTAAGATATTGAAATAGATTACACGATATTTAGTTGCACTGTAAGGCGAGAGCAGGTCGATTTTTACGTGTTAAACATGCCCTTTTCTGTTACACATATCTCTTGCAATTTGTTAAGTATCTGTTGGTCACAAAAGAGCAATCCATAGAATTCAAGATAGTAGGATCTCTATGATCTATAAAACGTACGCGGTTCCAAGCAAGCGGTCACGTAGAGCATGATAAATTCGGATTTTCAATGACATAACAAGGAAAAGGAAAAGGAAAAAAAGCTATCATGAGTATTTGTCATTAGTACATTTCATGGCAAAGATATGTTTCTTATCAAATAGGACTGAGAGCATTATTTGCAATACTGTGGATACATATTTCCAAGTATATATTCTAATTCTGTCAAAAAATCAGAATAAAGAAAGCATTGTAATTGTGGAATTTAATATTGGACTAGAAAGGAGAAGTATATTGTTATTTTTCAGGTGGCACATTTTCCTTTATCAGAGGATGCACGGATGGGAACACTTTCTCAATAACAGATTTTCCTAAAACGAACTTTCCAGCTGATAATCAAACCACTTGCTCCTATAGAAATAACATAGGGAAGGTTGTCGTCTGCTTGACAATGTGTACAGAAGACTTTTGTAACGGACCGCAGCCTTCAGATGTGACGTCAGAAGCTTCTCCATCGACGATATCATCGATGATTATTTTTTCCATGTGTTTGCATGTATTTGTCATGCATTTGTAGATCAGAAAACGAGTTCGCTTTCAATGACAAATGCAATTTATCTGACTTTGTTTATACAGTAATTTATTAGCATATAATATCGTAGACTACGACAAAGTATTATTACCAACACACATGTGTTACTGTAACATGACTGTAATATTTTCACATACAAAGGTTTGTAGAATGGTTTGCAATTGTAGGACCATCTTCGAATAGACCTGCCATTATATTTGTAAGAGTTATCTTTCCTTACCGCGGTTTAAGGTTTATTATTAATAGCGCTTTTAAGATGTCTAATTTTCTTTATACAGTTACATTTTTATAAATTAATTATAAATCATTATATGAGATACATATTAAAAGTGATGATCTGGGATTTAGGTTATGCCAGTCTCGTGAGTAATACCTCATTTGTGTGCAGTCTTGCAGATGTAAAATGGGATGTAAATAAGTACAATAATAAACATTATTTTAAGCAAACTGGGCATGAGGAAAAACATTTATTATTCTGCAGATTAATTAATCAAGAATTTCTTGTTTCAAGAGTAGTGATTATAAATAGCACCATATCACAATCATAGATATTAAGGTACATATAAATGTATATACATGTACAAGTATGTAATAAATGGGATGTTAAAAACACGATAAAATGCATCGAGAAGCAAGAACAAATACAAACAAATGCAAACTAAATTAATTAATATATAATATATAAATATGTAGATGGCAAGCGTATTAACATTTTTTCTAATTCATTTTACATGCAACACTTTTGTGACTGCAAGTGATTTTTCTTAATTAATAAATGTTTATCAATATTAAACATATACTTAATGTGGTCAACAAATCCTAGTAATGTTGGTAATTTGGTTACAACAAACCTTTCTATTGTTTGAATTTAAATATAATGACATTATTAAGTCATTTTTACAAAGTCACGAGTTTGCTACGAGTTATTACTCGCCACACTTCTTCAGCAAGAATCATATTTATGTTTTTACATGTTCTATAAAACTGTCATATCACCGGTACTCTGCAAGCAGTGGGAAATAAATAAGTAAATTTTAAACGATCTAAACCCCTGTCACAATGACAAGAAATCCGGTGGATTCAGCTTCAGAGACGACTTCTTCATCTGTTATCGGGAAGTCTCTTGATATTGCCAGTGCGTGTCGGAGAGTGGCAGTCGTGCGAGTTTTTCTTTTTTCTTCAATTCTTTTTTGAAATGTTATTTTTGGTTATTTGTTGGATTTTAGGAGGGTTTCACGATCTGCTTAAATATATATATTTATTGATTTTATGTTATGATAATTATATGATTATTTTATGTTTGAGTTCCTGATTTCATGCCTTGAATAAGAAAATTTGACCTCGTGCTATTGTCTCCTTAATGTGTTCATGCGTGTATATTTGTGTATTTACTTCCTAGACTTAAAAAGTTGTTGCAGGACTTTTGCAACGGGTGTTTTATGCAACCGGGGGACGCTGACTCCTCCCGGGCACCTGGTCTCACCCCGATTTTATTGGGGTTCGCATTTGTCTGAATTATTCCATGGACTATGAGGTATGGTTTATCCTTCGGTATTTCTTCATTTTTGACTTTTTCCTAATAAAATTACAATAACTCATTTTTGCAGTGTTCGGTAACGTTTTTGGATCTTAACAGATCAAATAAACTTAAATAGGCAAGGATTACATGAGATAAGCATTCTCAGAAGTTATGATTATCAAGATCATTACAAGAATGCTTTTGAGATCCTAAAGTGATATTACATGACCTGATGGGGTACAATTAGCTATTGTTCTAAAGTAAAATGAAGCCGGTGTGGCCTAGTGGATAAGGTGATCGTCTCGTGATCGAGAGGTCCCGGGTTCGACTCCTGCCCTGGACACACCAGTGTTCTGTCTGGATGAGACTGTAAAAACCGAGGTCCCGTGTCACGGTAGGCGTGGCACGTAAAAGATCCCTCAATGCTTCGGGTCCCTTACAAAGGCCTTAATTTGTATGCAATGCATCAGACAGATGCCGTCACTATATACGTGAAATAATCGTGGAGTGACGTAAAATAATCAATCAATCAATCAATCAATCAATCAATCTAAAGTAAAATGTGCCAGAACTTGTGTAAATTTCAGTGGAACCTTGAAATATCCTGTTATCAAAATAAGTTTTCGTTGCCAGTAGTACAACTGAAATATGTACATTAAATTTTACTAAATTACATACGGCTTTCATCACGATTTATTTGGTTGCTTTGTTAGATATTGTGAAGGACTATATTTCGCCACATATTTACATTTTTAGCACCAAAAATGACGGAGTAGTTTGGTTAATACACATGTGCCCCCCCCCCCCCTTTTTCGAAAATTCTGGATCCGCCATTGTTCATTACAGACAATTTTAAGATTTAGTTTGTAAAACAAGCAAAGCAAAACAAAACAAAACCAAAAAAAAAAAAAAAATAATAATAATAATAATAAAAAATGCATGACCCTAACCGGTCAAGTGACCTGATGACAACCTGGCCGTTCTGTTGTATGGGGCTTAACGTCGAATGATACAGGGCGTGTTCATAGACTCCCTCATCTAATACTCCAACAAACATAGCATGATTTACTTTTAAATTAATTCATATTTATATTTCAAACTCCAATGTAAAAGCATGCACTAAGATGCATGTCAACACACCGGCAATGCGTTACATGAAGAGTGCCTTTTTGAAAACTAACCCCCCCCTCTTTCCTTAATATATCGCCTCGTTCCTCTTTCCCCTAAGGTAAGAAATGATAGCCAGAATGGGGCCGCTTCAACCAATATTTCCTACCAGTTCCGATGATAATCTGAGAAAAATAAAGTGCCAACGTGTAAAACAATGTCTAAGCTTTTAATATCTGTCCTCAAAATTTCATTCAAGCATTTTTAAAAGCACCAACAAACACAAATTCGTACAGCACAACTCGCGGACAGTTTGCTCGCCAGTTCGCCATGTTGATACAGTTACTTCGGCAGGATGTAAAAGACAAGATCGGTATAATGATAAGATTGTCAAGATCGTGATAAAAAGGAATATTAAAGCCATAAAAAGGGGTAAAGATTTAATGTTAATTTTGTTTTAGTCATGAATAAATAAATTGAACTATTGCTCTCGAGCGTTATTCAAGCAAACACGGTAAACGCCTATTATGCAAATAAACCTGTAACAGATTGCTGGCGAGCAAACTGTCCGCGAGTTGTGTCGTTCGAATTTGTGTTTGTTGGCGCTTTTAAAAATGCTTGAATGAAATTTTGAGGACAGATATCAAAAGCTTAGACATTTTTTTTTTACATGCTGGCACTTCATTTTCCTCTGATTATCATTGGAACTTGTAGGAAATACTGGTTGAAGCGGCTGCATTCTGACCGTCGTTTCTTACCTTAAGGGAAAGGGGAACAAGACAATATATAAAGGAGGAGGGGGTTAGTTTTAAACAGGCACTCTTCATGTTACACAGTGTCTGTGGTCAACACGAACTACATGCTTTGTTTTCACAGAGACCTTTTTAAATCCTAAATTGCCTTTTCTCCATGTAATTCTTTCAGATTTTCAGGATGAAAAACTACAGTTGCTATCAATCTAGTATCTTGTCAATCCTCTGAGGCCATTTGTTCGAAACTTTAAACACTAGTTTAGCTAACCAATGGTTAATTTTCATCTGACTATATCTTTGAAATAAAAAGACCTAAAGTTATTATTTGTGTACTAATTTGCAGCATGTGAGTTTTGTAAAGTAATTTAAGATTTTTATACAGATATCTTACAAATTAATAATCTCTCAAACTTTAACCACTGGTTAGCTTAAATCCGTACAGACTTAACAACAGCAATTCATGAATGCATATGGTGGCGTAGTGACTAGCAATCCGTAAATGACTATTCTAGTAGGATGCTGTAAGTGGCGTGGTGACTTATCACTAACAGTCTGTGAATGACTATTGTGGTAGGATGCAGTAAGTGGCGTACTGACTTATCGCTAGCAATCGGTTAATGACTATTTTGGTAGGATGCTGTAAGCGGCGTAGTGACTTATCACTAGCAATCCGTGAATGACTAATGTGGTAGGCTGCTGTAAGCGGCGTAGTGACTTATCAGTAGCAATCAGCGAATGACTAATGTGGTAGGAGACTGTAGTGACTTATCACTAAGTATCCGTGAGTGACTATCTTGGGAGGATGCTGTAATCGGCATGGCAACTTATTACTAGCAATCGGTGAATGACTATTGGGGTAGGATGCTGTAAGTGGCATAGTGACTTATCGCTAGCAATCGGTGAATGACTATTATGGTAGGAGGTTGTAAGCGGCGTAGTGACTTATCACTAGCAATTCGTGAATGGCCAGACGCATTACTAGCAATTGGTGAATGACTATTGTGGTAGGGTGCTGCAAGAAGCGTAGTGATTGATAACTAGCAATCCGTAAATGACTTTTGTGGAACAATGTTGTAATTGGCTTAGTGACTTATTACTAGCAATCCGTGAATGTCGATTGTTGTAGGACGTTGTATGTGGCGTAGTGACTGACCACTAGCAATCCGTGAATGGTTATTGTAAAAGGATGCTGTATGTGGCGTAGTGATTGATCACTAGCAATCCGTTAATGATTATTGTGGTAGGTTGCTGCAAGTCACTTAGCGACTAATAACTAACAATCCGTGAATGACAATTGTGGCAGGATGCTGCAAGTAGTAGTGTAGTGATTGCTAACTAGCAATCCGTGATGACCTTTGTGGTAGGATGTTGTAAGTGGCGTTGTGACTTACCACTACCAATCCGTGAATGACTATTTTGGTAGGATGCTTTAAGTGGCGTTCTGACCTATCACTAGCAGTCGGTGAATGATTCTTTGGGTAGGATGCTGTAAGCGGCGTAGTGACTTACCACTAGCAATCCGTGAATGACTAATGTGGTAGGATGCTATAAGTGGCGTAGTGACTTACCACTACTGATCCGTGAATGACTATTGTGGTAGGATACTGTAATTGGCGTTCTGACTTATCACTAGCAATCCGTGAATGACTAATGTGGTAGGATGCTGTAAGCGGCGTAGTGACTTACCACTACCAATCCGTGAATGACTATTGTGGTAGGATACTGGAAGTGGCGTTCTGACTTATCACTAGCAATCCGTGAATGACTATTGTGGTGCGATGCTGATTCGAGGATGTTGGCGTAGTCACGAGCAGTCCGTGTTGACTATTGTCGTAGGTTGCTATAAGTGGCGTAGTGACTTATCACTAGCAGTCTGTGAATGACTATTGTGCTAGGACGCTGTAAGTGGCGTAGTGACTTATTGCTAGCAACACGTGAATGGCTAGATTTATCACTAGCAATTCGTGAATGAGTATTGTGGTAAGTTGCTGTAAATAGCGTACTGACTTATCACTAGCAATCCGTGAATGGTTAGATGTATCACCAGCAATTCGTGAATAAGTATTGTGGTAAGTTACTGTAAGTGGCGTAGTGACTTATCACTAGCAATCCGTGAATGGCTAGATGTATCACTAGCAATTCGTGAATGAGTATTGTGGTAAGTTACTGTAAGTGGCGTAGTGACTTATCACTAGCAATCCGTGAATGGTTAGATGTATCACTAGCAATCCGTGAATGAGTATTGTGGTAAGTTGCTGTAAGTGGCGTAGTAACTTATCACAAGCAATTCATGAATGACTATAGTGGTAGGATGATGTAAGTGGCGTAATGACTTATCACTAGGAATCCGTGAATGCATATTGTGGTAGGATGTTGTAAGCGGCGTGGTGATTTATCACTAACAATCCGTGAATGACTATTGTGGAAGGAGGCTGTAAACCGCGTTCTGACTTTTCACTAAGTATCCGTGAGTGACTATTGTGGTAGAATGCTGTAAGCGGCGTGGTGACTTATCACAAGCAGTCGGTGAGTGACTAATGTGGTAGGATGCTGTAAGCGGCGTGGAGACTTATCATTTGTTACTGTTTACCCATATGATCCATCTTTTTTTGCACGATCATTCCACATTGCCTCCAAACGGAAGAAGAATTTGGAGAAGATATCCAGTAAAATCTGAGGGAAAAATGACAGCGATCTTGAGAAGAGCAGACGAGGGCCATAATTTATTGATTACTGGTCCACCAGGGACGGGGAAAACGTATATCTTCTGACTCGATTACTTTCTTAATGGTATGTCCCGAGAGAACACGAACGATGCATTGCTAGGAGATTTGCAGAGACTCCGGTTAAAGGTCATTGCGCCTTTATTTATAGCACGGTGTATCCATTAACCGTCCTTTTGGAGGCAATGTGAATTAATCGTGCAAAAAAGATGGATTATATGGGTAAACAGTAACGAAGTGTATACATACAAAGAGAGGAGACTCTCCCCGATCGATCTGTACCAGGTTTTAGTCAAAGCGTGCAAAATTAGCGGAGATATCAAGGTTTGATGTTGGTCACCCCTGTGATACGAGTCTTCCCTTTTACCTATTGACGTATTACTAGTCTATTATGGATTAGGTCTTGGGAATTTCTCTAGTCTATTATGGATTAGGTCTTGGGAATTCCTCAATGTAAGGTCACCCCTGTGGTAGGATGCTCTTAAGCGGCGTGGCGACGGGTCACCAGTTACCATTTTACATATGAGAAAGTCATGGAGTTATCTTTATGTAGTTGTAAAGAATTTGTTTAATGTGAATAAAAGAAAAATGTAGAATAAGAACATAATCGTTGTTCTACTATTGTAAGGTAGTAACTATTAATTGATTTAATAAATAAATGTAACAATAGTAAAAGGAGATTCAATTAAGATTATCCTGTTACTATACTGGTTTTACTTTCCTTTAATTTATACGTTTTATAAAGAAATCTGAGTTGGTCCGCATTGAATTCGGTAATGAATACTGGTTACATGACAAGGCATTTTATTCCAAGTTTATGAATGAGAATTGATGCCGACAAATAAGTAATAGATCTCAGCATTAAAGTTAAGTCTACAGTCGCTGAATAATTCAATGGTCGTCAGGTGTAACTTTAAAAATTTTTACATTAAATGCTTTCAGCTTATATCAAAAATGACATTGTAGTACGTCACTGATATAACAACTTATATACAATATACAACAAATAAGGTGCAAGAAAATCACACAGGCTTCTACGGTGATAACATATGATCCTTTAATGTTTCTTAAGACCGTCAACAATGAACTTAAACAAGGGAGAAGGTGTATTGCTAGGGGTTTAATTAAGGATTACAGATCTTCTGACCAGACTGATTTATTTAAATAAGATTCAAATGGTCCACTATATCGGATTATTTGTGTACATTTACTGAAATTGACATTTCTTATTGTACACCACGTATGTATTATTAATCCGTTTCAGAGTCTGTTATGTATTGTACTTTAGTGGCCAGGACAGGAATTGCCATACGTTACCCATGTTTTGTTCTAATCAAATGTAGCGACACCTTACTCACTATGATACTTCAAGAGATATTCGTTGTGAAACAGTAAAAAAAATGATACAGGAATTTTCCAAGATGTAGTAAAAAGTAAGTATGAATATGACTGAATTATTTCTAACCAGTATTTACTTATGTACATGTAATATTTACTTATATTCATGTACAATAAAAACCCTTCTGATAGAGATATTTTAGTATAAATTCTCATTAATAAGATAACAAGACCGGTACGTCTCCGATTGAAATATATACTCATTGCATGTAAAACTGTTATTGGGTTTTTTTTTCTAATATCTTTATATATTTGCTGTTATTGTTTTTAATGATAGCAGTGAAGATGATGATGATGATGATGATGATGATGATGATGATGATGATAATGATGATGATGAGTCGCCGTCGATGTTATTGTTGTCAATGTCGTAGTTGTTTTTGATGTTGCTGATGATGAGTTCACTTATATGGTAATGACATCTGTCTGACGCATTACAGACCACACATACAATCAGTGGCGGAGGGACCCCCCTCTTTAGGCCACATATTTACTTGTAAAAATCCAGATTTTGCACCAAAAATGGCTGAAAAGTTTGGCTTATACACATGTGTCCCCCCCCCTTTTCGGAAATTCTGGATCCGCCACTGTACAATGATGGTGACACCTGTCTAACGCATTACAGACCACACATACAATGATAGTGACACCTGTCTAACGCATTACAGACCACACATACAATGATAGTGACACCTGTCTGACGCATTACAGACCACACATACAATGATGTTGACACCTGTCTGACGCATTACAGACCACACATACAATGATGGTGACACCTGTCTGACGCATTACAGACTACACATACAATGATGGTGACACCTGTCTGACGCATTACAGACCACACATACAATGAGGGTGATACATGTCTGACGCATTACAGACCACACATACAATGAGGGTGACACCTGTCTGACGCATTACAGACCACACATACAATGATGATGACACCTGTCTGACGCATTACAGACTACACATACAATGATGGTGACATCTGCCTGATACATTGCAGACCACACATACATGGTAATGGCATCTGCCTGATGCATTGCAGACCAAACATACATGGTAATGACATCTACCTGATACATTGCAGACCACACATACATGGTAATGGTTGGTTGGTTGATTGGTGTTTTACGTCGCTTTCAACAATATTTCAGTTATATCGCGACATGGAAGCAGGAGGTTACCAACCTCTTAAACATAGTGGCGCAACCCGGGAATCGAACCCGGATCGTCGGCGCCGCAAGCCAAGCGCTTAACCACTACACCACGCCTGCTCCTACATGGTAATGACATCTCCCTGATACATTGCAGACAAAACAAACATAGTAATGACATCTGCCTGATACATTGCAGAACACACATATGATACATGTATGTTGATGGCTTCCTGATGATGTATTGTAGACCACACATACATGGTTATGGCATCTACCTGATGCTTTACAAAGCAATTCAGACCAATACAACAGACCTACCCGAGGCAGTAAAGATCTTTGATATGCAATGAACTTGCGCTTTTATTCCATTGGGTAGTTATAGTAGGGTGTCTTCCTTACGTTTTCATACCTACATAGTATTTTGTGTTGTACTGTCATACCTAATAGTATGTTGTGTTGTATTTTCATATCTACATAGTATGATGTGTTGTATTGTCATTGTATTGTCATACCTACATAGTATGTTATGTTATATTGTTATACCTACATAGTATGTTGTGTTGTATTGTTATACCTACATAGTATGTTGTGTTGTACTGTTATACCTACATAGTATGTTGTGTTGTATTGTTATACCTACATAGTATGTTGTGTATGTTGTATTGTTATACCTACATAGTATGTTATGTTGTATTGTTATACCCACATAGTATGTTGTGTATGTTGTATTGTCATACCTACATAGTATGCTGTGTATGTTGTATTGTCATACCTACATAGTATGTTATGTTGTATTGTTATACCTACATAGTATGTTGTGTTGTATTGTTATACCTACATAGTATGTTGTGTATGTTGTATTGTCATACCTACATAGTATGTTGTGTATGTTGTATTGTTATACCTACATACCGGTAGTATGTTGTGTTGTATTGTTAAACCTACATAGTATGTTGTGTATGTTGTATTGTCATACCTACATAGTATGTTGTGTTGTATTGTCATACCTTTATAGTATGTTGTGTTGTATTGTCATACCTACATAGTATGTTGTGTTGTATTGTCATACCTACATAGTATGTTGTGTTGCATTGTCATATCTACATAGTGTGTTGTGTTGTATTGTTATACCAATATAGTATGTTGTGTTGTATTGTTATATCTACATAGTATGTTGTGTTGTATTGTCATACTTACGTAGTATGTTGTGTTGTATTGTCATAACTACATAGTATGTTGAGGGGCAGGCGTGGTGTAGTGGTTAAGCGCTTGGCTTGCGGCGCCGACGATCCGGGTTCGATTCCCGGGTTGCGCCACTATGTTTAAGAGGTTGGTAACCTCCTGCTTCCATGTCGCGATATAACTAAAATACTGTTGAAAGCGACGTAAAACACCAATCAACCAACCAACCAACCATAATATGTTGTGTTGTATTGTTATACCTACATAGTATGTTGTGTTGTATTGTTATACCTACATAGTGTGTTGTGTTGTGTTGACATACCTATTTGGTGGTTGAAATCATACATATATAACAAATGCATTTACTTCTTTCCCATTATACAGAAAATTATTCATTCGCAGATTCTGACTTGGGACTGAAGACTTTATTTTAAAATATGTACATTTGTACTTCCATTTGATCCCTTTTACAGAAATCAGTCTAGGAATTCACTTCATTCGGCAAATTTTTATATTTGTTTACACATTTTATGTGTCTCTTTGTTTTCATTGTTTTGATACAAGTAGAAATCAAACTCCTAATTTAACTGTATGTGTCAATCCTATTAACTACAAATGACTGTCCTTACAAATATGTTAACAATAAAGACAGTCATACTAAATTTGTTAACCACACACGACAGTCCTATTATATTTGTTAACTACACATTTGTTAATTACACATGACAATTCTGCTCATGACAGCGAATCGATTTAACCAACAAATTTACGACTGATCATCACAGCGCATTGAAGATACACACCGCCAAATCTACGACTAATCACGACAGCGCCTCGACCTACACACCGCCAAATCTACGACTAATCACGACAGCGCCTCGACATACACACCGACAAATCTACGACTGGTCACGACAACGCCTCGACCTACACACCGACAAATCTACGACTGATCGCGACAGCGCCTCGGCTTACACCAACAAATCTACGATTGATCACGACAGCACCGCGACTTGCACACCAACAAATCTACGACTGGTCACGACAACGCCTGAACCTACACAACGACAAATATACGACTGGTCACGACAACGCCTCGACCTACAGCGACAAATCTACGACTGATCACGACAGCGCCTCGACTTATACTAACAAATCTACGATTGATCAAGACAGCACCGCGACTTGTACACCGGCAAATCTACGACTGATAACAATACCTGTCATCTCTACAAAAACGTCTCGTAAGATGAATTTCACTGAACATGGATTACTTTAACTAAGATTGAATGTTTTTCAAGCTACAACTCTGTACAAAAACAACTTTGACTCTCTCGACATCATCATCTAATTTATTGTAATGTCGTTTGGGTTCTCTCTCTCTCTCTCTCTCTCTCTCTCTCTCTCTCTCTATCTGTGTGTGTGTGTGTGTGTGTGTGTGTGTGTGTGTGTGCTTTTTAAAGATATTTTATAGGGCTGTCAAACACACAAAGCAAGTGTGCGAATATGACTTACTTAGGACTCGGAAGTGGTAGGAACGCTCACGAATGCAAAAATCTATCACTCTATAATATGAAAAAATTTAGACGATATATATATATATATATATTGTGATAGATAAATCAAAGAATAGTCGTATAGTAATAATTACCTACCATATGTATCAAATACCTTTATTTTATTGCAAATATGAAGTAATATATTGCTAGTTTTCTGTATTTAGACTGACCATATTTGAAAAGGAAATACATAAAACACACCTGTGCACATGCATCGTAATCGGATATGAGATCTTACTTTAATCCCAATTAATCCTAATCCTGTTAATCCGCATAAAAGGTATAAGGTACATCGGCTAGGTAGAGGTGACGCTATTTGTTTTACTGTTGAGTTGTTAAAATAATTATAGTGTACATTAAAAAGAAATGAAATCACTTGTAATTGAAATATGACTTATATAATGGGCATATCAATAAATAATATAAAACTTCTTGAATATACATTCCATTTGTAGTACACTAAGGTATGATAAATTCTTATGTAGTCGTGAAAAATCATTGGGTAAAACAAATTAGATAGAATGTACCAACAGAAAAATATGCATACTAATTCCCGTTTTAAGGACACTTTCATATTCTATAGTCAAATATTTGGTAATAGCCAATACAAATCTACTCATTAAAGCAAATAACATACATTTTTGTGCAGATCTGTGTGTGATTCAGAATTATCGAATCAGTATTATCGAAGATGAAAACTCGAGCTATGGAAAAGTTTGTTTCTCCATTACATCTTAAATACATGTATTTCAAAATCTATATACTATTTCATTTTTAGATTCAGAAACATGTGGGCGTGATCATGAGACATGGCAGGGCGTCACGTGGCATCGGAGGCCTGGACCGCGGAAAGACAAATCAAAGAAGAAGAAATTAAACCACTAACCAAATTAGTAAGTTACTGTAACAGCTCAGCTCTGTAGGGAAACATTAAGGACTGAAACAGCTAACTCAGCTCTGTAGGGTATCAGTAAGGACTGAAACAGCTAACTCAGCTCTGTAGGGTATCAGTAAGGACTGAAACAGCTAACTCAGTTCTGTAGGGTATCAGTAAGGACTGAAACACCTAACTCAGCTCTGTGGGGTATCGTTAAGGACTGAAAAAGCTAACTCAGCTCTGTAGGGCATCAGTAAGGACTGAAACAGCTAACTCAGCTCTGTAGGGCATCAATAAGGACTGAAACAGCTAACTCAGCTCTGTAGGGCATCAATAAGGACTGAAACAGCTAACTCAGCTCTGTAGGGCATCAATAAGGACTGAAACAGCTAACTCAGCTCTGTAGGGCATCAGTAAGGACTGAAACAGCTAACTCAGCTCTGTAGGGCATCAGTAAGGACTGAAACAGCTAACTCAGCTCTGTAGGGTATCGTTAAGGACTGAAAAAGCTAACTCAGCTCTGTAGGGCATCAGTAAGGACTGAAACACCTAACTCAGCTCTGTAGGGCATCAGTAAGGACTGAAAAAGCTAACTCAGCTCTGTAGGGCATCAGTAAGGACTGAAACAGCTAACTCAGCTCTGTAGGGCATCAGTAAGGACTGAAACAGCTAACTCAGCTCTGTAGGGCATCAGTAAGGACTGAAACAGCTAACTCAGCTCTGTAGGGCATCAGTAAGGACTGAAACAGCTAACTCAGCTCTGTAGGGCAACGTTAAGGACTGAAACACCTAACTCAGCTCTGTAGGGTATCAGTAAAAAAGGAACTCAAGGAGGGGGAGCAATGATCAAAATATCATCCTTACGGTTAAATGCCAGTGAGGTCATTCTTTCTTCATTAAAGATCAAGTGCTTCTACGCGCGGAATGCGTAGGCTTTTCATTGCTCTTTATCATATACTATTAATTTCCATTTATCTCTAGGCAAGGCTCACTGAGTATGACATGAAGCGTAAAGGGCAAACTGTAAACCCCCAATGATATGATTCACACCATCGATACGTTTTCCCTCCTCCAACAATTCGAAACTACTAATCTTTGCTTAATACCGGAGAGTTAAGACTATTTTGTATGTATTCAGTGATTTGAATGGTCAGTGTTGACTTCTTTGTTAGATTAATGTGTCTCTAAGGATCAAGTTCAGCGTTATGCAACAATCAACATAAGTCAATGAAAAATTCCAATCTTGATTTAAGGGGATATGCTTATAACTACAAAGAATAATAAAACAAATTATATCTAATGTCGATTACATTTAAATATTTCCATGAGGTAGAATGTGATGGGATCAAAAGTCAATAGTGATTAGAAATTGTCGGTGTGTATCTTTAATGTCAGTTTTCAATCCCAGTGTTTTGATTCCATTTACTTAAGATATTATACCTTGGAATTGAAGTGTATTTTAAATTGATATCAGATACTTATTAAGTGTCTAAGCTGAACAGTACGATTTTGGTAGACAAACCATCTGTGCGATTTTTCTCATTAATTTGCGTACTTAATGGTGTTTGAGGCTGGAGTGATCAGTACTGGATAAATCGAATGTTAATAATGTGGCCTATAAGAAGGAGACAAACTTTTGCCAGTAGTAACGATTTCAAGAAAATGAAAATAGAAAAAATTGCTTTTCTTCAGATTGAGAGCGCTAAAAGAGGGAAAGTCAAGGACCTCACTAAGGCCACAGAAAACCGTGTGCCATACACCAGTACCGCAGCAAGATCCAAGAAAGCAATCAAAATGCAGTCTAAATATGTACACGATCGTCCGGTACCGAAAGGCACTGTCCTTCCTGGATGTGAAGAAGAAAATCCCTCGCAACCGTATTTTCTACCATCGGAGAGGCCATCAGGTTAGTTCCAATAGTAATATTATTCCTTAATATATTCTCGTAATTGAATACCATTGTTCGTGAATACAGCAAACACATAGTTTCAGTTTAAGAATGCATGTAGACTTTTCGTGATAAAATTGGGTCACGTGAAAATAATGCGAAAAGACATGAAATTACAAGTTCCGTATTTATTTTAGATTGATTGGTTATATTTTACGTTACTCCACGATGATTTCACGTATGGCTACGACATCTGCCTAATGTATTGCATAGAATGTTAGTAAATTGTTTAAATTTAACTAATAAATTGAAGACCAAGTTATATAATCTATAGACAAAACTCTGATTTTACATGAATCTTGTAAAACCTGAGACGTTGGCAGAGGTGTGTGTGTGGATTGTAAAGGAACGTCAACTCTGCTTTGGAGATTGCTGCATAGCATATTAGTATAGCATTTTAACAACGACTCACGGTTTTTGCATACTGATATTTGTAGTGCTCATAATTCTAAGAAGTAGTTTCAGTATGTTGCTGATGCTCTTCGCGTCAGGAGCGGGCTTTACTGCTTCTGAAAATATTGACACACATACCCACACAAACGCCCAAACACAACACACACACACACACACACCTACACACTACCTCTCTAAATCTCCTTCTTTCTCTTCAGCTTTAACCACCAAACATAGAAAATATAGTTCCCTGATATTTTATTGTGGCACACAGCTGATTTTAAATTTACTGAACATTCTGTGTGGGGTTTTTTTTCCAAGATGGAGGTCAGAAACGAAATAATCAGGTAGAAACTCTATCAAATATAGAATTATGAACTTTTTTGTGAATTACTTAACGTATATGAGAATCAATGGCGTCTTTTATTCGCATAGTTGTAGCATAGTTTGTGATAATCTTTTTAAGTATCACTACATTTATGTTTTTTTTAAATAAACCAAAACCAAAACAAAACAGAAACAAATAAACGTACTGTACTTTACAAATAACATAAATAAATGTACTCAAACGTATTCATAACGTCTCTTCGTTTATTCCTGCTTTATTACTCTGTAGCTCTTTCATTCTTTCTATAGCAATTAGTGAAATGTTTAGCATAAATGATGATAGAGTGGGCATGGGCGGTTACTCCATGGATAATTTAGTGTATACGTCAAGCCCGAATTATCATTATAAAGAAGGTAGACGTAGAGGGACATATGAACAGTGGGAAACGGGAATTGAGGTATGGGATATGGCGGGGAGGAACAGAGAATTAGAGGAGAAAGACAGAAATGAAAAGGGATAGCTCTATCTATGTATTATATGGTGGCAGATAGTGGTGATATTACGTAGTGGTAGATAGTGGTGATATCATATATTAGTAGATAATGGTGGTATCACATAGTGTTTGTTAGTAGTGGTTTCACATAGTGGTAGATGGTGGTGGTATCACGTAGTGACAGATAGTTGTAGTATCATGTAGTGGTAGATAATGGTGGTTTCAGGTAGTGACAGATAGTGGTGGAATCACGCAGTGGCAAATAGTGGTGGTATCACGTAGTGGTAGATAGAACTGGTATCATGCAGTGGTAGACAGTTGTGGTATCACGTAGTGGTGGATAGTGGTGGAATCAGGTAGTTGTATATAGTGGTGGTATCACGTAGTGGCAGATAGTGGTAGTATCACGTGGTGGTAGACAGTGGTGGTATTACGTAGTGGTAGACAGTGGTGGTATTACGTAGGGGTAGAATGTGGTGGTATCACATAGTGGTAGATAGCGGTGTATCATGTAGGGCAAATAATGGTGGTATCACGTAGTGGCAGGTAGTGGTGGTATCACGTAATGGTAGATAGTGGTGGCATCACGTTATGACAGATAGTGGTAGTATCACGTGGTGGTAGACAGTGGTCGTATTCCGTAGTGGTAGACAGTGGTAATATTACATAGTGGTAGATGGTAGCGGCATCAAGTAGGATAAATAATGGTGGTATCACCTAGTGGCAGATAGTGGTGGTATCACGTAGTGCCAAATAGTGGTGGTATCACGTAGTGGCAAATAATGGTGGGATCACGTAGTGGTAGATAATGGTGGCATCGTGTAGTGGCAAATAGTGGTGGTATCACGTAGTGGCAGATTGTGGTGGTACAAGTAGTGGAAAATAGTGGTAGTATAACGTGGTGGCAAATATTCGTGGTATCACTTAGTGTTGGACAGGGCTGATATCACATAGTGGTAGATAGTGGCGGTTTCATGTAGTGGCAGATAATTATGGCATCATGTAGTGGCAGACACTGAAAGCATCACGTAGTTGCAGATAATGGTGGTATCATGTAGTGGTAGACAGTGGTGGTATTATGTAGTGGCAAATACTGGTGGTATCACGAAGTGGCAGATACTGGTGGTACCAAGTACTTGTAGACAGTGGTGGTATCATGTAATGGTAGATAGTGGTGGTATCATGTCGTGGTAAATAGTGGTGTTATCACGTAGTGGCAGATAGTGGTTTATCACGTAGTGGTGGATAGTGGTGGTGCGCGTAGTGGCAGATAGTGGTGGTATCACGTAGGGGTAAGAAGTGGTAGTAATATGTAATGGTAGAAACCGGCGATACCACCTAGATGTAGAAGACTAAGAAATCGCTTATTTGTAGACGGATGTAGTATTGTGTACTGGTAAGGCGTAGTGGAAGAGTGTAACTGTAAAAGGAAAGTATGTGGCGTAGTGATAGCCCATGCCCGTAGAGCATATAGTTATAACGCGAAGTGTGGTATAATGGTAGAATGTAGAGACAGTTGTAGAGTCTAGTGGCGTAGTGATAGTCCATGCCCGTAGAGCATATAGTTATAACGCGAAGTGTGGTAGAGCGTATAATGGTAGAATGTAGAGACAGTTGTAGAGTCTAGTGGTAGATCGTAGCAGGTGATTATAGATCGTAGTAATACTAGTACATACTGGTAGTGGTGAGAGTTAACGCAAAGTGGTAGTGGTGAAAGCTGGTAGTAGTTTTTAGTAGTAATCCGTCGTAGAAGAGGGTAAAAACAGCGATAGGGTAATGCTTAGTGGTAGTTGAATAAACGTGTGGTAACGTGTAGTGGTAAATCGTAGTGACAAACAGTAGCAGTAGATGCATTGCGCAATGTACACGTATAGTTCAATTAGGATAACAGTTTTAAAAACATCGTCACATATTAATATATTTGACTCTCTGCATTCAAATTAACACAGATCAAGGTTTACATTTAAGGATGTTCTTGGCAACTTAGTCTTAATCTTTCACGACTGTATTAAATAAACGTATTCTTAAGAACATGTCGTCTTATAAATTCTACCCTAATGTTAATCTGTATTTAACATAATACACTATTCAAATCCCTTTTTCTTGCTCATAATCCTGCGTTTTAAGAATACAAGTGATTTATAGCCACATTTCGTTTGCTTGTTAATCTTAGTCAGACAGGATGTCATAAATGTCCATTGCCTTGATGTGTCTGTAATTTATATTCATTATTTTGGATTGCAGAAGCTCTAAAATCCCAAATGGATCTCTCAGCCAGGCAAACTGTATCGGAGTATTCTCGGACTATGGAGAGTCGTTCGGCTAGAAATCGCCGACTCTCCAGACAGAACGCGTTTTTCAAAGTTCTGAACAAACCGGTGGAAGAAGATGGTGTCGGATACTCCCCTTCCAGACCAGAAGACGCACGACGAGTTAGTTCCGTGCACGTTACCGATCCTCGTGATAAAGAAGATGAACTGTTTGTTAGGAGGAGTAGGCAGCCCATTTCGGCTGCTATTGGTCGCGACTCGTGTGACGATAAGAATGATTTGCCAGCAGTGAATATTTCTCTTTCATCAAGGTGGTCACAGATCGAGCAAGATCTATTAAACAATAATGTGCATAAAACAGGTCATGACTTTTTATCAACGAGGAACGCATTGTTAAAGAAATCGCAATCTCTTGCCTGCGAAAAACCGTCTTATCTTAATCGATCTAATTCCAGTGGTTCAACATTCTCTAAATCAAACTCTAATACTATACTGGAGCAGGATATTACGAGTGTATCAAGGCCGAGTTCTGGCGTCAACATTACACCTCGACGTCCGAAACTCCAACAAAGTGCTTCCATGAGGAGTGCTAATGATTACTCGTCATACACCAGAGACATGAGCAGTAACAAACGCCGTACTGACAGACTTCCGGTGTACGACAAGACAGAATTAGATTCAAAGATAGATGAAGTTGAGGTAATGCTTCCGGGGGTATGCATTTCGCCTCGCCCACCCACTGTTCGACCCTCCACTAAAATGAGACCTTCTCGGACTCCTACGTGTTGTAGTTGCTGCAGCTTATGTGATACACCCAAGTCACAGCTTTTTCAGACGATGACTCCATTCCAGTTACAACACCCAGATATCTATAAAAAGGACAATAGCAAAGTGTTACCTCACTGTAACTTCTGTCAAACCGACGAACTGAAGAAAAATATTGTGCAATATTGTCATGGAGATGTTATCCGAACATTTGATTGGTTAATGAAGGATGCAAAAGAGACTCCCTTATAGCATGGATATCTGAATATATAATCAATCATAAAATGTCATTTCGTCTCAATAAAATTGTTCATTAGTGTTCAGATTTAGCCGTGTAATACATCAATCTGTATAAAAATTGAACTGATTACGTATTATGGATGGATTTAATAGCAACAATACATATACTTCTAGAAATGTCTCTATGGTCTATAATCAAAGAATTGATAAAGAACTTCGGAACTTCATGCGAATGAATCAACTCGTTAAAAGTACTTAGATCTATGTATACTTAATGTCTAAATGGACTGTATTGGAGCATACAAAAACGTGCAAGTTAGCAAAGCATGTGACTTATCTTGTCGATACTATTAACAACTTACTGTGAAAACAAAAGGACAAACACTAAACTGTTAAAATGTGTTACACATAAAAAGGAAATGTAGAATTCTCAAATAAAATATCATTTTAAAGAAAGCAAAACGGAATTTTTGTATTGTTTGTCTAAATTGATCAGAATTGTATAAATTATATTACTAGGAAAAGCACATTTAAGCAGAAAACACAGCTTTCAACAGCGAAAAACAATTTCACTGGCGTGTGTATGACATTCGCTATTTACATGTCATGTGACGTACCTCCGCGACCAAAGAGCGTTCATGTCCGGGTTTGTGTTTCTATTAAAAGAAACCAAACCTGTGTTCCGGATGAGTAATTTTAACAGCACATAGGGAAAGATATACATAACTTTTGTTTATATAGCAATTGATATTTAATACATTTCTTCGTTTAATATCATTTTGATGTCACTTCCACTTTCAGTTCTTTCTTCTTTTCAGAACAACAGATGGGAAACTCAAAATGCAGTTAAAGACGTCACTTCTGACTTTATCACACCTAAGGTCAAGGTGTTGTCTGCTGATACATAACCTAATTCAGTAATTGTTATAAATAGTTGACGATATCAAGCGCGAAAAGATCGAGATTGGTTAAGGGAGAAATTGGTGCAGTGTAATTGAGAGTGACCCGCAAAGAACAATTTATCATTTAATGGATCCATGGAAATGAAAAAAAAATCAATAAGAATTTAAGAAAAAAAATAAATTAAATCAAATACGAAAAGATATAATTAAATTTGTATTTTCGAGTCCCCGTCGGGCGCCCCAATAATCACAAATCATATGATAAGACAGCAAAGCGAAAGTGATCAAATTTACAAGCACTGCCTGGAGAAATCTTGCTTTAAATTATCTTTTTTTCACTTTATGGTTACCTAGCAACCTAGTGAGATGCTTGAATATGATCTTTGAAAATTTTTGTCACTTTTTGTCTCTTTGATTCTGTGATTTATGATTGATTTTATAAATCGTCCGGATTTAACTTTCACAACTGAAATCTGAAATAGCAATCATTTTACTCTATCCGGGGTTTTTTTTTTTCCTACTCCAAAGTGCATCCGAAACTCGCTTTCAAAGATAGCGATATCTTTAATAAAATGAAAGAATAAAAAAAAAAAAAAAAAAAAAAAAAAACATGTACTACTTAAAAATTAACGATAAAAGGGGATTAACTCAATAATCAATTATGGTACGCACTTTGAAATGATCCTGACTCCCGCCAGTACAACGAATGCCTATAGTTATACTTAAGAAATAAATATTCCACATACTTTTTTAAAAAAGCAATGTATCGAAACATTATATCGTTGCATGAATATTTAGAATATATGGCTACATATAGTGTATTTTACTGTGATGAATTACTTGTTGTAAAAGTTGAAGCAACTAAAACATTATTATTAAAACGAGCTATATACAAAGAACGATTCATAATTTTGCACGCATTCTGATCAATTTTCTCGTTTCAGCTTTTTAATCGTTGTCTGCATTCCTGCGCATACTTCAAATTAATTAAATATTAGCTTTTCCACAAGCTATTGTAGTAGGTTACCATAAAAATTTCCGGCAGCTTCCAACACCATTTTCCATAAAATTAGAAAATACATACTTTTTCGACAACTCTCCCCAGACGTGCACGGCCGATTAATAAATCTTTTTAATAGTTTTTAATCATTGTCATGTCAAATTGATATTCATACATACAACTATTATCATCATTGATTCTTGCAGATGCCACCTTACATCCCTGTATTTTTATTTGAGCCGATATTAACAGTGAACAGTAATTGGGGTGGTTAGTATTGTGAAAACTATTTTAGTTGCCTTGCCTAAACTGCGGTCGTCATCTGCTATGCATGTGGTAATTCTAAAAATAGCAGTTTTAAATGCATTATCAGATATATACATATAAAGCACAAACAGAATCAGTGAAACACCTGGGATTACTATGGATCTTGGATCTCCGAAGAAAACCTGTAGAAAATAAAGACAAATTAGACAAACATATAAAGCACAAAGACACTACAGCTAACAAGGCACCATATATTTCACTTATATTCGTTCCCCGTCTGGGACTCGAACCCACGACCTATGGTACCGAATCACCTAGCGGTCCTGCATCCGACCCTCTAACCTCTAATAATAAATACATATATATATAAATTTGTGAAAAGATTTCAGCCATCTTTGTGTCAAATTCCATAAAATGTGGTTGAATACTTAGTGTAGGGACAGCACTTACCGTTGGCCGGCTTCTAAAGGAGCGTTGTGTTTGCGACGAAGTAGAAGAGTCGGAGAAAAGTTTTAATGAAATTTACACAGCAGAAATACACTGATGGCTTCGTGTGTTACGAAGGGACGAAAGTGGAGACCCGGCATTTACGATGCTTGGAATCAAGTCTAAGTTTGAATTGATTTTATTTACCCATGTGTATTTACACCATCCAATATATCAGAGTCCCCGTAAGTCAAATCGTACTATTACTACTGTCATACTCCACGAAGCCACCTAGCGCAACTAATGTTTATATATCAAGAATAATCGACATATACTACAACTAGTTCACAACTAGTACAATCTAATTTAATAGAGTCTTTTGACCATGAGATTGGTAAGAGTTAACTTTGATTTAAATAATAGTCATTCGGTCACACTGACCACTGCAGGTACACAGCTTTTTGTAGATGAATGGGTGGTGTTCCTTAGGTAACGAGGGACAGGCTTGGTGTATACGTAGTGGTTAAACGCTTGGCTTGCGGCGTCGACGATCCGGGTTCAATTCCCGGATTGCGCCACTACATTTAAGAGGTTGGTTACCTTAACTTTAACTTTAACCTTAACCATGCTTTCGATATAACTAAAAATTGTTAATAACGACGTAAAATACCAGTAAACCAACCTTAGGTAACGATCCATAGGTAACGTAGTACGCTGCTTCCTTCCATTAGAGATTTATTATCAAACAAGAATTTTAATGTGTCGGTGCGACACAGATCACGCCTGGCAGCTCGGGTAGTGAAATATAATTACCAGAGAACTAATATTAGAAAATTTTGAAAATTGTCAATGTTCAAAGGCAATTACTCTGTCAAAAATTACTGAAACACACCATATTCAAACTTCACCTGTATTTGCCCTTGATACATCTATATACCCAATATCAGTTTAATCCATCAAACCTTCAAAGAGAAAATGAGTGGATACTATCATTTTAAAGAAACTGTCTGTGTGCAAGAGTCAGAAATCACCAGAACACACCCATACTCGTTCTTGACCTGCATTTTCCCTTGATACATCTATATACCCAATATCAATTTAATTCATCAAACCTTCAAAGAGAACATGAGCGGTAACTGTCATTTTAAAGAAATTTTTTATGTTCAAGGGCAATAACCCTGTCAAATGTTAACGAACCACACCCATATTCGAACTTGACCTGCATCTTCCTTTGATACATGTTTATACCCCATATCAATTTAAACCTAGAAAGCTTCACAGAAATTGAGCGGAAACTGTCATTTTAAAGAAAGTTTGTATGTTCAAGGGCAATAACTCTGTAAAAAACAATCGGACTACACCCATATTTAAACTTGAAAAGTATCTTCTCTTGATACATCTGTATACGCAATATCAATTTAATTCATCAAACTGTCAAAGAGAAAATGAGCGGAAACTGAATGATGACGGAATGACAGAATGACTGAACAGGGTAACACTATATGCTCCCGGCCATTTCATGACCGGGGCATAAAACCTCGAAAATCGTTCGGATTTACCTTTCCGACCAGTATTATATACATGTATTTATTCATCTTTTTCATTACTTCTTTCTTCAATTTTCTGAAAATCGGCTCTACTAGAGGATTGACAAGTGGTTTCAAGTAGACAGAAAGACGGATAGATATACAGACAGACAACGGCAATTTATAGACTGGAAATGCATTGCGATCGGGGCGAAATTACAAAACACTGCTCCGTCTTCAGATTAGTTCTCTTACCTTGCTCGAATAATATTAAAGAACCTTGCAACCTTGGAAAATTCTTGAAACATGCTTTTTTAAAACTTAAAACCACATCAAATTTAATGCTAAAATCATGAATTATTCGCTGTCATATTCAATTACTACATGTGATATAAATCATACAAAAAGGAATTATGTAACATTGGGGAAACGCAAGCATATAACTAAAGCATATAACTATAAAGCATATAACTAAAGCATGGAATAATGTATCAGCTCTTTGTGGTTACTAGTATGAGATCTGAAATGATGATTTTATCAACCTTGATGTATTGGTAATTATTGTATTGAATATTTATATGCTGCACAGCAATTGATAAAAAAAAATTTGTCAGTTGCGTCTTCTTCCCAGGAAGACGATGGGGAGCCTAGGTATTGTCCTCTGGGCTCAGGTTGACTGTATTTCTAATTCATGATATGAAGGAATGCTGATGTTTCCAAGAGTCTAACGAGTTTGTTTTGGATTGTGTCGGTTTATGTGTTTCCTGGACTACTTCATTATTCCATGATGAATGTAGAAGATTCTCGTATATCTGTTGCAATCTCCGACAAATGGGCTTAAATAAATCACGGTAACAACGAGTATTGAGAAATATCACGTTTCAATTTGCTATGAACATAATAATATTTAGCACTTTGTATATAACCAATTTGAACGAAAAAGAAAAAAAAATATCTTCTATATCCGTGAGCCAAAGAAGGCATTTACGTCTCTCAAGAGGAATATTCTTATATCGACCCGAGTCAATAGATATACAATGGAAAGACATACGTAATTTACATATTAATTTCTTAAAATGAATAAGGAAAGGTTGTAATGAATAAGACTGGATAGTAAATATCCACAAAGTGTTGGTAAATAAAACACTTTAAGAATCGTTGATAACAGCAGAAAAATTTTGTTGATAAATATCAATTGTGCGTTGCTTGGCAGGAAATAAAATAAAGTCTGGTTTATCACAATGTTAGTTTTCCTAAAAGTGTAGTAAACCCAATGTGGATAATGAATTGCGTACATTTACTGCCCAATGTTTAGAATTTGGCTTTGGCAGTTTTTCATTAAACATAAAATCATATCAACATTTCAAAATACCATTATCACTTGAAATAACTTTAATCGAGTATTCCAAAATTCTTTATTTGCGAATACATTCTAATGGGAATCTACAAAGTTAACTTTAAACACTGGAATTTGAGGTTGATCTTGTACCTCCAAGTATATTTTTACAATTATCAATATGAATCTTCTCAACTTCTTGGACTGAGTGAAAGCTCCGAACTTCACAAGCGTAAAACGAAAATATTATCGACGTAAGTATCAAATAATGATATATAATAGCGCTACAAAATTCAAATTCATAGTAATACATCATCTTCTGAGTGCAGTAAGAGACTTTTTACAATGTAAATATTGTGTAATATTGAATTTCCCGTTATAATTTAGTAACAGTCCAAGATAACAAAATTTGTCAACAACTTTAATATTTTCTCCATCATAATACCAGTGATCATCATTTCGAAGTGTACCACCATTTCTAAAAACAAAACTTTAGTTTTTTCTACAATAACAGATAGTGACCATTTACGTGAGTACAGTTTAAGGGAGTTTAACAAAGATTGCAGCTGATTCTGACGAAATAACAATATCATAAACGTACATCAATAAAATGAGCAATAACTCTTGTAAATCGACGGGTACATTTCCATCAAATCACAATTATTCACGTATAATGAAAACAGAAGAGGCGATGTTATCTCCCCTTGTAATACATCTAAATTATTCACAAAAAGTAAGAAAGTTTACTATCAAGTACCATAATCAGTGATTAAACCATATCATCGACATACATGAGTAAAATGACTGATTTGACAGTGGGACAACGACAGTGGGACTAATTTTACAGTCGTTTATAAAGAACGCATACATAATCAGGGAAGCATCTTCCCTTGGAAAATAATCAGTATATTGACTTCCATATTTGTTTGTAATGCTTCTTAGACCATTTTATTGTGACGGTACAATAATACACCACTCATACTAATCATAACTTTCTACTTATATCTCTAAAGTTATACCGTACCAGTACCACCTAACGTGACAGCGAGTTACACCTGTATCCTATGACATCATGGCGGGTGTAAAAGGTCAGCAAGTGATGCTAACTCCTTAATATCACTTAATCCCAGTTCTGGTTCTTCCGATGGTGCACAGTTGCGAATACACACACATTTAAATTGCCGAATTTATCATTTCTATTACGTGAAATTGCATTGCACCACACTTTACAGGAACCACCACACCACTACCAATGAAATAACTTCCAAATGCATTATGTCTCTTAACGTATGGTATCGTGTTCCCAAACTCGATCGCCTGAACTTCTTACCAAGGTAAGTATAAAATACTAAGCCTACTACAAGTATATTTAAGTCCTAATTTATTTATAAAAATTGCTACATATATCCATGACATTCCACCCAAAAATTTCAGACAATAGCATGAATGAAATATTGCATAGCTCCTACTACTCTAATGTTGCGAAAGCCCTCTGGTTGACAAGTCACTGTATAGGAGAAAATTCGGAAATTCGATGAAAATTGAAATTTCGAAAAAGACAAGCTACATGTACACTCCTTGAATATAAAACTGATCTTTAATAGCAGATAAGGGATTATAGGACTGCATTGACCAGAAAAATAATGCATATTGTCTTTAATTGTTAGTAAGCTATTGATTTCGTATTTAAATTCCAAAACACAACACATACCTGAAAATAAATACAATAAAGACCATTAAAATAGACTTTTGAAATTTGTAAGTTAATCTTTCAATTTAAGGCAAAACTGAATGTGCAGTTGTTGTTGATTCGGGTATTACCCAAATGTAAAAATAATGACGGAGATGCAGTAAAATGTTAACTTTATATTAATTCTATCAATTTTGGCACAGCGAGTTAACAATCTGCTTCAGATTTAGTATTCGGTAAATTACAATAGATATTATCATGAGCATCGGTGTCAGAATCAAAATCTGAATCCAGATATTCCCCTACACGATCATAAATTCCTTCTTTAGGTTTGTTAAATGAATTATATAGGCGATCACTCTCTACATCGATTCTCTTTCTTTGTTGAAATAAGACGTCGTAATCTTCATCAGCACATTCAGCATAGAGTGGTTCGCAAATGATGCCAGGTGAATGACCATCAGCTGTTTGATTTTCTCCAGAATGCGAGTCACCTTGTACTCTTCTGTCATTCATAGGTTTAGACAGTGAATACTGGAAGTCATCTTTCTTATCGTGCTTGTTTTGGTACAACTGATCATCAACAGTAGACACAATCGGATACCAACCGTCAATACGAACTACGGAAGACGGTTCTAAGTATTGACGATCTTCATGCATATTGTCAATATTAATCTCATCTGCGATCGAATAAAAATTTAAATTAGATTCCGTAGGATGCTGATTTGCTGTTGAATCGTTTTGGCATCTATGAGATGATTGCCGACATAAATCTACATGAGTGTTAATGTATGGGTCGTCACTCAAAACAACAATATCAGAAGAGGATAAGGATGGTTGGTGGCGGTTATATCCGTACGCCGTATTTATATACTGATTTATTTCCGGTTCCTTACGACGAGTAAATGATTGTCTGAAAACAGTCAAATATTTGATCATATATTTCTTGTATAGACGATTGTATCTAAGATATTTTATTTCTTCAATATCTTAAATCAAGAAGCCATATATAAAGTTACAGTCGTAAATGCAATTGTTATCTAAATATTCTCGAACATCATCGAGTATTAAAAAGCATTCATGAAAAGTATTCGTGATGTTTTAGTACATATTAACACATATCACATGCAGCATGTTGTAGGTAAAGAAAGACTGCAAGTTTACGTATACATACCTCTTTCGACAATATATGTATGTAACTAGTAAACATACAATGATCATCGGACAAAGAACGGCAGCAACGATCCAACCTGCAAGAAAGTAATAGTAGTGCTAGACGTCAATCTTTATTAATTAAAAGAAATATACTAGTGCAGTTTCTGTTGGACAAGGACATTAAGCATTAAAATTTCATTGATGACAATACCATTCATTAATAAATATATGAGAACGACAGAGCGCGAGAAAGATAGATTGTTTGGAAATATATTTTAATGATAAATGCTCATTACTACGTTTATTTAGAATGTCTATAACAATTGGTTTTAAAGTATCACTATAGAGTGAATCTACAGGAATTGATAAAACTTTAAACTTTTTAATACTCATCTGATATTACTATTTATCATTGCCTAGGCTATATCCAAAAGTAATGCTCCAATGTCAAGAAGTGCTCGATTGGTTGATTGATGTTTTACGTCGCATTTAGCAATTTTATTCAGTTTTATGGCGACATGGAATAGGAGGTAACCGACCACTAACACAACGTTGCGATCCAGGAATCGAAGTCCAATCTTCGGCGCCACAATATCAAGATGTGTGAGGAGAAAGCAAGTGATTTTAAACATTTCGTTGCAAACCCTTTCTTAATTGAACTTTTAGATTATGGTTAATTTCAAAGTTAGTGAAATAAGAGGGACTCTGGAGAAAAAATTGTGTTAAAAATCGCTTACTATTGGACTCTACTTTTCCAGCGTATTGATATGACACACATAGTTTAGATGAAATCTTGAAAATAGATTTAATGTAACTCCCTACAGCTGTGACGTCACAGCCGAATCAAACCGTTGTCGGTCTATTTTTTTAAAGCCGTATCTAGATCGCCAGTGCCAGATAGAAATAATAAGGATGGGTTTATAAAAAACACTAGGAAAAACAAATCGGTGCTTTAAATAAACGCAGAAACCACCATTTTGTCAACTATACGCTCTCGCAAATTCTGAAAATTCAGTTCTACAATAACTAATCCGTATACATAATAACATACCTTAATTTAATACTAATGTAAATACAATAAATACAGATCATTACATTAATTTATGTCAATATTTTTGTAATAAATAAACTTGTTTAGTAGCTTTTTATGGTCAGTTTTATTTTTTATTTACTATAATGGATTTATATAATCAACTATAATTTATCCTGAACAATACCATATTTTGAAAAAAAATTCGCATAAAAATAAGGGGTAGGGATACTTTATTCTCTAATATTTTTCAAAACGTACCGCAAAGGTGCCATCGTTTTTACATCAACAAATTTATTATGATGATATTAAGAAGACAAAGTACCGCTTAACCCGCTTTTGGAATCTTTATCGGCCAAATCATACCGGAAATAGGTTTTATTCAGGACGGAAAATGATCCCGGAGACCCACATTTATGTTGTTGTTTTCCTTTTACGTGGAATGTCATGCTCATCTAATGATTTCAAAGCTGAATGCTGGTTACATTTACCATTTTAAGTTGCTCATTCTATTGAATAATATACCGACAAGGAGAAATGACCATAACACTTAATTACTTAAATTGCTGAAATTTATTTAAAAATTGATTTTTATGATACATATTTCAAGATCCGATGACAAAGAAAAATGTCCGGCAACCGACTTTTATTTTTGACTTTTCTTATCCACCATATGATAAATTGTTGGATAATATAATAAAAATATTATGTAAACCTGCTTTTAAACATTGTAAGGAGGTACCTTAAACATTCGTGAAATATAAATATCTGTTTATATTATTAGTTCGCCGGGACGAAAGAATACATCATACCTTATCGTCACCCAATGGCGAAGATAAAATGTTATCCTAGGTATACCGTTTTAATCGTAAAAGATAGGCTTTCGTATCTCACATATCAATGTTGACGCCTCTAGGTTTTCAATTTTCATTGATTTATTCAACAGTAAAATTTTGTACCAACGATAAGATGGTGGATAAACCAAGTCAGTTAAACAAAGATCAGCAAAGTCAAAATGTATGATTGGAGGCTTGTAGTGACATTAACATATCATCAGTGACATTGTTAGTTTAAATACTTACATATGCCTGGCTGAGTAGTTTATCTTTTAATCGTTTTGCTTGCAAAACAAACTTTTTTAATTTGAAATGGTTTTACATTTCGTTCGAAAATCTTTCCTACAAACACCATCAAAATGGTATGGCTCAGAAGGGTCAACGCGTTGATTATCTGTTTCAGTGCGCTAAATGTTTTACTAGTAAATGCATATTGAATGATATTACAATTTTGACGATGGATCGTCATATTATGACTTGATAGACTAAATTTTACGGAAATTTCTGGACTTCGAATGTTCTAACAGCTCGTCTGAATTTCCAACGATCCAGTTTTATCTTTAACCACTTCTAGAGACGCCGTTTCAAAAGTCTTTTGACAGCAAAATTTACTTTCTGATTACGATCAATTCAGATTTGATAGATCACTCAAAATATATTTTAATAGAATCAGTATGTTATGAAGAACAGATTTATGGTTGTTAATATTTTTAGGAGAATAAGGACGACTTTCTGACGCCTATTTATCAACATGTATAATTTTCAACTAACTAAATGTTACGCCTATGCCGCAAGTCTAATTATTCAAATTCTTGGTCAAACGGCGTGTACGTACGTAAAGATCCGACAAGTGAGTTCTGATAGATGTATCCGTCAAAATGAAACGGTTAAAGTACATTTATTTTACAGAAAGTGCAAAGTATATATGCACGTGATACCTTTATGGAATCGTATGCAAATCTTTAAAAATACATGTACACCATCAAAGGAATGAAATCATAAATGCTTACATCTGTGCAGAAATATATGTGTACCTACATATAAAGTCAAATAGATTACAGTGACCTCCCTCCACCGTTTGTGTCAACTGAATAATATGCTTTTCATGTACATATTGTTCTTTTCCATAAATTGCCACAGCGTGCAGAGTTTAATGAGACTGCTGCTACTTGTAAGTTAAGTCAGAAATTCATAGAAGGCAGACTACATTTCGGATTAGACTTGGATAATTTTCTTTATTGTGTACTATTTTGAAACATTAAGGACGACCACAAATTATTACTATGACTTACACCAACATCTCGTTTATGTGAGAAGTTGGCGTAGAGTTTAAACTAAATATAAGCTAAACGTAGAAAAACGCTGTTTGACTATACGCAAAAAGGTTTGAAATTTAGAGTAATCGGGGTTTGTACACCAAATAAGCATGTGCAAAAAAGTGACGCCGTTTGATGGAACCGGTTTCTGAACACGATTCTAAATCTTATTATGGTTTACGTTAAAAGTAAAATTTCTTATCACTTAATAGTCTTTGAAAAGAGATTCTTACATGGTGAAATAGAGCCTTATAGATTTTTTTTCAATTTGATCTGAATAACCCTCCAGTGGATTTGGTTGAATCCGTAGGTGTGTCACATTAAACACTCAGTGTCTTTGCCCATCCTCTTGAATATTCCTAATAAAGGATTCTGGTCTTCTACTTGGAGTTGCCATTCCTGACTTTAACTACGTATTATGCACAATGACCTTTTGCATGTAAATCCACTAATCAATCATTACATCTTAATAAGAAAGTAAGAGGTTCTTCTTCCTACCGCAATCTTAAAAAATACAACTTTTGAACATTCAAATGTCTCTAAAATTAGATATGAGCCAAGGGCCATGTGATAGTTGAGCCAAGGGCCATGTGATAGTTAATCAGCTGTAAAAATAATTGTCTTAATCACACGACATCATGTATAGGTAAAGTTCACACTGAAATCAAACTCTTCGTGTGGCATATCTATCAAGCTGTATTACGTACCCGTGAAAATGATATGTCAGTAAAACAAATGCTTTAATGCATGAAAGAATGAGCATAGAAAGTTTTTTGGTAATTCAGGAACGGCGTGATAATAAATTTGAGGAAAAGAAATAACGTTCTTCCCCTCCTCACAATACACATATTCAATCTAAGCGTTCACGCTAGTGTTGTAGAAAAGGCCAGTAGAAAAGTAAATATCTGAAAATATAATCTATCTCATTTTTCTTTTGTTTAATAAAGCTACTAAATATCGGATGAATGAATTTCTCTGTGACACTGTGTATGACGTCTGAATTACTTAATTTCGAGTATAATACGAAAAATATATGTGCAGTTAGCTAAAACTGTCTTTGGGGAAGTAAAACTTCTGAACAAAGAGGAAAAATCTATTGAAAAAATTACCTTTGTTTGATAATGGAACAGAATCAGGTGGTACATTGTTGTATATATCAGTTCCAGAGTTGTTGCGGTGATTAGTTATTGTCGAAATAGCAGTGTTAGGTTTCATCGTCTTTATTGGAGGTAGAGTTTTAAAACTTTGAGATGTTACTGGTAATTCTGTCATGTATAAGTTTATACTCGTCTTTATCGTTGTCAGTTTCCTGGTCGTCGTTGAGTAGGCTGTTGTTTGTGGTAACGTTGAGGATTTGTCCGGGAGATTTGAGGAGTGACATACTTTTACAGATGGATGGTGGATATCTGCAAATAAAAATTGTGAAAGGAAAATTTATATATCGTTATTGTATCGATAAACTGGATATAAACTCTACATAAATACAAAATGTCGTAAAGTTTGGTTGATTTCAAATACTGTTCTTTACACCTCCTTCATGATAATCCTTAACAATGTCTTATAAACAGGAAATCTGACAACGAGTCGTAGTCCTTCATCATTATGAATTATTATGTATTAATCATCATTATGTATTAAGATCACTGATTAATATCTTGAAAGATGACAATAGGTACGAATTGAAGGTGATATTTGCTGGGTCAAACAGCCGATTGAGGTTATTTTACGTAATAATTTAGCCGCACAGGTGATCGCCATAGACGACGTTACCGCGATATACCCTCGATATATTGAAAATATTGCAACTTGATTAGGAAGTCAACTACTAAAGATATTATTGAATTCGTTTTGGGACTGACCATCTGATTGCACATGACAAAGAGTCATCCTTTCGCTGGTGTTTTCATGCGAGCTGTACTGAAAAACTAAAAGATGTTTTCGAGTGCCAATTACATGTACATGTATATCGGAGGATATTTAAAATTAGAATTATTTTTATAAAGTCTTCAATACATATTAATTTGAACGAGATAGATTTGCATATTTTTTCATAAATCTTTAGTTCACGTGATTTGTGTTTCGTAGTACCTGAACATAACTCATTCTCTCCTTGTTATATAAACAGTGGTATATTTAGAGGGGCAGGGGTGCCCCTCCACCGTTTCGCCACAAGTATGAGTAAACTTAGATTTGACATCTGAAATGGTATTTTAGCTAATACTTGACTTTCACATGTGGTCCCCCATTTCGGAATTTCTGGATTCGCCACTGATATAATACCAAAAATTCAATAGAGAGGATTAAAAACAAAACATTTCAATGAAGAGAGGCTCATAGTCTTATCTCCTTTGCTTAAACAAGCAAGCTTAAGAATGTTCTTCCTTAAACATAAATAGCTTATCAACTACCCCCCCCCCCCTTCCCTTTTGCAACTCTAGATCTATCTGCAATTAAAATGTAAGTGTCTGAAAATGGAAACAGAAGTCAATGTAAACCAATTGATGAAATGATGTCTTATTTTATCGCTCAATGTATAGTTCTTGGTATTAATTTCATTGAAATTTTATTTCTTTGCATAATTATATACGTGGAAGTCGCCGAGTCAAAAGAAACACGTGTAAAATCGTATAGTAACAATAAAAGAGATATAAAATTAGAATAAACTATATCAAGGACGTATATAAAAAAAGATATATACGTCCCTGACTATATGTAATCGTTAAATGTTTAATTAACGTAAATACCAGTAATTATCAATTCGAATGTAAGAATCGTTCACGGTTAGTGTAAACCCACGCGGCCGAGCCGTGCTTAAAATTTCAAAGTATGTGTTATGGATAATGAAATGAAACTTTTGTTAAAAATAAAAGCTACAGGGTAATTTTTCAAAAATATGATAATCATAATTACTTCTATAGACACTGTTTAGGTTCTGTTTTCTCTTCTTTGAGAACTTTGCAAGATTGTTTATTATATATTTCGATGTAATCAATAACACATTTGACAATGACAATATGGCGGACCGTTTTTGTTGGCTTAGAGGGTGACGCTATCTTTTTATTTTTGAATGGACTGTAGTCATTTCTAGATATATATTAATTACAAATGTGGTATCAGTTGAATCGGGAGATTACTGATGGCATATTGTGCGCCGGTAAAGATAATTCAAAAATTGAAAATAGTAAGTTTAAAAACATCCTTGCCCGATCATCGTTTTCGTTTCGGCAATGGGTTGTTTACAGGTTATGGACGTATTTACCTGTAAAACCTCACTTTATCGGATTAAATATAAACATGATCCCAATGAACATATCGGTTTTAAGCTCATTAATTATAAGCGCACAGTCAATTACAAGACAAAATAAACTCGCTGTACCGCCGCGCTATTGTTAAATATTTTAATAATTTGAGTTATTTTCAGATAGCCGTAATTTCTTTATTTCTACTTCAAATGAGACAAATTGAAGAACCGAGAAGAAAACTAAATGAATACTCAAATCATGAGGGGGTTTGTTTTTGTTAAAAATATTTCTCGATAAATTATTGATGTGAAATTTGCAAACAACACATTTTGATCAATTTGAACTTAGTATTTTGCGATGGGCCTCCCTATCATAAGTCTACAGCCTTATGTAACTTCTTCACAAAGACCATATGGGTCTTGTATTGGACCCCTCTATCGTAACTGCAATGCAATCGCACACTTTTGTAATGTGTGGGTGTGTGTGTGTGTCATTTGACTATAATCATGATTTTTTGTATATCCGTGGTAATTTGTGTGATACAGCTGATCAGATCATCTGTACAGACTTCGTTATACAGTTTTCAGTACATTAACAATGATGTCATGTAGTGCCTTAACATGATTGCCTCTATAATTGCCTATCGTAACACTTTCTTGAAAATGCCACAGGGACATTGTATTACTTATTTTCGCATTAAACATTAATTTACTTTGCATATACATTGTATTTCGGCCTCGAGTATCAAAGAGACATAGATCCCATCATGGATATTTGGTGTAATAAATTAATATTTGCATATAGGCTCTAATAGTTATAAATGCTAGGGGGGATAATACTGTCGCACTGATGTTGCTAATATGTGATATCTATATATAATGAATGTGTGATATGACAATTCTAAAGAAATCGAAAAGAAATTAAATGGAAAAGGTACGAGGTTTATACGATATTTTGTGGGGTTTTAACCGAAAATATTTCATATAAATGGTGCGCACAATACTTTAGAAATACCTGTTTGAAGTGCACATAGATATGAATGATATTCCCAGAAGTTTGCCTGCTTACACTCTAGCCCTTGCAAATCTCGTCGACACGCTGCAACATGAAAAAAAAAAAATAAATAAATAAACCGATTAAATTTTACAAATATCATTTTCAGATATGCATTCCTATTAGATTGCTTTGATATCCATTTTCAAACAAATAGTTTACATGATTAAACTTCTGCATTCTCTTAAAACGTGTGTCACTTGCCAAAAGACACTACTAGTTCAATCCAGGGTTTCGAGGGCACTAAAACCCGCTATAACGATCTGCTTTGGTTGTTGTGTCTATTTCAAAAATTTATTGATTTATTGAAATGTCTTAGCTGACTTAGACCAAATGGAGTAAGTAAATTCTGCGTACTCACTATAAAATGGCTTGCCACTGTTCCACATGACCCAGAAAGTTTCAAATAATTCGACGCACTTAGATACAGTATCGATATTGCTCCTGTTATAGATCCATAGCTCGCCCCCATACATTTTACAGCTATTGCGGGCTATAGAGTAAGATCGGTTGTGTGGAAAGAATGCTATTTTTCCGTAAGATGCTGAATATATATATTCAATGATATCAATGTATTATTTTCATCATTCCAAGTAGGAAAATTATTTAAAATAACAAATATCATGTACACATACTTTCATTACTAAGCATTTACCATACTATCACAACATGTCGCACAGTCTAGAGGAATGTATATAATAACTTTATCCGTAATACGTGTTCATATTCCACTAACGTGTCGATCGAAACCTAAATTTGCGAACTTAATACTAATGCTATAATTACATTAATTTATAACATTACTAACATATCACATATCTCTTGTTGTTTATACATGTTTCATTTAAAAGAGACATTTTAAAATATAATGATAAAATGTAGACATACGGTAATATATGACACTGTCTATCCAAAGGTAATAAAACAAAATTCAGTCTTTCATCGATATTATAACATTATCTATTCAAAGATAATAAGGCAAAATGTAGACGTACATATTAATCTAATATTCTTCGATTGTCTTTTCAAGAATAAAACAAAAAGATACAAGCACAGTTATAATTGGACATTGCCTTTTTTAAGTGATGTACGCTATAGACATGACTTGACATCGTCTATTCAAAGAAATAATCAATACATTTATGCACTTAGAGTGGGTAATAATAGATTATGCGTACGGAATCCGACCAGCAATCCCCAAAATTGTAACACAAATATCCAGTTTTCAATGTGAATGACGATTAGGGCAAATGTATGACTGAATAATATCTGTACAATTTACCAATGCTTATGTATTTATTTTTTGGTTTTCTTTTTTTTTTTTTTTGGTGGGGGGGGGGGGTTAATGGTATCTTAGTGCAGGGTCTAGCAAACCAAACCAATTGACTAATAAAAATACCGTATGATGGGAGTCTAGGGATATCACCATCTCAATAAAGGAAATTTACCATAGAAAATCTTAAGACGTCATGTTTGTCATATATGTTCGTATGGATATTATTGTTAATATATTTAATATTTAAGTCAAAGAAAGGCCTTTCCTTACCAGATGTTTAGCTTTGTTTAATTGAAGTGGATAAATGTAAGTATTATATTTTTCAAATTCGTGGTTGTCGAGTACTAAAATATCAAGATATGTAGAGTCGTCATTGAAATTAATAAGGTCAAAAGGTTTCTAGTATTACATGAGAGACTGCATGAAGTTCCTCTCAAAACAATATAAAAATAAATCTATTTTTAATTGACATGAACATAAATGACATATACGTATAAGCACATATACACACAAAGATAACAATAAAAAAGCATACACACATAAACATATCTGTAAGTCACATTCCATACACTCATCCATTCTCACACAAAGATACCGGATTGAAAGATAAATTTTTATTTGTTTGATATTGATAACATATTGTAATATCTATAGTTAAAAAGTCCTAATCATTGTAGAGACAATAACAAATGTAAAATCTTAATCATGATAGAAATTTAGATTCTAATGTATTGAAATACATGTGGAGAGGTAGATATGTTTATAAATATAGAATGTTATACTGCTATATCGTGCTTTTAAACTGTATGCCTGTATATCACACAAACATACAAATGAAACTCATATATTGGTTGATTAAGTTAGACAAATTTACTCACATTACAGTATAAACAGTATAAAAATAACAACAATAGTATAAATATTCAGTATGAAATTATTGAACTTTACAACAATAGTATATACATTCATAATGATATGAAAAAGCGCTAATTTAGTAAGAGTTCTCTCCAGTCGTCCCATCGCCTTTTGAATTTCTCAACATTACCACTGTTGTGATACGTGTTTTTTTTTCTCACTTTCTTAATGATTTGAAAGATACTTTCTAAAACAATTGAATGATATATTGGCACTTTGTCATGACTTTGAATATATGAAATATTTCAATAAGATAATGATTAGATTTAATGTAATGAAATTCTTTTAGTGAATACCAAAAAAGAAAATATGAGATGGAGATTAAGAAAATCTTAAAATTTTATTTAGTCTAATCCAATTATTAACACTGTCCCCAAAGCTTTTATAGGAGTACAAGAAAAAAACTAATAAATGTGCAATGGACTCCGTTTGTGATCTACATGTGTTACAAATAAGTAAAAAACGAAGAAGTACCGAGGGGTAAACCACATCTCATAATCCATGGAACAAAGGGACAATATCGTGTTTAGTGTCATATTCAGACAAATGCGAACCCCAATAAAATCGAGGTGAGAGCAGGTGCCCTGGAGGAGTAAGCCTCCCCTAGTTGCATGCAACACCCGCCGCAAAAGTCCTGCAACAACTTTTAAAATCGAGGAGGTAAATACATGAATATACACGCATGAACATACGAAGAGACAGGAATACGAAGTCAAATTTCTCATTCAAGGCCTGCCTAAAATTCCGGTGTCGGAAACGCAGGTGAAAAAATATCTGTATATATATGTATATACGTATTATGTCAAATCAAGTACAGTCAAAAAGTTAAGATGGTTATTTTGTATGGCCTGGTCCCAAAATATCGGTTAACATTCTTGAAAGAGGAATCTGAAATTGCAATAGTCCCTATAACATCCATAGAACTTCCTCAATTACAGTTTTAAACGTTCCTCAATATATCCTTGTGAGAGTAATTTCGTGGCAAGAAGCCTCCCTCTCAGGACGAATTTTTCGTATTTTTAGCATACCCTGACATAGCGGATAAGTTGTGAAATGAAGACGCCATATGCGGGAGAGGAAGGTATATTGCTACTCAGAAAAGGAAAGTTGGTTATAATGAAATTGACATTTCGTCACATTTGTCATAAAGAGAGGTTACTAATGAACCATCGTCACTAATTGATAGCAGTATATTGAGGTATGAAGCAGAAGATACGCTCTCTGTTTTATCTTTTATCTCAAGTTCCTATGGATACATGATGTTGAGGTGATCCTTAAATACAGGGCTGTTAATCGACAAAACGTCATCGATGTATCTGTATGTAAAGTTGAATCGAGATGCTAATAGTCTATTGCCTTTAGAGAGCAAAGACTGTATGAATTCTGCTTCGTAAGAGTACAAAAATATGTCGGCCAGAAGAGGCGCGCAATTAGCACCCATAGGAATGCCAACAATCTGAGGAGTCCTTGATTTTAAAAGTATATAACAATTTATTTGTAGAGTATTCTGTGTATCAGTCTGACCTGAAACCATCTCAGTTTTGTAACTTTTGTAATTACGAAAGGATTTAAATATGTTTGTTTCCAAACACCGGCAGGTACACAAGTATGTTACATATCCAAATCTGGATCATTTAACCATTTAGATTCACATTTTGGCATTTTATACAAAGAATTGACAAACCTTTATCAAATGCAAAAATGATTGTTAAAAATGTAGTTTAAGATTTGCTTGAAATTCCGCAAGAGAATTTTGAATGTCTTTCCAAACACTGCAAAAAACTCCAAGTTTCCACAACTTCGGAATCCTTGCAGAAACTGGGACATCAAGTATCCGGAAGGTTTCCGCAATCGAAACTTGCATGTGAAGTTTCTGCAGGTTTCAGCTTTGCGGAAATTATAGTCAAAGTTTCAGCAAGTTTCCGCATGACGGAAACTTCTCACAAAAGGCGAAAATTTAATGGAAACTTATATTCAAAACTTAACAACCTGAGTTCTACAGAAAAGTTGAGTCAAGATTCAACTTTTTTTCCAATCAGTTCAATAATATGTGCAAGGTCTTTCTAAAAAATGCTGAGAGGACACTGGGACATCAAGTTTCCGGAAGATTTCTGCAACGGAAACTTGCATGTGAAGTTTCCGCAGCTTGCAGTGTTACGGAAACTTGGCAGAAACTTACAGCCAAAGTTGCAGCATGTTTCTGCATGATTGAAACTTCTCACAAAAAATTCTGCAGGTTTCTGCAAATCGAAAACTTAATGGATACTCCACGATTATTTCACGTATATGGTGACGGTATCTGGCTGATGCATTGCATAGGAATTTAAACCTTTGCAACGGACACTCCTGAAGAAGTAAGGGATCTTGTACGTGCCACGCCTACCGCGACCCGGGACCTCGGTTTTTACTTTCTCTTCCAAAAGACAGGACACCGACGTGCCCTTTCGGTCATCCACTGAGCCCACCAGCTTAAAACAAATAGTAGATGATATTGCTAGTAGTTTTGAAAGTACATTTACATACCATATGCAGGTTAATCTGTACACCTAGTAATAGTCAGTTGATATCATTACACAGTAAATCATGTTATCCACTTCAAACTATCAACTTGAATATAGCCCATATCATTGTAGACATTGATTATGTCTTGTATTCCTACGTACTTTAAAAGCAATGTAACAGACTTTTGTTGAGTCTTGTTTTACGAGATTATTAATCTTACATATATATGGTGGCAGCACCTGCCTGATGAACAGAAATTCAAACCTTAGCACCAGACCCACTCGAAGTAGTGAGGAATTTTTAACGTATTATGTCTACCATGATACCTGGCTTGTTTTGTACCCTCTTATTCGAATAGGAACACAGACGAACTTCGGACAGGAGTCAAGACCGGGACCCCTCAGTCCGAGTCAAGCACCAAGTCGAATGTAACGAAAATAACATGTATATGATTGTAAAGGATCGCTCATTTATACTTTTATTTTGAAATGACAGTGAAAATGTATAATTGTTATATTATGGACATATATGGGTAGCTGGTCTCAGTTCTAACATACATTTCTAGAATATCAAAGGGGATTAAATGAATACTTACGACACGTTTTGAATTCTTATCTTGATTTGTCGACAGAATAGCGTGGCTATCTTTTTCAAATTTATATTTTTACTTTAACAATGTTATCAAGTTTTACTAACAGTAAATCAATTGCGTCATCTAACATAGAGAAGTTGAGTAAAATGTCTCCTTTCCTCTCTTGTGATACTTTATATACACAATGGTCATGGTGTTAACAAACTGAAATCACCCATAGCCTTATCATAATAAGATACTGAAAAAAGTTACTCCCCCACCCCTTAACAAATAAATATGTCCACACACACACAAAGCTATATTCATAAAACGTTCATATGTTTGAATAAATAACTATCAATTCTCATTTTCTGGCTGGACTGATAACTGAAAAATTAATATTATTAACTATTTTCTTTTCCATTAACTTTTATTGAGGAAAAATAGAATAATTATATTGATTGTAAATAATTTATAATACCTTTGCCACAAAATTCTAAAAGAAACGTATAAAATGTTACATTTCTCACATTAACTACGATATTACATGCCTGATCCAATGAACACTATTTTGAATTTGATCCTCAATAAAATTGAAGACTTAAATTAAAACAATTTTATATAATAAAATACAAAATAAATAATCAATATCTTACCAGTCAACAATATTATTAGACAGAAAAGGTGCACGGACCCCATGTTTAGGAGAAATTCCAATTGTACCATATGAACATGTACAAGGCCAATGTCAATACATAAGATCGATATGAAGTGAAAGCAAACAGAAGTGTTTGATAGTCATCTTAAATCATCAACATTGATAGGAAAGAAGGAAGATGTACTAGTTAGAGAGCACTTTATGAAAAGTGCTCTCCTATATATTTACCAATTTTATCTTGACCTTAAAGTATGTAGGTATTAATGCATGAGCTGATATATATGCATTTTTCTTTATGTACATTTTTTTGTTTCAAATGTCTCTCTGTGTGTACTGTTTTGCGGTAAGTCGTATGGTGAAATTTTCGGGCGTTTTTATTTGATACCGTAATGCTGTATAATCGAACGATTAAATGAGGTCCGGTTGTAAATTTCATTTCACAGTCTTTAGAATTGTTGAAAAGATTTAAAGTCCCTTACAAGGGTTGTTGTTTTTCGATAAGATAAGTCAAAGAATGGACCCAGTGTTAAGTGCAAAAAAACCCCAAGTGAGCAAGAGTGGTGTAGAGGGTTGTCAAAAGAAGTATTGGTTAGTTTGTTTCGATACCGGAGTAAAATGTTGCCGCCATTCGGACGTCTGCGGACCGTGTCGTTTTTGCACAAGATTATGTAATGGTTTAACTTTTCTTATGGCCGCATACTTATACTGCATTTATTTTTTTAATTATTGAAAAGTTATTGTAAACATAAGGAATACAAATACAATACACATTTCATTGCATTCTTGATAGGCTGCTCATTAAACATTAATTATATATATATATATAATCTTATTTTATTTAAAAATCATTACTGTCCTTTTTGGCTGAATCTCCCGAGGGGTTGGTCGTCAAAGATAGGTCCAGAGAAGAGCCTGAAAAAATATCATATATGAAGGTTCATCAACAGAGAGGCCCCATTTTTTGTACAAGAAGAAATTGTAAATTTTCTTCTTTTAATACAATTATTTTCATTATGTAACTTGAACACACACCATATTCTTACATACATGATTGATAATAACTGTTCACAACATGTTCCAAGGGCATAGTGAAAATCCCAATGCCACTTCACAAGGTCAAGGTCACATGCTTGAGGTCAATCGTTTTTGCCGTTGTGGGTAATTACACATTTGCCACATGTTTCTATGGATGGATATAATCTATAATTTTAGGTCAAATTGCAAAGTTATTCTGACCTAAGTATTACCAATATCTCTCCATCCACAATTCAGTTAAAGTTACGCGTGGTACAGTTCGCTTTAATGATCGCAACAGCGTCAAAAATGGGCTGACTTGTAAGTTAACCGGAAAGATTTTAATCAGTAGCATGTATAATGAAAACCCTTAAAACTTTCTCATCATAAAATTAACGATGTAATTACTAAACCTTCCATCAAACTACAATATATGGTACTGAGGGTGACACAAAAACATTGTCAGAGACAGTCAGTCCTCTATGCTGCTATCTGCAGAAAGCTTCTGTCTCTTGTATGCAATAAAGCTTTCCTGCTTGGTGTGAAACAGTTCAAAGCAAGGAATAATACACAGAGCCACACTACAATGCTTACATCTATAACTAAATATGTGCTCACATTCGCCCGGATGTGTTTTGTCCAGGCCTTACAGGAGGGAGCATTTTCCATTCTGCAGGACCACAAACAACACACTGCCTATGTAAAGTTTTGTCCCCTTCAATCAATTTTTCCAGAACATATCTGACCATTAACCTTTCAAGAACCCTAGGTGCCGGACGATTTACTGTCGCAACATTACCCTCTCCTGAACTCCTAACTACCTGAACCACAAGCTTATGCCTAAAGTGACGTTGCAACATTGGTGAATGACAGTAGTGTTTTCTTTGTAGATTATGTATGAGTTTACAATAGCAAAATTTATAATATGGAAATAAGTTTTCTCCACCACTTTAATGTCTTAATGTTAAGCGTGTAATTTTCCACCATCTGATTGTTTCTATTAACAGCCCCCATTTTACAGTCATAAATTTTGACCATACACGGGTATACTTTTGCATTGTACGATAGTCATGCCTTCCATTTGTTACATTTTGTATTCTTACGAAGCAGAATTCATACATACATTCTCTCTAAAGGCAATAACCAATTAGCATCTCGGTTCAACTTTACATACAAATATATCGATGATGTTTTGTCGATTAACTATTTAAGGATCACCTCAACATCATATATCCAAAGGAACTCGAGATAAAAGATACAACAGAAAGCGCATCTTCTGCTTCATACCTCGATATATTCCTATCAATTAGTGACGATGGTTCTTTAGTAACCTCTCTATATGACAAACGTGACGATTTCAATTTCATTATTACCAACTTCCCTTTTCTGAGTAGCAACATACTTTCGTTTCCCGCATATACGTCTTCATTTCACAACTTATACGCTTTGCCAGGGCATGCTCTAAATACGAAAATTTCGTCCTGAGAACGAGGATTTTGCCAAGAAAGAACTCTCACAAGGATATATTGAGGAACATTTGAAATTGTCACTGAGGAAGTTCTATGAGGGATATAGGTATCTAGTGCAATTTCAGACTCCTCTTTTAAGAATGTTAACCGATATTTTGAGACCTGAACATACAAAATAACCATCTAAACTTTTTGACTATGTAAAGATGATGGATAAATCCAAACCACAAGTTCGAAAATCACGAAATCAGAGGGCATACAAAATTAGTAAAAATGAAAACCAAGTAGAAAATAACAAAACATGTCTACTTGAAGAGCATATGTGAACCCCTATGATGGAGTGAGATCAGGTGCTCGGGGAAAGTGAGCATCTCCTGCTTGCTAGCATCACCCGCCACGTATACCCAGTCGAAAGAGTCAAATCGTTTAAATTCCATATATATATTTATATATGGAGAAGTCAAAGTAGGTAACCTTCTAGTATAGAAGTTGTCAAATCTGTGTAAAATGATCGGAATCGGTCTCAGTCCAGAATATCATTTAAAATTCTGGATAACGAGATATCATATGGAGTAATAAGAGTCTCGTAACGACCATAGAACTTCCTCAGTGACGTTGCTAGTCTATCTTATATATAACCCTGGTTGAGTAGCTTTTCTGAAAGTCGCCTTGCCCTCAGAACAGTTATTATAATTTAAACATGCTCTGGAATAACGTATTAACTGAGATATGAATACGCCGTATGCGGGCGATGATGGAATGTTGCTTCTTATGAAAAGAAAGTTTGTGATAGTGAAATTGTAATCGTCACGTTTGTCATAGAGCGAGGCGTTCAATTGACCATTAATGTCGAAAGACAACATAATATCTAAATAGGAAGTAGAATCCACTTCACTTGGATAGTTTTGCTAAGGTAATCCGCGAATGAAGGATTATTAATTGAAAGCAAGTCATCTATATATCTGTAAGTAAAACTGAAGCCAAGAGCCAATTGTTTTTCCTTGCGAAAGCAAAGACTGAATGAATTCAGCTTCGTATGAGTAAAGGAATATGTCAGCCAGAAGCGGGGCACAGTTACTGCCCATTGGAATGCCGACAATTTGTTGAAAAACCTTTCCTCCAAACACCACAAAAATGTTATCGATAAGAAAGTTCAACATCTTGATGACGTCTGTTTCAGTGTATTTGTTTTTGGAATCAGAGTTTTCCCTCACAAAGTAAGTTTTATCATGGCCTATAACTATATATTTCAATTTGCGGCGTCCGTTTTAATAGTAAATGCATTTTGAATAATTTCTGCTACTTTGTCTTTTAATTTCTGATGAGGGCAGCTTTTCTTGCCTTGAATGGAAAATGTGACTTCGTGTTCTTGTCTTCTTCGTGTGTTCGTGTGTGTATATTTATGTATTTACCTCCTCGACTTAAAAGGTTGTTGCAGGAAATTTTGCGATAGGTGTTGCATGCAACCAGGGGACGCTTACTCCTCCCGGGCACCTGGTCTCACCTCGAGTTTATTGGAGTTTGCATTAGTCTGAATATGACACTATTCACGATATTGTCCTTTTATTCCATGGACTATGAGATATGGTTCGGTACTTCGTTTTTTACTTTCAGATATTTCTGTTGTACTAATAAGGTACACAGTTTTGGCATGATGGCATTGAAGGCAACTCAAGGGGCCATAATGAACATTTGCTGTACCACCCGGTTTGGCAGATTTATACTTTTGATAAAAATGGGTATAACATTTTTGGTTTACACACAGTTCCCGTTGTCCCAGTTTCTAACAACCACAAGTCCATAAAGAACTGTAGTGAACTGTAATAATTGTCTAAAAATAGTATATTTGATCGTATCGAGTAGAAATGAGCTCTAAGTGCAACACGGTATTATGACGAAATCGGCTATTGTAAATGACGTCAATAACGTCATTTACGTTACCGCCAAAATCATGATGTTGCCGCCAAAATCATGAAATCATGACGTTGTCGCGAAAAATAATGACGTTCGTCAAAATATCGTGACGTTTTAAAATAATGACGTTGCAGCATCAGGTTTCATATCCATTGTTCAAACCGTAGCAGACGAAGATGACTAAATGTGGCTAATCACATGGCTTTTGCTGTGTGTGAATATGAACAGGTATGTAGCCAATGATAATCCCGTGTTTGTTGAATATTGTTTTAGTCTTTGTGTTTTCCTCTCGTAAGAGTCGAGTGTTACTGTACAGTACTACATTGCATACACAATCATTCATGGGAAAATCATTATAAATTCCAGCATCTAGATCTGTCCTTAGATTGATTCTTTGAATAACATTTTCGGTCATTTTAGTTTCAAATCTGGTCTTAAAATATTGATATAATATGAGAATTCCAACCATTCGGCCACATTTATTACTGAAGAGACATAAGTTGTCGAAATGCGTATCTGGTGCACAAATTTAAAAGGTATATAAGTTCTATATTTATTACACTGCTACCTTATGCAATACAAGCGTGACTCGGTGGTAGAGTGCTCGTATAGCGTTTGAGAGATCCGCTTTGGTAAATCCCGTGTATGTCCTTTGGATGAGACAGTAAATACTCACGCCTCATGTCGCGGAAGACATGGCACGTTAAAGAACCTTCACTGCTTCGGGTGGGTCCGTTGCAAAGATCAACATTTTGTGTAACATGCATCAGTGAGATACCGTCACCAAGTATAAAAATTAAATCAATGTTACGCAATTCTGCGACCAAGGCACACGCGTGTAAATTTGACAGACTGAAATAAATAAGTTCCCCAAATCTGGACGCCGGCCAGACGGTTATTTGGTTGATTAGGGCTTTGCAATTTTTCAGTCATATCACGACATTGAAGCAGGAGGTTACCAACCTCTCAAAGATAGTGGTGCAACCCTGGAGATCGAACCCGGATCATCGGCACCGCAAGCCAAGTACTTAACCACTACACCAACTCTACTCCGGTGCGATTGGCCGGCTACATAATGTATTTATTATTTACTGTCCAATGAATCCCACTTTACTCTGCATTTCCTAAGAATCTCATATTGCGATGTGATTTACAAAGTATTAAATAATTCGTTTTCATATTAAAATTAAACAAAATGCAGATTAAAAGCATCTTATGAAATAATGTCACTGTGTCATATTAACTGATCCATACCCTACGTATAAAAACAAGTAAATTATCACGCCTTTTAGACATCATAATAGTAGTTCATTATTGAAACGAAACCGGCGTACGTGGTCTTTTCGTAGAGCGCACTCCTACTGCCAGTACTGGCCTAGAGGTCGCGGGTTCGAGTCCCGCTTTAGTCATGCCGGTATCTGTAATACAATTGATATATTTCGTGATCAAGGGTCGAGGGGTGTTATTCCCAACAGGAACTACCCAGCTATGCATGTATGTCTCCACTGGCAGAGATGCTGAGACGACGCTCACTAAAATGATATATTCGTGTTTGGCACGATATATAACGTTTTAAAAATGACGTTGATGTTAGAGCATGTTGTAAATATCGTTTACGTATCATAATGTGTTATATCTATTCTGATAGTGTACTTCGAATTCCTTGTGGTTATGAATACTAAAAACCGTGGCAGATCTAGAATCTCATCTGGCCGTTACGACACAACACTACAGTACTGTACTGGACTACAGAGTCAGAGGTTCCTGCATTACAATATATACACGTGATCCTTTGTATTGAGCAACAAACCAGTATAATTAATCCCTAAACGAAACCAATCTACATAATATACGTTTGTACGGAGACACAAAGGGAACGTGGAAGGTATATTTCATATCGCGTGCGCACGCGGTGGTTATCGCGCACGTGATAACTACTGAGTGTGTACACGGTAGCTATCGTGTGCACACGGTATAAAAATATCTTCCATGCCCCCATTGTGCTATGGCACGTATGCCGTAGAATTAATATATTTCATTTGAATTTTCAGCATGTCACAGGAATCAGACTGCGACTCTTATCGTAGTTTCCAGGATTCGGATTATGTGCCTGGATTTAGAGAAGATTTCATGCATGCAGATGCCTTCCTAGATGGTATGGCCAATCCGTGTATTGTGTAAAATCAAACATTCTTCGAAATATTGAACAATTTGAAAACCAAAACCAGGATAATAGTAACGTTATAAAATTTGGAAACTCAACACTCCCATGCCGTAAATGTAAGACCGTCCTATATACAATATTAGATCAATATCAGTCGATTCAACATGACGAAATGGTAAAGCATCTTATCCAAATCCGACATGCGAAGATACAGATCTAGAGGCATGGAAAAATATTACAGGACAAAATAAATGGCTCCGAGAAAATTTGATTCTGTTGGTAGTTACATTTACTGTCAAAAATATATAGTGTCCGTCCTAGGGGTGAGCCATAACAGACTTGCAAGACAAAGACAGATCAAACGTTCGGAAGCTTTTTTGTCCGTCGTTGAGATGAGGAAACGAGAAGTTGAAGCTCAGAGTTTAACGCAGAGAGTTATTATACCAGACCGGGATATTTCTGTAGAGCAATACTTGGAAAGTTTAGAAGCAGAGGACGGGAAATTCGAACGCATGGTTTGGCAGGAAAACGTTCCAACAACAAAAAGGAAGACACACTGCAAAATTTTCTAGAATTTGTTGACCTCAACTCCCAACATAACGGAAGATCAGAGAGCACTGCGGGTCCTCAGTTTTACTTCTTTCGTTTGTTCACCAGGATACAAATGCCGTCGATCAGCCACAAAAATTTCACCCAAAGGCTGCCAAGTTCCGTGGTTGGCATTTTAACGAGCGACAGGAGGCTGAAGGAAAAGGGAAATGTAGCAATGGATCGGCTGTAAATTGGTTAAATGCACATAGACCAAAACATGCAATTATGCCACACCAGAAGGGCTATTGTGACGTATGCAGAGAGTTTGAAGGACAGATAAGAGGAGTTCAGACCGAAATAAACCGAAAATGACAGAGCGGCAACAACGGAGATGACGTCATATATTCAGGTATTTCCGATCTACGACAGAAGCCTAGGCTCGGGAATACAAATTACTTGAAGGCATAAATTAAGACTCGTAGGAAGTAAAGAGATTAAAAGAGAGATTCAAGTGTGTAGTTTCCTTGGATTAGCAAATGATACCACACTGGGGGAGAACCGCTCAATCGAGTGCTAGCTACTACAAGATGAAGTCGGCGGTTGATATCTGTGTAGCTACATTGTATAACACATCACGACAATCAGGTACACATAATTATTTTTGATGAGACATACGGCCCCAAGAACAGTAATCACACCCTGTCATTTTTAACATTTTTGCTACAGACACGGTTACCTAACTGGGTCAATCATGTTCAAATTTTCATGGATAAGGCACCAATCAATTAAAACAGATATCTTAGTGGCTGGCTTTCAGAAATGGTACAAGGCACACATTTCGAAGAAATCCGTGCATCATTCATGGATGCAGGACACACAAAATTCCATCCTGATTGGGTAATGGTAAAGATAGCAAAGTCATATGCAATAAATGACGTTTTTACTGTGAAGGAACTGGCGACTTTATGCGAAAGATACGGCCAGGTTACTATTTTACCCAATAATGCTCACGAGTTTATCGTACAGAACTGGAGGGAACTTATCTGCAGAAAATACTCAGATATGCCAGGAATCCAGAAAATCCATGATTTTCTAGCGTCTCAAAGCGAGGACGATGAGAGCAATGATGGGCAAGAAAATGGAAGTGAAAGATAGATGCAACTCGGGCATGTGGAGAAACTCCATTCAGAAGGCAATGCAACGTTTAGTTTCTACAAGATTGTATTCAAAAAAAGTAATTGCAAATTGCCACAAAATTTTTCTTTGTCTTGTGACAAAAGCGACATTATTCAAATTGTTTGTACATGTACTTTTACATCTCATTGCATAAGCAATATATAAATTCATGTATTTTAAACACGTGTAGGTTCTGACTGAAGACGCAATATGGCCTTGTGCGTGTGATGATGTACAAAGAAAACAGCTCCCATTGGCTAAGAAAAGGGACCTTGTAGTCATTTATGGCCGATGGATCACAGACGACGAAAGACGTTGGTCTTGTATACCACCAAGGCCAATCATCCCATTTACTGATAGCGTTGTTGTCCATCAAGGAAAAAAGAGGAGTTACTGGCTCAGTTATGTGGCAGAAGTCACCATAGAGCTATACAATACATGAATATAAATAATATACTAGAACATATATCACATTACAAAAATATTTGATTGTAGTGCAATTACGATACCGACTTAGGACGGTCATTTAATTTGACAAAAGCCAAACAAATGGTGTGGTTAACCGGTTTACGGGCCCACCTTCCCACTCACCGTAACAGCAGAACAATCAAAGGACGTACATTTAAAAATTTATAAATAATCCTCCATGTAAGGAACAAGGGTCAACAGGTATCGCATATTGAGAGGTCATAAAAATATAAACACGTAAGGTATTGTAAAATACATAATGGTATAAAAATATATGCGACATCAACATGAAAAACCGTGCTCTGCCAGTCTGAAAGCGAGCTAAGACCCTAGATCTGTAGGAGTCCCGACTAACAGTCAGAGGGGACGAGGTTCAGGACCATGTCTCCTCTGAAAGAGGTTTGGACAAGGCCCGTCATATAGTCCCCACCGCCCTGTTAGTCAGCGTGCAACGTTCAAGTAAACGTTCAAGAATATATTCATAAAAAGAGGAAAACAGCGGATTTTAGTAATTGAACCAGGTTTTCAGGACCATTAATACAAGTATTTATGTTTACGGTATAATAAAAGTAAATCTTGGTTTTGTCTTTATTGCAATTTATGCGCCCGTCATTTGACGGGATGTATTATGTCATGTATGCATAGCTGTTCAACTGTTCCCAATCCATTGTTGGCAAGATTAAAAACAAACACTTAGTCCTTGGATATTCAAACTTACCATGAGGGTTGACAATGGCAATGCAATTGAGTTTTGAGGTCAAGGTCATTTTGATGGTACAATAGGGGGGAATTCTATTTTTCAAGTCGATCTACTCATGTGTCAAATCTAGTCTCTTATTAATAGGAAAACAGAAGAATATCACCATCCTGTAAAATTCCTTCAAACTAAGCGACAGGTCTATTAAGCAACGCTAAAACTTGTAACGTATCAAAAGATAAAACGCCTAATTGATAACGATTTGGATTAGGAATTTGGGGTCATGTCGACGTATTGTGAGTATAAAATTGGCTGTCAGATCAATTAATATTGTTTGAGCAATGACTTTCTGGTCATCACTTTATAGTTGAAATAAGGTTTATGCTGTACACACGTTATTGTTCAGCCCACTGATATCGGCGTGACAAACTCCATAGCTGCCTAAAATGCGTGACAATAAATTAATAGAGTGGTTACACCTATAGCATGTCTCATCACAATAAAGGCTATTGAAAATCCATTTGACAGAAAAAAACATGAAACTTATAAATGATCGCGCTAAAACCGTCTATTATCATAAGTGTTATATATGACGTCACCTTTATGACGTCATAATAACCTCATTCGGCAAAATATATCAATGAGAGTTAGTGTAGTCATTCTTATGGTCAATACGGACCATTTAGTGAAAAATTTCCCAAAAGTCATTTACTGCACAATTAAAATGTCCATTTCTACTTGATACGATCACATATTCCCTTTCTCAAAAAAGGGTTTGAAGAGGGGCATATACAGACCGAAATCTTGCAAGTATTCTGTGATACAAAGGACCCAATTTGAAAAAAGGGACATAATTCTCAGCACCATCATGTAAGTAGAAGTGAAAATTTGTCTCGACATTACACTTAGAAAGGGAGTCGTTGCCGTTACAAGGTTTATTGTCCAATATTCTATTATATGTTTGTAACAGATTTCCCAATGCAATGGCAAGAGCAACAAATCTTTATTTCTAAGGCTTATGTTTCTTTCCATTTTTGAAAACGAGACTTGTCTTTTATCACTTTGCCATCAAGAAACTGTTCAGCGTACCTGTTGGTTTCATTTGCTATATTTTCACAGTCATCATCATTTACAAACAATTCAAATATTTTGAGAGGGGAAAGGTATCTATGATCTTTTTTATTTTTTGTAAATCATATTGCCGAGTTCAAAGGATGGGGGACTCTGTCTCCTGCCATATCTTCTACATAAAATCCTTCAGAATATCCCTCTCCGTCACTGTCACTGTCTACAATATTGATGTCTTCGGTCATTACAATCAGATTCCCTTGACATTTTGTTAACAATTTTAGATTTGGTTTTACGAATATACAGCAATTTAAACCAGTGTGTTTACTGCATAGTATGATTTAAATGAACAATAAAAGCTGAAACATGGTCAAATGATCACGACTTTAATTCATCTAAACCGATATACATCAAACGAATCGAGATGCTGTTCAGACGATAGCAAACAGCTGATTGTATTCGTCACAAATCTCTTCCAGGGCCGCATTATTGATGTAATAGGATATAAAGACTTTATGACAAGTCGCGTAACATAAACCGATAGCATTATAAAAATACTGATATATATGTTTTTTCAACACTTTTCCTTCAATACTCCAAAATCCCTTTGCTTTAAAACCATTATTAGAGCGTGTATGTGACACACAATAGCCGCTTTATTCCAAACCCGCTGATGTCCTTGACAAAATCTGTCTCCAAATTTCAAGAGAAAAAATATAGAGAAGTTCTTTAGAGATTCAATGTCAATAACTTCAAATTAAAATTTAGATTTTTTTAAAAGCATGCCTCAGGGGATTTGTTGTCTTTTGAGCAAATAAAGGCTAATAAGGAAGGAAAATGAAAAAAATCATTCATAGATCGGGATTTTCCAAGTTATATACATGTATCTGTAAACTTCTTTTTTGTTAAACCAGTTTGTAATTTGAATGATTTTGAACCTAATAGCAATTGACATACAGTAATTAACGCTGCATATTAATCAATATACCAATACTGAAATAAAATGTTTTGAAATAACCACAAATTTAAGGAATTATCGTTTAAATGTATATGTAAACATATTCACTTTTATTTTCGTTTTACGCGCGGTTAACGACTGATGGTAGTTACAGAAGACAAACACATACTTCTTTCGTAAATACACATTTTAGGCCTCCTTCCATATTTGAACAGCAGATATAGGAGTTTACTTCATGTTTCAACGAATGTTTGATGTGAAAACATTACATGCTCCGCATTTGAAGGGTAGCTGGAGCTGACAGCTCAGGTACGGACATATGCGCGTGCCGCTGGACAGTGCATACTTGACAATGCGCACATACATGTATATGTGCGCGCTGCACACTGGGGGTTAAAACACGAAACGTTTTCTAGAATAATATGCTAGTATCAAAAATATGCTGAGTGACATCAACATAAGTAAACCGTGCTCCGCCTGTTTGTAAACGAGCTCAGATCCTTGATCTGTAAGAAAATAAATTTCTAAAAAGGGATACTCTCATAACAAAATATTCTGACACTTAGATTTTCGTGTGCTCAAGTGATCAGGGTAGCAATTATGGTCCATTCGGGCATCTTGTTTCCTTATCTTTCATATCATATATCTATCAAATCAAATCTAAAGGCACACTAAATCTATGTATTATGCATATGGCACATGAAAAAAATCCCTATCCTGCAAAAACAGCAATATAAAAATAACATGAATTTTCGTACTTCCGCTTGTTCCCCAATGCAGCCAACGGGATTGGCAAAGAAGTGGTATTAAAATTGTGTAACGATTGTTTATTCAAAAACCTTTTCTTATCTGTACTGTCAAAGTACCAAGCATATGGTGAAATATGATCATCAAGTAGCAGTCACCTTATGTAATTTAAAAATCTAGGAATGATTGCCTTTTTAGCAATGTTAATGTTTTGGAATATTCAGGCAAAACCAATTTTTTCCTTTTAAATATTTAATCAACAGAGGCCAGTTGTTCGAAACTTTAACAACTGGTTCCCTTTTTGCCTGATGCTATGTGGCATTGTCACTTTCTACACAGTGTTTACACTGTACAATATATACAGTGCTCATTTTTTTTTTTTTTGTCGCTATGTAAGAACTTTCACGAAGGGTGTGGCTAACCAACCAAAAGACTCCTTCTCTTCCGGGGCACCTGGTCTCACCTCTGAATTTCATGGGTCCGTGTATGTCCACTGTGGTACATTGCTGTTTAAGCTATAGTCTTGTAACATCAGTTACTTTAGTATTTTACTTTAACTGTCTGTCCTAAGTTGGTAGCTGCAGTACAATCGAGTATTGCTGAGAATGGTGTTTCCTGTGCTTGTTGTATGTGCATGTTCTTGAAGATTTGTGACATACAGCCTCGTTAATTGTCCTCCATCAGTTGTGGCTGATTCTGTGACGCAGCCGAACGCAACAGTTACAATTTAAAGCCTCAATATTTAAGTCGGCAATTCACTTTTATTTACTATTTTCAGATAACAGTAATTTTCATATCTGGCTTGAGCGTGTACTGACTCTTAAAAAGCAATCATCAATGACCGCTAAGATGACGTTTGACTACACCCCAAATGGTCAATTCTTAATTGGATAGGTAATTAACATGTGGTAGGTGGTGACCAGGTAAACGCGTCGTTTAACTGTTAAAACAAACAATCGATCAGAGGAAATAATAGTGTGGTTTAATGTATTAGTTAAATCGCGGTTACATGCTACAATTACGTCCGGAAAGATTTTGTCCGGATTATCGGAGCAAACTTAACGTACTTTTGAAATTCCGTGCCCATATTTCCTTGTCCGGATCCGGAATGCATTTCCGGATTATCGGATCAAAATATCATTTGAGAAATCCGTTCCCACACTTTCTTGTCCGGAAAGTGGATTTTCCGGATAAACAGATATATGTATGTATATTGGTGGGGTTGCTACACAGCGGGCAATTAAGACTCTTGTGTGCATGTTTTGGTGATTTTTGTCATACAGCTTTGTCAGATGTCTTCAGTTTTCTCTTTTAGATATCTGTATGTCTTTGGCATAGACATAATTTGATCGTCGACATAGTTATGAAAACTTTTCTGCATATATGACATTCATTTTGTTTAAAGATTCCGTTTTGTTTATTTTTAACCTTTTGTGAATCCTTTAAAATAAGGCGATGTTTAAACACAACCAGTTCTAGACAAATAGTGACAGTGGTGCGCTTACTGTTGAAAGGTACACTCAAAATGTATCATGATGGCAATACAGAAATGTAGATATGAAAGTACTTTGCGCTAAGGATTGGTGACTTTTTATGTGGCATTAAAACGATTTCGCCACTTTGTTTCTTGTGCCATGGAATTGAAAGAAAATGAATTAGAAACACTAATTCCATGCCAATTAAATAATTCAAATATACATTGACATGTATTTGGAATAAACAAAACGTACTGGTAATATCAATGGAATTAAAATTTTTAAAAGTCATACATTATAATGTGGATATTTATCTTCTAGACTTAAGAGTATATTTACAGGCCAATAATTTAACACATTTAAAGTATGGGTCGTTTTACCAATTCAATTTCCGAAACCTCCATGGATCATTGACCATTGGCTTAAATCATTTTTATCTTTAGAATCATCGTGTATGGTTTCTTGTCTGTGGTTCATATCGTAGTTTGAATGGTGCGCCATACTCTTAAAATCATTTGGCATAAAGATATCAAAACACTATTTTCATGTCATAGATTTTACTGAACATTGTAAAATCATCATATCTATTCTTCCAATAGTGGATTCATACACGTGAGTAAATAAGTGTACCGGTATCATATGCTATTATATACTTCAGTGTGATATGTTTATTAGGTATAAATCAGTTCAATCTAATACCATAACCACCTTTTCACAGTCATAATAGATGTAGAGTTTCCATTACATTAATCATTTTCTAAATAAGCGATTCAAATAAATTCGCTTACGTAGATATCCTAGGTCAGATTTACCTTTAAGCTCATTCAGCGCCTTATTTGTTCAGTGAACATCGCGATAGTAAGATTGGAACACATCATATTTAAAAGATTCCTTTTCTTCAAGAAAGAAGCTAATTTTATGGGTGAGTCCTTTTACCTGGTTGTACTTTTTTATTACAATTTATTACTTATCCAGTTTTCTTTCAGTGTGAAACAACAATCTCATTTCAGCTTTTGCATTAGTTTCAACTTTTGCGGATTATCAATGTCCTCATCCTATTTACTATTTTTTCAATTACCATCTTGGTAAACTGAGAATATACTTAAGTCAAATATTTCATTTTAATTTATTCCATTATCAAACGTCCAAATAAATTTTGATGCAGAGTGGTTTAATTCTATTTATCAGTAGAATAAAACTAAATAAAATCCAAATTCCAGTTATTAATTCATTGATGAACAGAAGAATATGAAATTATGACTTAAGTATATTCTCAGTTTATGGCGCCGGACCCAGATCCATTAATGCATAAATCTAATTATACTTCGTCATTGATAGGTAAGTTTATTGATGTCAGTATAGTAATTATTAGTTAATAATATTAAGTAGTAATAACATTTCAATGCATGTCGTAGGTTGTCAATTTATAACAATCATAAACATTATTAAGGTACTTAATTGTCTCGAACTGAGTTTAAAATAAATTAGCTCAACTTATAAAACTTTCGGCTCAGATGGTTCTGCCATGGAGGCTTTCTTTTTGGTAATGTATTTGCTTTAAAACAATTCATAATATGCAGTGTAAACTCTAGAGAAATTTTTATGTTGCGACGAGGCATGCGTCAAAGAGGGCTCAAATCCTTGTGAAATATTTAACCCGGAACATCAACTATATAGACGAATATTAAGCTTTAAAATGCACTATAAATCACTTTCTTTAAACATCATTTTCGAATATTAACCATGAGAAATACAGCCAAAACACAATGTATTGAAATCAATGTACATTATTCCAGGCTACTTACTTTGATGTAGCGATTTGACGTTTTGGTATGCATACATTTTACAACACTCTTCATAAAGACCACCGAATTGAATACTCGGGATATCAGTAATATTGTTGATTCGATAGAAAAGAAAACAGAAAAAATGATGATATAGGCACCTGTAATCGAGGTAGAGTTTAGTTTTAAGAGAATGCATGCAAAGACCTCGATGCAAAACCATTTTCACAGTAGAAATGGTAAAAAAGATATTTCTTTTGTAGATAAATATACTTATGGATTTTAAAAACGCCTATATCGGGTTTTTATTTTTATGTAAAAACATAAATGTTTTGAAAATAACTCGATTTGAATATCTACTTGATATTGAGTGATTGCGGTAACTTTCATGCTATCGTCGAGACAAATCATTCAAACATAACGTAATACTGTCCACCCGTGCGCTTTTCCAAAAGTACTCGACCACCTGCTCTACATCGAGTCATTTTCTTCAGAAATGACGTATACTGGTACCTAGTGCCTTTATCTATCCTGATTTCAAACTTTGCTTCATTGAAACTAACGCGTGAAATACCGAGACTGTCTGAGCAACAGAGGTATGCTGCTCTTGGCCTTGTAGACGCCGGCGCAAATCAAGGTATCATCGCAGGACGCTTCAATGTCCATTTTTCTACAATGACGAGAGTTGGAAGGAAGTATCGGACCACAGGAAGTGTTAAGGATCGTCCTCGAAGTGGTCAGCCACGCGTAACGACAAGACGTTTTCATAAGGCAACGTCATCATCACAGTTTTGCGTACAGCCGTAAGCACGTCAAGAGGTGTGATAGGTCGTCACGGTAGGCAAATCCGCCCCAGGACAGTACGCCGACGACTGAAAGAGCAAGGTTTGCTATGCCGTCGCCCATTGAAAGGCTTGATCCTAGTGTCCGCGCCACTCACTTTGTAAACCGAAATATCTGGATTTTTACTTATTTGTCTTTAAAATGGTTTTACAAAATTAATATCAATCGACAGATCTTGTTTAGTCGTAACTTTTGGTGTATGTTATATGTTTCTACGAAGAAGCATTCGTATTTATATCGAAAAAATCATTTTAGATAGGGCGTTTTCTATGTTAATTTTGACGTGACGTCGCCGATGTTTAACATTGAGTCTATGGGAAACTTGGCGACGTCACGTCAAAATTTAACATAGAAATCGCCCAATCTAAAATTGATTTTTTTCTATAAAATATGAACGCTTCTTCATACAAACATATAGCATACACCAAAAGTTACGACTAAACAAGATCTATCGAATGGTTTTGGCTTTTTTGAAATTATTCTGAAGATGAATACTGAAAATCTAGATTTTCCACTTTCCAGAGTGAACATGCTTGCTAATCGACGTAATTGGCGACGTCGACGTCAGCGACGAATCAAGATTCAATTTGTCCATGGCTGACTGAAGACAGCGCATTTATAGGAGACGCAATGAACGTTTTGCTGCAAACTGCATAATTGAGCGTGACAAATTTGGCGGTGGTGGCGTAATGGTTTGGGGAGCCATCAATCAACATTTCAAGTCATCACTTGTTATTTTGAGGAACACTCTTACCGCGAGGCGGTACATCGATGACGTTTTACAGCCTGAGCTCCTTCCACACAAACACACACACACACACACACACACACACACACACACACACACACACACACACACACACGCACGCACACACATACATACATACATTACATTACGTACGTACCTACCTACCTACCCACATACATATTAAAAACATGTTACTTTTTGAAATGTTTGTCATTATCTTTATTTTGCATACATTATTCTGAATTGCATATGTATAAAAAGAATATGAATTCCCAAGATTTTAATGATATCAAACTTGTTTTAATATCCATCATGGAATAGAAATAAATCTGTAGATCCAATTGGAAAATGGTGGATATAGTTAAGATTTCTCGATGTGACGTTATTTTTTACGTTATTTACAGCACATGATCAAAATGTTGTCGTCATAAAGGGGCTTTTTAATATAAAAGTAAGCTTTTTTTGATTTCCCAAAACCGAAAATTTTGCTTGTTAACCTCGGCATTTAAATCCCCCCCCCCCCCCCCCCTTGGGGGAAAAAAAATGCTTTGTCAGAGACCCACACATGGTTCCAGAAGCCATCTGTTTGATTAGTTGCCCAATTATCAAAGCTTAAGCGATAAGCAATGTCCGAAGGTTTTCAAGGTGTTGCATTGTTGATGATTTGTAAGATTTTAACTCAAGATCAATCTATAAAATTCTATAAACAGTTGATTTGTTGATGTTATTTTGGTTTCTTAAATTCATTTTCCTGACAGACAGTTTCGGAGATAATGGTCAATATCTTCTATATTTCTCATCGTTTTTTCTGCACCCAATTTTGTCTGTAATCCTCTGTTGATCTACTGTTTTTAGCCGGGCTTAATGCCGAAGGCATGAGCCAAGGCTATAGCCACCGAGCACGATTCTCAAAACCAGGCAGTCTAATTATATTATTATTATAAAGCCCTCTTTCTCACTCAATGTGTTCTTGCGCTTCAAAACATAATCTCTGATGTAATTCTAGTATTATAATATTCAGAAGGTATTGAATCTTTATTGGATCATTATTTATATGTAACATTGCAAATAGAGATATATATCTGTGTATATTTGTGTAGACTGAAGTTACCTGCTCTTGCTTGATATCGCTGCGCGAGGAGACAGGTGACCACCGCCATTCTGGAGAGACTTCTTCTACTCCAGCTAGTGTTAGTTATAGCACAGGCTCTATGGGCAGATAACAAGCACTACAGACTGCGTGTAGATGTAATTCGTCTGCAAGTAGCATGCACAGAAGTATTATACAGTAGACAGTATTTAATGTAATTTTTATGAGAGGCGCGTGATGTTTAGCGTCGACAGGGACGTACATATCTAAATTTAGATGTATATGTTCTTGGCGTCGAAGATGTAATTAATTGTCAATATTTGGTGATTCTAGGCTAAATGAATAAAACAAAACGAAACCTCAGTCAGTCTCGTTATGGTTAATGTCGTTTACGCAGGCACATTTATATGTAACTGCACATGAGTACACGACTATAGTCGTGTACTCATGTGCATAAATTTACATATAAATGTGCCTGAGTAAACGACATTACTGTTAAGATATTTTAATATCTAGACAGGTATGGCAATGCCAACTTGTCTAATATTTGTGTACATGTGTATGTTACGGATATCTCTATGTCTTTGACGATTGAAGCATGTTTCTAATTCAAGCGTCATACATAAACAATGGTAAAGCGCTGTGTATTGCTCTTTGCCTTATCGCTTGGCAGAAAGAAAACGGGTACATGTACTGTTCCCTGTGCTGATTAGCATGTCTGAAATTATTCTCAGATCGACGTCATTTCCAACAAAGTAGTAATAAAGATGTAGTTTATTCTAATGTGGCCGGTTCATGAATGGAGACAAACAAACCAAGTATCATTTCAGGTTTTCTCTCGGATTTGTTCAGTAACATCTACATTTTTGCAATTTTGACCAAAAAAAAAATATATATATAATAGACGGTAATTGATTTTTTTCATGCAGTACTCTTTAAACCATCGGCTAGTAAGTTTAATGGCCATGGATTGTCAATGCAAGTGAAATTGTACTAAAACAATTAATCCAGAGAGTTATAGTCAAAACGGCCCAAGAAAAAAAGGTCCACACTAGAACGGCCCACACCAAAACCGGCCGAACTTTGTGATATTTTGACAATGGATATCGACTTTGATTTCAAAATAGTTTTTTCTCCAGGTGTTAAAGTAGTAAGCGGGCAAATAATTTGACATTTTCATAAATTGCCTTCGGCATAAAATTATTCCTATTTTCGTGTTTCGTGTTTGTCGTTTTATTTTTGGGCCGGTTTGACTCTTCACCAATCAGGAAGAAAGATAATAATTTTGCTCTCTATAGCGATAGGAGATAACAAATATATCTTTTATGTTCAAGGGAATAAAGCGTGACAAGGGCAGTGTTACTTTTAAAATAGTAATGTATCTATGATTTTTATCCTGATCAAGGGTAGATGTCATGCCTCACGAAATATTTTATCAAAGTTAACCCTAGCCGCAAGTAGTGGCCCTAAATGAATGATAGGGCCACAATTCCTTACGTTGCGTAAACTTGCATTTTTGATAAACGGAATGGTCGGCACGATTCTACCATTTCGGCATCAAATGGAGCAAATATCTAACATATATAAATATAAAGCAAACGATCGGCAACGTTAACTTACCCCCGATCTGTCGTCTGAAGGCTCTACACACATTTTTCCCAACCTGTTTCAAATTTGCCGGTTTCTGTGTCAGCCATTCGGTCTCGCGATATCTCGTTAACAGAAACCTCACAAAAAGAGGCGGAGCTGACGAAAAAGACGTGGTCATGGGTGCGTGGTCATTGTTATTTTTATGTCATTTCTCAGTTTACATTTTATTTATCGGCTAGTTACCGCATTTCTGGTCATTTCAATTTAGTTTTCTTCTTCATAAATAACTAGCCGATGAATAAAATGTAAACAGAGAAATGACATAAAAATAACAATGACTACATGTTTTTCGTTTTACGTGCCCCCGCTTTAGGGTTCTGTCAGGAAGGGTGCAGTGATCTGTGACATATTGTCATGGTTGTGTATGTCTACAGATACACATGCCAAATATGAAGTCCCTTATAAGCCATACGTTTGAAAAGTTACATGGAAGTAGATCAACGGTCACGGTCAAGGTCACTTGATAAACAATTTTGGTATAAACGGAAAGGTATTGCAATTGGGGACACACATGCCAAATCTTAAGGCCCTACGTCTTACGGTTAAAAAGTTATGACCAAGGTTAAAGTTTTGTGGCAGATGGACTGAGACAGAGGGACGGATAGACAGACGGACAGACGAATGAGGTTTAATGTCCCCACGCTTTCGCGAAAAGCGGGGGGACAGTAAAAATTATCAGAATCTATATAGTATTCAAATTTACCTTAAAACACTCATTTTCAACTCCCAAGGTTTAAAAGGGACTCATATTTTAGGTCCTTCAATTTTGCAATTGTTCTCTTTTTCTGAATGCCTCATGCCACTTTTTGTCTTGACGTGCGACGATGCGACCTGAATATGGTTTTTTTTCTACTGTTTTCTTGCACAGTGAAACAGAAATGCCTCTCTGTAATGCAGATACGTTTTACATACACAATATTACAAGGCAAGGAAACTGCGTGCATACTTTTGTGGATGCATTCATGGATATGATGAAATATACTTGACTTGATGTAGATCTGTTTGAATGTTATATGATATGGTTACGTCATACATCTACTAGATATATCTCTACTAAACTTTAGACTATTTCATTGCATCATACGAAACATTTCAGGCAAACAAATTAACCTGAAACTGATCATGAATAGATAATAATTAATACATTTATACAAACGTCATACCACGGAGTTCAAATGTGTGTATTAATAATTGTATTATTATTATATATTTTTTAAAACCTACTTGCTTTTCTTATCTTATTTTCACTCTTAACTACTGGGGAGAATTTTCTCTAATAAATTCAATTTTACCAATTAAGCTTCCATCACTTGTCCATTTCTCTTCACCGAGATAGACAATACAAAATTGAAATTGAAAGTAAGGATTACGCAACATTACTTTTACGTTGCTATGAAGAATTTCTTCCTTTTGTTGAGGTGTTCCATTCGTAACTTAGGTTTATTACTATGTCTAAGACTATGTGTACGTGTTGACGTATACCCATTAATAAAACGCAACTAACGTATACGTAAATTTAATTGTAATATCTAAGTTAACATCTACGTTTACGACTGTAAGTAACACAAGCTTCGGGTTCGTACTTTTTGCAAGTCGATCTACAACTTAACCGATGAGCCATACAATATGTGCGAAAACATTGCACTTTAACCTCTGTGTTATAATTGATTTCTCTCTCTCTTATTGATTTCTGTTTGCCTTAATTTAATAACGAACTGGACTATACCAGAGAGAAAACAGAAGATATCTGACAAAGATGTATGACACAAATCACCAAGGACATGCACACAAAACATGATAATAGTAGAATATACACGGAGAACGACATTACAAATTATTCGATTATGCTGCGATTACGATACTGACTTCGGACGGCCAATTGAAGTAACAAATGTTACTCAAGTGGTGCGGTTAACCGATTTACGGGCACCCATCTTCTCACTCTTCTCAAAACCAGCACAATCAAAGGACACACATTTAAAAAATATATATATAAATAATCTTCCATATAAAGAAACAAGGATCAACAGGTTTCTCAAAAGAGAGGTCATAAAAATTTTTTCACACACGAAACGTTTATAGAATATGTTGCTATCAAAAATATGCAAGGTGGTATCAGCATAAGTAAACCGTGCTCTGCCCTTCTGTAAGGGTGCTCAGATCCTTGATCAATAGGAGTCCCGACTAACAGTCAGTGGGGATGAGGATCAGGACCTTGTCTCCTCTGAAAATGTTTGGACAAGTCCCCATCGCTCTGTTAGTCAGCGTGCAACGCTCAAGCAATAGTCTGCATTGGGTTGTAGTGTGACCCAATACAACAACTATGGTCTTAGCAATGATCTAGGGATCATACTGTCGATGTCGAAGGCGTTTACTAATTTAAGAACCCGCCGATATGAAATGAACTTTTGACCTTCCTTAGTTTGTACACTAGATCATCGTAGATATTGGGAAAGGAAATTCCGCTGGATACGTATTGATGAAAAGTCATTTCTGAATTTAGATAGAAAGTCTGAATAAGATCTGTAAAATTTATCAAAAGTTTTTCTAAGTTTATAATATCTATAACCCTGAGTAAGAAGTTTAAAAGTAATCTGAGAATGGTTTGCGTGAAATTCCAAAACGTTAGTGCGGCGAACCGAACCAATTGACTAATATAAATACCATATGATGGGAGTCTGGGGACATCACCATCTAGGTAAGGGAAATTTACAATAGGAAATCCAAAGTCGTCTCGTTTACCATAAATGTTGGTATGGATATTGTTGTTAATAATTTCAATATTTAAGGCCAAAAAAAAAGATGTTTCCTGGTCGGAAGTATTGGCTTTGTTTAATTGAAATTCAGATGGATAAATGTCAGAAATATAGTCTTCAAACTCAGGTATCACTTAACTTATAAATAAGGTCGAAACGTTTAGAGGTTTGAATAGAATGCATAAAGTCTCTCTCGTAACAGTATAAAAGTAAATATGCTATAAGAGGAGCGCAGTTAGTGTCCATTTTCCGATCTTTTAGTTCATGAATCCACAAGTATTTCTTAATATGAAAAATAAAATCCAGGCTCATTCTTGTCTCTCATTATTTACAAGATAGTGTTTTAAAATTGAAGTACTGTCAATCTTAAATATCCAACAACATATGACAAAACAAAAGATGTATCCTCAATTCATATCCAGTATACTCGTAATACAATAATAATGTTTAACCCCTGATATAAATACACTCGTGAAGAAGGAACTGTGACGAGACATCAGGGCATATATTGATTATGTAATCTACTCCCTATGTAGGACGTGAGATACATGTTGATAATGTAATCTACTCCTGATGTAGGACGTGAAATACATGTTGATAATGTAATCTACTCCCGATTCAGGACCTGAGACACATGTTGATAATGTAATCTACTGTTGATGTAGGACGTGAGATACATGTTGATAATGTAATCTACACCTGATGTAGGACGTGATATACATGTTGATTATGTAATCTACTGCTGAAGTAGGACGTGCGATACATATTGATATATCGCGCTGGACTCCAGATCAGGTGGCCGGGGTTCGATTCCCGCTCTGGTCATGCCGGTGTCTTGTCTTTTGGATGAGACAGTAAAAACCGAGGCCCCTTGTCGTAGTATGCATAGCACGTTAAAGATCCTCACTGCTTCGGGTGGGTCCCTTGCAAAGGTCAAAATTTGTATGCCCCGCATCAGGCAGATGCCGTCACCATATACGTGAAATATTCGTTGTGTGACGTTAAACAAAAATCAATCGATCAATCAATACATGTTGATAATGTAATCTACTGCTGATGTAGGACCTGAGATACATGTTGGTTGTGTAATCTACTGCTGATGTAGGACGTGAGATACATGTTGATAATGTAATCTACACCTGATGTAGGACGTGAGATACATGTTAATAATGTAATCTACTGTTGATGTAGGACGTGAGATACATGTTGATAATGTAATTTACTCCTGATGTAGGACGTGAGACACATGTTGATAATGTAATTTACTCCTAATGTAGGACGTGAGATACATGTTTATAATGTAATCTACACCTGATGTAGGACGTGAGATACATGTTGATAATGTAATTTACTCCTGATGTAGGACGTGAGACACATGTTGATAATGTAATTTACTCCTAATGTAGGACGTGAGATACATGTTTATAATGTAATCTACACCTGATGTAGGACGTGAGACACATGTTGATAATGTAATCTACACCTGATGTAGGACGTGAGATACATGTTGATAATGTAATCTACACCTGATGTAGGACGTGAGATACATGTTAATAATGTAATCTACTCCTGATGTAGGAAGTGAGATACATGTTGATAATGTAATTTACACCTGATGTAGGACGTGAGATACATGTTGATAATGCAATCTACACTTGATGTAGGACGTGAGATACATGTTAATAATGCAATCTACACTTGATGTAGGACGTGATATACATGTTGATAATGTAATCTACCGCTGATGTAGGACGTGATATACATGTTGATAATGTAATCTACATGTTGATAATGTAATGTACTGCTGATGTACGACGTGATATACATGTTGATAATGTAATGTACTGCTGATGTAGGACGTGAGATACATGTTGATAATGTAATGTACTGCTGATGTAGGACGTGATATACATGTTGATAATGTAATCTACCGCTGATGTAGGACGTGATATACATGTTGATAATGTAATCTACACTTGATGTTGGACGTGAGATACATGTTTATAATGTAATCTACACCTGATGTAGGACGTGAGATACATGTTGATAATGTAATCTACTCCTGATGTAGGAAGTGAGATACATGTTGATAATGTAATCTACACCTGATGTAGGACGTGAGACACATGTTGATAATGTAATCTACTCCTGATGAAGGACGTGAGACACATGTCGATAATGTAATCTACTGTTGATGTAGGACGTGAGATACATGTTGATAATGTAATCTACACCTGATGTAGGACGTGAGACACATGTTGATAATGCAATCTACACCTGATGTAGGACGTGAGACACATGTTGATAATGTAATCTACTCCTGATGTAGGACGTGAGACACATGTTGATAATGTAATCTACTCCTGATGTAGGACGTGAGATACATATTGATTATGATCATAACACGTAAATCATTATTGAGGTGTTAAAGATAACAGTCATGTCCTGCTCCGAGTTTTAATGACAACCCAATTGAGTTTTTCTTCATATTGCATTATATTTTTATAAAGTTATAACAGAAATAATATATTGCCTTGCATTTCTATAACGTATATATCACATTTTGCTCTAAACATAAAAAACCCCTGGTATTTCAAATGTTGATATTTTGAACAATCTTAAATGATGGTAGCCGTGTAAGAAAATAACTTCTAAGTATTTGAATATTTATTCTAGGATAACTTCAGATGTATCACTTAATAAAATCTACAACATTTCTTATATAAAAAGGTAAGGGATTAAAAATATTGGACACAAACTTGTGTTTCATCGCCATGAGCATTGAGTATTACAGAAATCCATGTCTATCTCACTAGTTTCATTTGATTTAATTCAGCTTCTTTTCCCTATATCAACAGGTGGTTCCTGTTAATTAATCGGAAATTCGAATACTTATACACAAAAATGACGTCGAATCATGGTGTAAGTGACAGTAAACAGGATCTGACGTCGTCAAGAGCATTATCTCACGATGAGGTCATGTTACGGTAAGACATAACTTATGGCTTTTGTATAATTTATGTGCACCGTATCAACCGTATGAATTTTATGTCATTTTATTTCAAAAATTATCAACAAAACGGTATAGATAATTTGATTCATATAATCTTAAGTATTGATACCATATTTGTTATTTGCTAAACGAGTAATATAACAAATATTAAATTGAACACCTTCACACATGTTTTAATTATTTACTTGGTAGATTAATTTATATGGCTAAGAACGGTGATTTCATTGGAGAAAACATTTTGTAAATGTCATATCCCTATGAAATGCTGACAGAATTTTTCTTTCACGTTCGATGGTTTTTTATTCTTTTACAGTATTTTATTATATTTAAATTTTAGTTGTCATAAGTTTTCTCGTGTTATGTCCCTTATAATGTTTACTGCGGGAAATATCCCATTAGTATTGAAATAAGACTAAAATTAAACAAGCATTTGTGTCAGGTACGGTTATCTTTTACATTATTTCGATAATGTAGATAACTGAAGATTTCTTTAAAAATGTCAAATTATTGCAATTTTCAGCTGCGCAAAGTTGAAGTCGAGAACAATACATCATTATATTTATTATATCATTTAAGAATTCTTCTCTGTGACTTTTCGTATGACAGAGTTTTCATACTACTGTAGTATGATTACCTCCGGTATCGACGTCAAGATTATGCGTTCGAGTTTTAGAGGCTTATCATATATCTACCGTCTGCGTCCATATGACATAAAATTCCAATGAAACAATACGTCATTGTCCATTCTCGAGTCTTGGGAAACACACACACACACACACACACACACACACACACACACACACACACACACAAAATATGGATTAATTAATCCATTACAAAAATAAATACATGTAAATGCAAAATTCTTATGTCATATTAATTTGATTTAAAACTCAATTTAGTAAAATGCACAACTATATAATTGCCTATATTCTTGCGATCTTGTCTCCAATAGAATTTTGGACAAATACGTAGGTGTTCTACTTTTTAAAATAAAATTATCTGTTTAATCATTAAAATGATATTGTACAAAGCTGGTGATGTAGACATAATCTGTAAATTTATCATGCTCTACATAACGATTGTAGCAATACATGAAAGACCAGAGAATCAATGCTCTAGTTCTTGAATAAGTTGTCTTTGTTGCAATTCTTGCTCAAGTCTTTGTATGAGGAACGAAACAAACTTATATTGGGTTAATTTACATGCTGATGGTGACTTGTCCTGGAATAACACTCTAGCAGGGCGGTGGAGGACATTTAGACAAACCTTGCTTTATCCTTTTCTGAGAAGATAAAGTCGCCTCCAAACTGACAGAGCACGGTTGGAGAATATTATTTCAAATAAAAGTTATATAATTAAATTGTATTGCTTTTGTGGCGATTGAGAAGACTGGTCTGTAATCTTCTTAACCATATCAAATGAATAAATTTAAGATCGTCACTTCAACTGACCGTCTCCAGTCGTTATCGCAACTGCATTAAAATTCAATATCATTTCTATTATTCTATTCATATTATTTCTACTTATTTTTCTTTTGTTCTGCGCGGCCGTGGATACTTTTATTTCACAACTAAGTCGTGTTTTTTATTTCCTTTCGTTTACACAAGAAAACTGCGTTGTGCTCTTTCTTTAAGACTAATAAAATTAAGTTGTAAAGAACATCATTGCATTTGCAATACGTCTGCTCGTAAAAGATTTAAAACCGTCGATATGCGATAATGTTTATATATCAAAATGCGTCGTTTCTTTCTTTCCTTCAGTTACTTCAATTTTAATGGATCTATGGATGTTATATGCATCAATACGTAACATACGAAATACATTCTATGACAGTACCCATGCTATTCGCTTATATAACACCACCGCTCCACCACCACCACCACCACTATCTCCTATACTTTTGTTTTAAAAGCGATCAATTCGTCCTTGGACCACCACCTGGGCTTTGTTTTCTACTCAACGGGGTTTTAAGGCGGCCCAAGATCCCCCACCCTAGCCCAACTGCCTTTTCGTAAATGTCCACTCTCCACTTTCTTTTTCTATATCAAATGCTGGATCCGTCCAAGATAAGTGTGTTTACCTTGCTTCACTTTAGTGCGAAATCGCTGTTTGTATTCAGTTGATTTAACATTAATTTCAACCGTATCAATGTGCAAATATGATTAACAAAGCCTGTCTGTATTCCAATCATCTACTGCAGGGATCCCGGAGAGTTCACCCTTTATGTAAGGAATGGGTTAAAGTTTTCAATTCAAATTCAATTAAAGAAGTGTTATCATGAGAATATCTCATTGATATGTATACGGCCGTAGTAACTAGGAAAAGGTTAGGTGTCCAGTTTAGTATAGACAAAGACTTCTTCAAATACATCGTACATCATTGTCCTAATCAGACAGATATGTATCCTCAATATGCGTCATTTAAACGTAATAGTCAGCTATGGACAAAAAGGACATAGAATATAAGAGGTATGTATATTATTTTGCTTTAGAATTATTATAAAATCCTTGCACATTCATTTACGTAAAATTTATATCCATCTAATCTTAAGTATATTATTCGTGTGAATTAAAAAAACCTGCCATGTTATTTCTTTACAATATCAATACTTAACAGTAATTGAAAAATAAAGTAACAAAAAATACCTTTATCCCGAATCCTTTACAATACTGAGAGCGACGAAACACTAGATAAATTACCGCAACTAAACTCTGGTGGTCGAAATGACACCGATTTCCCCTAAATGTGACTTTGATGACATTGTATCACTACCTAATAGGAATAAAAAAAAAAGCCAAGAACAAAATATTTCAAAATTGATTCAAATTTGATATGACGTCTGCGTTAAATGACAAGATCACAAAAGTTTTGGCTTTGTAAGTTTGTGATTGGGATGTAAATGAACAAAATTTGTTCGTATGTCTACGACCGATCTAGGCTTCCCGTATGTCTACGACTGATCTAGACTTTCCGTATGTCTACAACCGCTCTAGTCCTCTCGTATGTGTACGACCAATCTAGACTTCCCGTATGTCTACGATCGATCTAGGCTTCTCATGTGTCTAAGATCGATCTAGACTTCTCGTATGTGTACGACCGATCTAGACTTTCCGTATGTCAACGATCAATCTAGACTTCCCGTATGTCTACGATCGATCTAGACTTCTCGAATGTCTACGATCAGTCTAGACTTCCCGTATGTCTACGACCGATCTAGACTTCCGCATGTCTACGATCGAGCTAGACTTCCCATATGTCAACGATCGATCTAGAATTCCCGTATGTCTACGATCGATCTAGACTTCTCGTATGTTTGTGATCGATCTAGACTTCTCGTATGTCTACGACCGATCTAGACTTCTCGTATGTCTACGATCAGTCTAGACTTCTCGTATGTCTACGACCGATCTAGACTTCTCGTATGTCTACGATCAGTCTAGACTTCCTGTATGTCTACGACCGATCTAGACTTCCCGTATGTCTACGATCTATCTAGACTTCTCGTATGTCTACGATCAGTCTAGACTTCCTGTATGTCTACGACCGATCTAGACTTCTCGTATGTCTACGACCGATCTAGACTTCCCGTATGTCTACGATCTATCTAGACTTCTCGTATGTCTACGATCTATCTAGACTTCTTGTGTGTCTTCGATCGATCTACAAGTCTCGTATGTCTATGATCGATCCAGATTTCTCGAATGTCTTCGATCGATCTAGACTTCTCGTGTGTATACGATCCATGTAGACCACTTGTGTGTTTTTGATCGATCTAGACTTCTTGTATGCCTGCGATCGATCTAGACTACTCGAGTGTCTTCGATCCATCTAGACCTCTCGTGCTTTTACAATCGATCTAGACTTCTCTCATGTATACTATCTATCTAGACTTCTTGTGTGTTATACGATCCATCTACACTTCTCGTGTGTTTTCGGTCGATCTACACTTCTCGTGTGTTTTCGGTCGATCTAGATTTCTCGTGCTTGTACGATTGATTTAGATTTTTCGTGTGTGTATACCATCGATCTGGACTTCTTGTGTTTCTGCGATTGATCTAGACTTCGTGATCGTGTGTATACGAACATTCACAGGAATTTCCTATGACTTTTAATGTACAAGTGAAATCAAAAAGAAAATGTGTATTACTGAAAATTTATATGTAAATAAATCAATATGTAAATTATGAGTATAATACCTTGACATACATTGCAAACCCTGCAGAATGTGATGAAACGATAATATTTCTGCAATCACTACATGTATGCCTTAAATTTACATCGTCATCCATTACAGATACATTATACACGTATATATCAAATAACATTAAGCTATATGTATCACAACTTGTCGGACTTATTTTATTGGAATATAAAATGTGATATCAGTGTTTTGCCCATTTATTAGTACATGTCTTTCAAAACGACGAAATGAACGCGGTCCTTTGGGGGGTAATTGTAGGACGCTTATACAATCGATTGGGAGTTTTCGTGTGTCTAAGAAAACTTGCAATGAGCTCCAACAACCCTAAGGCAACATCAAAAAGAATTAAACTACAGACAAGTACCTATTGAAGGTATTAAGAAAGGAACCAATCGTCACAACTCGTCCATTTCCGTACGCAAATACGACTCGTACGTACTACGTAGTCAGTCATTGGGACTACTTCCAGTTGTTATGTAAAAACAACACGGCCATGATCAGCACGCCTGTCATGTTTTCACGAAAATAGGCAATTATGCCCATTGCCTGCTTTTGCCTATATTTGTTTTTCTCTGAATGGGTGAACTAGGATGATTTTTTTTCATGGCGGAGTCTACACACGTGCACTGGTTAAATGTCACTTCGAGTTTCCTCTGATTCGTTTCCAGTGTTCTTACATTTAAAAAATGTGAAATTCGCTACGATTGCTGAATTGCCATTACGATTGTATAATATTCATCAAAACGAATAATACATTTCATACTGTACATCTCATATCCTATATAAAAAAAAAACCCCAATCCTTTGAACTTTTTTTCGCCTACGAGGAAAGCCGAAGAATTGAAACGATTTGGTATATATCACTGCGCCGTGGGACTTCCGAGTCTATTTTTGTAAAAAAAAAAAAAATGGTGATGGTGTTCCGATTACCTCGATACAAGATACCGGCAAGTGGCCGGTGGGACTTAGTTTAAACTATATTTATTCGTATAAAGCAAATATATAATATATGATAATAATACAACTGCGAGATCTGGAAAAAAAGCGACACTCGCTCATATAAATCCATCTCTCAAATGTATATAAAATACATTGGTAAGGACGTACACTTTTTACAATAATATATAGATACATAAGATATAGAAAGTCAAACTTTGTCTTATAAACAATACATACATTTGTATAGAATCATAATTGTAAGTATTTTGTACAATAGTGATTAATATACTTAGAAACGCTTAGTTTTTAATATGAAATCTTGCACCTAGAGAAACAAACAAGTATTATATTCGAGTGATTTTCTTTTTTTCCATAAAGTAATATGTTAACATTAATTTCCATGTGAGGGGTATTTATTGATTGAAACAACCGTCTACGCTTGTTTACATAGTATTTACAATATAACAAAAACTGTTTCGTGCTTTCAACCTCACCACATGTACAACTTGGATCGGGCTCTATATTCTTTAAAAAGAGATGATGTTTTAAACTGCTGCAACTCATTCTAAGACGCGCATGAAGTATTTGGCCTTGACGAGTACCATATTAATAATATCCAGGAAATGAATTATGTTCTGATAAGAATGAAATTTCATTTTTAAAGGATTTAAAATTCTTTAAGTGTTTAATATGATCAGGAAGAGCATTCCATTGGCGAATACTGGAGGGGATACAACTTTTCAAAATAGTGAGTACTTCTTGAATGTATTTGTATGTAGTTTTGTGAATGCCTAGTGTTGTAAGAGTGACGTTGAAAATGTTGTTCTGGAATGAGTGCAGTTAAGTAATGAGGGGTCATGTGGTGTATTATTTTAAAGAATTGTATTAGTTTGTGATATTGTCGTCTGTCGTGAAGTTTTTCCCACCCAAATTGATATATACTAGCTAGTTTAGTTGCTCCGGTCACGATTCTTGCAGCTTCTATATTAATTTTCACATTGTTTCCTTTATAATTATTTGGACAATTATCCCAGATTATATCGGCGTACTCGAGAACGGGGCGAATAAATGAAAAATATATAATTTGTAGTGTACGCCGATCTAATGCAAATTTCAAATTTCTTAATATATTTAATTTGGAAGTTGCTTTATGAATTATATGGTCGATATGATCTCCCCATTGACAATCAGAATTAAATATTAACCCAAGATGTTTATGTGAAGTGACGTTTTGGATGGGGACATCATTTAAAAATAAGGGAGGGTGATTTGGTTGGTGAGTTTTCCTAGATATGAGTAAGTCTTCAGTTTTTAGCCAGGCTTAATGCCGAAGGCATAAGCCAAGGCTATAACCGCCGTGCACGATTCTCAAAACGAGACAGTCTAATTATAAGTTTTTCAGCCCTCTTTGTCACTCATTGTGTTCTTGCGTTTCAAAACATAATCTCTGATGTAATTCCTAGTATTATAATATTCAAAACGTATTGAATCTTTATTTGATCCTTAATTATATGTAACATTGCAAATACAGATATACATGTGTATTTTCGTGAACTGTGTAGACTGAAGTTACCTGCACTTGCTTGATATCACTGCGCGAAGAGCTAGTGTTAATTATAGCACAGGTCGGATGGAGAGATAACAAGCAGTACACACTGCATGTAGATGTAATTCGTCTACAGTAGCATACACAACATTAGAATACAGTATTTAATGTAATTTATTAGAGGCGCGTAATGTTTAGCGTCGACAGGTTTATATATATATATATATACCTCTCTGGCGTCCAGTATGTAATTAATTGTCAATATTTGTTGATTCTAGGCTAAATGAATAAAACAAAACGAAAGCCAGTGATAATAAAATAACAGATAACGCGTCACTTGAACCTCAGTCAGTACCGTTATGGTCACTGTCTAGTTATTTTAAGATCTGGACAGGCATGGCATTGCCAACTGGTCTAATATTTGTGTACATGTGTATGTGAGGGGTTTCCCTACGTCTATTTTTGCCGATTGAAGCATGTGTCTAATTCAAGCGTCAAGCATAAACATTGGTAAAGCGTTGTGTATTGCTCATTACCTTAACGCTTGGCAGAAAGAAAACGGGTACATGTATTGTTCCCTGTACTGATTAGCATGTCTGATATTATTCTCAGATCGACGTCATTTCCAACGATGTAGTAATCAAGATGTAGTTTAATCTAATGTCGCCGGTCATAAATGGAGACAAATAAACCCAAGTATCATTTCAGGTTTTCTCTCGCATTTGCTCCGTAACATCTACATTTTTGCAATTTTGACAAAAAAGGCGATAATCGATTTTTTTTCTATGCATTACCCTTCGAACCGTCGGTTACTATCAAGATATGTTGAGTTTCTATGGTAGATCTGTAGAACTTTTCAAGGATAAATAGAATATCCTGCTAAATAGAGTAGGTTTAATGGTCATGGATTGTCAATGCAAGTGAAATTGTACTAAAACAATATTAATCCGGAGAGTTATAGTCAAAACGGCCCAAGAAAAACTGTCCACACCAGAAAGGCCCCTTTTTTCACCACACCGGCCGAACTCTCTAATATTTTGACAATGGATATCGACTTTGAATTCAAAATAGATTTTTTCACCTAGTGTTTAAATTATAGTCGATACAGATAGTAACAGGGCAAATAATTTGACACTTTTAATTAACTGCCTTCAGCCTAAAATTATTCCTATTTTCATGTGTGCCGTTTTGACTATACACTAATCAAGAAGAAAAGTTATAATTATGCTCTCTATGGCGATAGGAGATGACAGATATATATTTTTATATTCAAGAGAATAAAACATGACAAGGGCAGTGTCACTTTAAAAATAGTAATGAATCTATGGTTTCCATCATGATCCCATGCCTCACGAGATATTTTATCAAAGTTATCCAATGATAAACTTCATTTCACTATTATTTAAGAATTGTTATTCCATAATGAAATGTGTAAATTCTTCTGTCCTTGAATTTGTTATCAACTGTATTTTAAGTCCAATTTAATCTTTTGCTATACTTGACCAGTTACTAAAAGCCCGGCTACCAGTACTGTAAGAACTTTGATTTTGTGGGTTAAAGGTGACGAGCCATTTTTTGGCCCACGCATGAACAATATTTAAGTTAGTGTTTAAAATTTGTGCAGATTCATTTGCATTATCAACAATAACAGAAATAGAAGTATCATCTGCAAATAATTTCACAGTACACTTGATTCCAGTAACAATGTCATTTATAAATATTAGAAATAAAAGAGGGCCAAATATAGATCCCTGAGGAACTCCAGTATTGATCTCAATTGTATTTGATTCTTTTCCATTAATGACAACTTTTTATTTACGTTTAGATAAATAATCACTTAAGCAATTTAACAATGCAGTCATCCCCAATAACTTTCGGTCCCAATAGGTCATTCTTACCTATGTAGTGAAGTTACACACAGGTCCGAAAAAGAAAGAGAAACATGGATGTATTCCGATATAATTAATCTCCTCTACGGTAACAAAATCATCGATCATCCTCCAATTTTGATCTTTGTTTTCTTTTCTATTTTTTTTTTTTTTTTGCTTTACTTTAATCATTTGCGGATGATAGGGGCTTTCCAGGTATAGCGCCTTCTACGTATTTCAACTTTGTTAACATTGCACACACCTCCGTATCGAGTTTTAATTAATCACTAAATATAATCAATCAGTTGAAAATTTTCTGTAAAACATTTAGATATACAATGCGATTATTTCATAAAATTATGTTAAATCAAGCAGTTTTATATGAGCATTGATGGATAAAGTCCCAGAGTTGTACTCCAATGAAGGAGATACCTCTAGTTTGAGGAAAACAGGGTTGTATGGGAACACTCTATAGCTCGAATGACAAATTTCCGAAAAAACTCTGACCGATTCCTCAATGAGACAATCACAGTGAATCACGCTCTTGTAAAAGCTTTCGATAAACCCGGTTTTGCAAAACGTTTACGTTACGGTTTACTTCATCATGGTCACCAAAACTCTTTAATTTGAGGGAGTATAAATAAACAAAACTCTGCCGGACCCATCGGCCATTCGGACCGGCAGTGTGACAGTGGGACATCGGTCCTTACGTAAATGTGTCGGTCAGGACCGACGGACCTATGTTATTGGGAATGACTGAACAATGGACCCTTTATTTCAAGATTTTGAATTTTGAGTAGTAATCCTCGATGCTAATCTTTATCAAATGCTTTACTTATATAAAAATACTACACTGACTTCTTTACCTTCCTCTAAAGCTTTAGAAAATTCATTTGTCAAGTAAAGAAGTTAATTAATGGTGGAGTCCCCTTTAGTGAATCGTGACTGGTGTTGTGAAAGAAGTTTATAAGACACAATGTAATTATGCAAATGCTTTTTTTTCTCCCATATCCACAGAGTTATTCTCGTTTTTACTGCAAAATGATCAGCCTGTCTTCCACAGGGGGGTGGAAGATAAGCTACACGACCTATTTTGCGCTGAATGTTATCATGACGTCATAAGCAAACACGACATATGTCAACGACAAGCAACCTAATTTTTGTTTATTTCCCAACAAAACGGAAAGGAAAATGACAAATGGGGTTCGCCGCCATTAACTGCGGTCCTGATATTTAGGGAGGAAATACAACATATTCCTGCAAAAATGACGTAAGAACAATTGTACGTTACTGTCATGAGTTTGCCAACTCAAATCGACGTTTTTAACTCATAGTACACAGGCGCCGCCTAACGGATGATAACAGGCGGCGAACCCCATTAAGGGGCAAATTATTGAATGGGAGAAATATAATCTACCCCTATTGTCCGGTGATGAGAGAGAATTCTCCCATATTCACAAAGTTATTCTCATATTTACTGCAAAATGATCAGCCTGTCTCCCACAGGGGTGGGGGGGGGGGGGGAGGGGGGGGGGGTGGAAGATAAGCTACACGACCTATTTCGCGCTCAATGTTTTCATGACGTCATAAGCAAACACGACATACGTCAACGTCAAGCAGCCTCGGTATGTACTAAGCTAATTTGATACTCGGGTTGGTTGATTTCTCTGTCACCACCGGACAATAGCGGTAGATTCTATTAATCAACTAACCCTCGTGTCAAATTAGCATAATCCATGCCTCGGCAAGCCTCGGTATGGACTAAGCTAATTTGATACTCGGGTTAGTTGATTTCTCTGTCACCACCGGACAATAGCGGTAGATTCTATTATTTTTTGATCCTGAAATTAAAGGGGGGGGGGGGGGAGTTGAAAATTTTTGACGCGATGAATAGGGTCGGCCAAAGAATTTATTTTCTAGTATAAACAGGGGCCAGAATACTCATATTTTCGACCCAAACCCAAATTTAAAAATTTAACAAATAACAAAATGTGTTTGTGAAACACGAATGTCCCCGACGGCAACAAAATCCGCGTAAGGCAAACTTTGAAATGTTGGTCAGAGGTCACGGTCAAGGTTACGACGTCAGTAACTTTCATGTAATTTGAAGGGACTTTATTAGTCATAGTGGAGTATGCATGCCAAATGTGAAGTCTCTATCTCTCATTGCTCAAAAGTTATGGCAAAAGTTAAGTTGACGTCAATCAAACAGACAAACAAACAAACAGACAAACAAGCAAACAGACAGGCAGATCAAAAATAGTATGCCACCCTTCTATCGATTCGGTCATAAAAAGAAGGAAGGGTCAGGGGCTGGAATGGTTTCGAATTTTGATATGTTACATTAGTATTCGAAGACTACGTATGAGAGCACACATGTATGTAAGGGTGTAAATGTACATTCCATCGCCATAGTACTGAGGTACTCTGGGTGTGACGTAAACATAACACAAACAAAACTTATTTTATTGATAGATTATTTATCTTTTTTCAAAAATGCAATTTTTATTCACTACAGAAGAAGGCATAAGTGAGCTGTTATCATGGTGCACTGTCAGTCATCCATGAAATTTTCACATTTCCAGCTATAGAAAATTTTCACTTTTTTCAACAAAACGAACACACTACGGTGATTAGAATATAACTTGGTTTTGATAAATTACTCAAGAAACCTTATGTTACTTTTGCAAAAACTTCATCCGTCCTGGGTTGGATCCAGGGCGGGCGCCATATATCTTCGATAAACGTTTGTTTCAGACCTTCGACATAATTCTCCAAATCGAATGCATCAGAGAGTTCAACAGGAGTTATTTTTGTTGGCTATTTCACATATTTGGATTGCGAATCTCTTTTAATACATTCGTTTTGTGTATTTTATAAGATTTTAGGCAAAACGATATTTTCATAGTATTTTAATGTTTATATGTGCTCAATTAGGACTCATGTTCAACATTCATTTCATCAAATTTAAGATTCTTAAAATATTGTCGTATACTATACAGATAATGTCGATATCCCGTTTGGGTAATATGCTATGTCACATCATATTTACATAAACAGGTTTCCAGTATCACTTATCAGTATATTATCTCTAAGTTTCATGCCCTTTGACCGAGCACATGCCGTTTTACATTTTTGTGACTCTGACTTACTGTGAATGTCTACTTCAATATTTACACGGCTTTACCATAAACCATGTGCATTTCTCCTACACTTTGTATTGCCAGGAGATGGAATATTTCTATCCTGTAAGCTTGATGAATTGTCATCTTCCCTTTGGTAACAAAACCATGATCCTTTGGTATACGCAGATATTACAAGTTATTATTTTGTTAGAGATCAGTACCCCCTTTTTCGTCCATGTCTTATAGATAAGACGTATTGCGTAGATTATTTCGATTCATGTATTAAATCAGAATTTGTAAATATCATTATGTATCCTTTTCATTCCAGTTTGAAGGTGTCATACATGTAAATCTGGTGGGTTGTCAAGAAAGTTTGCATTTCTTTGTAAATATATGGATATCTTTAATCGTAGTTCACATTTCATAGTGATTTGTGGGGACGTATATATTTCCGAATTTAAACACACCGCACTTTGATACTAAATTAATTGCTAATTTTGCTATACATATGCACGTGCATGTATGTGAAAACATGCTGTATATGTAGGGTATTCTACATTATATATACACAAGAACATATCATTTGAGAAATGGTTTGGTATTCTAACCATGAAAAGTATACCGGTATTAAGAATAAAATTGTAGGCAAAAATATCTTTAGCGCTAAGTACCAAAGAATTTCTATTGCATAAAACGGACTCTCGCCCCCCCCCCCCCCCCCCCCTTTCCAAAAAAAATGTAACAAAACATTTTACACGTGATAGATATAAAGCCAACTTGTGGTATTCCTGTTCAAAAAGAACAGCCAACAAATTTAATTGACCGATTTGCTCGTGTGCAGCTACACAAGTATCTCTATATTCGAATTTTAACAATATATATATAGACGAAGGAAAAAATTATCCAATGTTTTTAAATGTTGATGTTATTTTGGCGTGACGTAAAAAAGGAAAAAAAAACAAAATCATAGCACTTGTTCAGCTTATGGATAAGATGTTCTTTGATAGATTATGAAGTACATTGAATAAAAAATAATGCTAGTGGCGGATTTAGAGCCCCCCCCCCCCTTTTTTTTCGCCACACATTTACAGGTAAAAATCCATATTTTGCAATAAAAATGGCGAGTAGAATGGCTAGTACACATGTGCTCCCCTATACAGAAATCCTGGATCCGCTACTGAATGCATTATATATATATTGGTTGATTGGTGCTATCAACACTATTTCAGTTATATCGCGACATGAAAGCAGGAGGTCTTAAACATAGTGGCGCAATCCGAGAATATATATATATATATATATATATATATATATATATATATATATATATATATATATATATATATATATATTATATATATATATATATATGGACAAAATCGGTGAAAGAGCAGTGATCCAATATTTGCATAAAAAGGTTTAACACCTAAGGATGTTTATAATGATGTGGTAGCAACACTAGGGAAAGATGCCCCTTCATATGCTAAAGTGAAAAGGAGGGTGGCGGAATTTAAGCGCGACAGACAGAGTCTTGATAATCACCCCCGTCCTGGAAGGCCTGTAACTGTAGCAACCCCAGAAATGGTAAATAAAGTCCATGATATTGTTATCACTGACAGACGAGTTACAAAAAGATATATTGCCAATATAGTTGGCATTTCACAGGAAAGAGTATATTCCATTCTGACAGAGGATCTTGCATTGAAAAAGCTTCCGGACCGTTGGTACCAAGACTTATGACAGTTGATCAGAAGCACACCAGGCGTACATTATCGCGTGCTAATTTAAAACTTTTTGAGGAAGATCCTGTCAACTTTCTTCACAAATTTGTCACTATGGATGAAACATGGGTCCATCATTTTACCCCAGAGGCAAAACAACATTCGAAAGAATGGAAGTACCCTGGATCACCCCGGCGAAGAAGGCAAAGACTTTTCCATTATCTGGGAAGGTTTCGACCTCAGTTTTCTTGGTTGCAGATGGTATTCTGCTGATAGATGATCTACAAAAGGGACAAACAATCAATGGCATATACTATGCTTCACTTCTGGCGCAGTTACGGGAAATTCTAATGCATTCTGTTTGTAACACGCGATCTTATTGGCTGTCCGATTTAAAAACTTCAAGGGTATTCACGATACCCCTGCAGGTTTTGATATGACGTCACGATACCCTGCAGTTTCTGACTTGTGACGTCATGATACCCTACAGTTTTTGATATGACTGTGATTAGCAACTTGGCTTAGAAAACCATAACTTTGTGCCTCTAGTTGTTATTATTTTTGTCAAATACTAGAAGCGCAGAGTTACTGTTCTCTATGCCAAGTTGCTAATCACAGTCATATAAAAAACTGTTGGGTATAAATATTAAACTTAAGCGCCGTGGAAAGCTCACTAAAGGTGTGTTGTTCCATTAGTACATTGCTCCTGTTGACAAGTCTGTCATTGCCATGGCTGCCATTCACGATTGTGGCTTTAAATTGAGCATCCGCCTTATTCGCCTGATCTCGCTCGATCAGACTTTCGTCTATTTCCAAAACTGAAAACAGCTATTTCCTGCACCCACTTTCAGTCCGATGATGCCGTCATACATTCAAAGGATGACTTTCTGAACAGCCAAGAAAAGGTTTTGTTTAAAGGTGGCATTGAGGCCCTTAAACACCACTGGCAAAAGTGTATAGATACTGAAGGGGATTATGTTGAAAAATGATACAATATGTCCGACAAAATTCAAATCCTAGCAAATTTGAATTACATTCTTAAAACTGTAAAAGTATGAAACACAAAGTTTTGGCTTCTTCACCTATCTCCATAGACACCCAAAGCACCTTAAGAACACTACTGTTTAAGACAAATAGTGTTCAAATGTTTATTTTACTATTGAGTCTTTTCGTTATACAGAGTTATTTCCCATTTGAGCAGGTATCTGATGTCAAACAATAGACCGTTCCACTTTCGTCAAAAGTCAAGCACTTTAGCGCAAAATCTGACTATGATGACGTCATTCAAGGTTGGACAAGTCGGACATTTGATTATGACGTCATAAATATAACAATCAAAAGTCCGCCAAACATCGCTTTCTATGCTGAAAAGTGGATCGGTGTATTGTGACATCAACCAGTTCTATGACAACTTGAAGTGATAAAGAACTTATATGACGTCACAATGATTTGGCGTCAGATACCTGCTCAAATGGGAAATAACTCTGCATAACGAAAAGACCCAATTCCAGATTCCATAATGGAATAAATGAATTGTTATAGGTACTTACATGTTTATGATTGAAATGAAAATATGCAATAACATGAAATACTGAAAACTGCACTTGATATGTGTTAATTATTAGTTGGTGAATGACCTTCCATATATTTTTCATTCTGCATACGTACCCAAATTAAGATCTTATTTATGCACCGCGACACAGACACGTTCAGTGTTTTTGATAAGAAAAGGGTAGGTCAGTGAAATAATGTTCCCTCAGTGTAGACTGTTGAGCTTATAAGAATGGGCGAAGTAGTGTTATCCAATTTTAATGGGAAGACAAATATCAGCGACGAGGCATCGAAGGCTTACGACAATGAAGCTTATGAGAAAGATTCATTCAAACAACATCAATACGATGACGCTCAATTCCTGAAGCAGAATGGAATAGGTTGGAGGTGATTAACTTTTAAATATATGCGTATATTGGTAATTTCATAGACATAAAAATTTAAATATTATTATTATTATTATTATTATTATTATTATTATTATTATTATTACTATTATTATTATTATTATCATATCCCATGTCACGGTAGACCTGATATGTTAAATGCCAATTACTGCATCGGTGTGTATGTTACAAAGGTCCTAATTTATGTTTAGGTGTAAAATGTAACATTAGAAGTATTTTTCAGCATCAAGAATTCTGAGAAGAGAAGCAACACTCCTAAACACCTTATATTTGCTTTGCTGTTCGCTCTCGTGGCTCTAACTGCCGTGGCAGTGGCGTTAGCTGTAGTCGTTAGCCAACAAAATGATGACGATAACAAAAGCGGTCGGTCAGGGCATAGCATGCAGCAACATATGCTTACTACACCGTCGACGTCAAGTCAAGGTGAGACAAATATGGCATAAATACCCTCATTGTTTACATGAATGTATTACAGTCAGGAACTAAACATATCGATAGCCCTGACTGGTAATTATATACAAGATACCGATGGCGTTAATCATGCATGCCCACGATGAACGCTACTCTGATGCGTATGTTATAAATAAATGTCTATATACTGTAGACGATAAATTAAAACTGAAGACTCAAGTAAGCTATATTTATAGCAAGGCATCACTCGTCAGTTGTCTCTCTGTCAGATCTTAGCATTTCCAACTTTTTTATATCTGCTGCAGGGATTGTGATAAAACTTGGTAGGGGTAGAGTACTCAAATTCCTTACAAGTGTATCCTACACTTACAACTACATTGCAGATGTTGGGTCCATGGTGTGGCAAAGTATTTATTAGTGCATCACATGGTAAATCCTAGGTACATGTATATGATGAGATAATGTTACACATTTTTTGAGGCATCTGACTCAGTTTTATGAGAAAAGTGGCCACAGATAATTAAAGAATAAGCACACATTAAGAGTTCACAAACATACCTGATTGTAATGTACTTGTTGTACGGATTTATTATGGTCAATTGAGGGAGAAGACAGAAGATAGCTGACCAGGCTGTATGACACATATCACAAGGTCATGCACATAATACATGATAATAGTCAAAGAGAAGACAGAAGGTATCTGACCAGGCTGTATGACACATATCACAAGGTCATGCACATAATACATGATAATAGTCAAATAAACACAGAAAACTCAATTGCTCTTGCTAACCGGTTCACGGGCCCATCTTCCCACTCAATATGTAAGTAATACAATCAACGAACACACATTTCCAAATTTATAATCCTCTATAAAGAGAACTAGGACCAACAGGCTTCTCATGTTGAGAGGTCATAAAAGCATGAACACGGATATTATTATGGAATAAATATAAAAATTACTCAGTTATATCTACCTGAGCATCGTGTTGATAGCTAAGGAAAGATAAACATATATATGTATACTGTACAAGGTTATTCAATCAATTATTTTATTCATCTGATTTTAAGTTTTTCAATTTTTGTCATCTTGTATCATTTCACATTTTCAGATGAAGTTTGTATGACAAAAGCATGCGTTAAAGCAGGTAAGATTCAAATTTGTTTCATTAAATTGTTTCAGTCTAGAATATTTATGCCTTTTGGAGACACTCATACTGTTCCAAAATATTATTTCTATGTTATTCGTTTCCAGATGTAATAAAAATCAAAATAAGAAGTAACCGTTACTAGATCGTTTTGGCAGTTTTCACAATTTTTCTGGTGGACATTCATGTATTCACGAATGTTCTAAGTAAGACTAAATATCATAGAAAAATAATAATGGCTGGGTGAGTAGGTAAACCCGTCAAGAATGTTTCAAAATAAAGATAACCAGTAATTACCAGTAACCAGTAACAGCATGTAGGTATCATAGCCAAGCAACACCACAACAGTTTAATGATAACACTTTAGTCATGTCCTTCGTCTAGAAGTTGAAACTGAGCTTAACATTGAAAATTTGGGTGACAAAACTATACAATGTAATGTCTAACTGCTCGTGTTATGTCCATAGGATAGAAAAAAATCTATTCATGCGGTTGGCCTGAAGTTTTATGAGGCGATTTATCATCTTGTGCCACCTTGTTTGTCCGTCAGATAAGACACAATAAAACAAGGCCCCGAGTCTCGCATACGTTAGCACGTAAAAGTTCCCGGATTACTTTGGTGGATCCGCAGCATAGGACAAAATTATGAAGCTATGCAACAGGTGGGTGCCGCCATCGTATGATTGCAATAAGCTTGGAGTGGCGTAAAAGAACAACAACAACAACAACAACGACAATAAATAAAAACATGTCGCAGCTGTAGGTTCAATTACATCCATTTCGGAAAAAAAACATATTCTGAGTCGGTATAAAAGACTGTACACAAGAACGAATATCAAAATTTAGGTGGCACTAATAATAATAATAGTACTTGGCAAGCCGATAAAGTATAAGACTTGTGTTAGTGTCGTCACAATACAATGTTTTTGATTTTAACGATTAAACAAATTAAAAGTATACTCTGTAGAGTTCTACGCTAGTCTACTGTTTGTAGAAACATTCCTAGAGTTTCAAAACTCTGTTGCTTCAAATCTTATTCATGTATAAAATACATCTTTACAGCTTCACAATTTATTGAGGCAATAGACACCTCTGCGAATCCATGCGACGATTTCTTTCAATATGCATGCGGCACCTGGAGGAAAAAGCACGTTATTCCAGAAGACAAATCCATTACTGGAGTGTTCTATCAGGTCGATGATGACGTCAGTGTAATCCTGAACTGTAAGATTTTACTGTTTAAATGTATATGAGACAACTTAATCACTGAGGTGACAATGGAGGCATATTTCTTCCTCCTTATTATCCCAACCTTTGTGCAATATAATATATAATTATATATAATATATATATTATATAATTTTACCTTAATTTGAAATTACATCTATCAAGCCGACATAACATGTTACAGGTCGACATGATATCTGGCAAATCAACATAATTATCTGATAAAAGAACTCAAGAAATACGCCACCAATAATAACAGATAAACTCATTTATTTGCAACCATGATATGAAAAATGGTATCAATAGAATCTAGATCTACTGTAAAAAATGTGGGTTTTCCAAATGCTTGATATCGGAAGTCGGAAGGTTAATTACTCGAATCTTGACTGACTCTTTCTTGCGCAGGTGTAAGATCAGCTGGCGACTAGTGGTGTCTCTCTATTTAAAATCAGCTGACGACAGGTGACGTCTCTCTATATAAGATCAGCTGACGACTAGTGGTGTCCCTCTATATAAGAACAGCTGATCACTAGTGGCGTCCCTCTATATAAGATCAGCTGACCACTAGTGGTGTCCCGCTATATAAGATCAGCTGATCACTAGTGGCGTCCCTCTATATAAGATCAGCTGACCACTAGTGGCGCCTCTCTATATAAGATCAGCTGACGACAAGTGACGTCTCTCTATATAAGATCAGCTGACGACAAGTGACGTCTCTCTGTATAAGATCAGCTGACGACAAGTGGCGTCTCTCTGTATTAGATCAGCTGACCACTAGTGGCGTCTGTCAATATAAGATCAGCTGACGACTAGTGGCGTCTCTCTATGTAAGATCAGCTGACTACAAGTGACGTCTCTCTATATAAGATCAGCTGACGACTAGTGGCGTCTCTCTATGAAAGATCAGCTGACGACAAGTGGCGTCTCTCTGTATGAGATCAGCTGACCACTAGTGGTGTCTCTCTATATAAGATCAGCTGACGACTAGTGGCGTCTCTCTATATAAGATCAGCTGACGACAAGTGGCGTCTCTCTGTATGAGATTAGCTGACCACTAGTGGCGTCTCTCTATATAAGATCAGCTGATGAGTAGTGGCGTCTCTCTATATAAGATCAGCTGACGACTAGTGACGTCTCTCTATATAAGATCAGCTGACGACTGGTGGCGTCTCTCTATATAAGATCAGCTGACGACAAGTGGCGTCTCTCTGTATGAGATCAGCTGACCACTAGTGGTGTCTCTCTATATAAGATCAGCAGACGACTAGTGGCGTCTCTCCAATAAGATCAGCTGACGACAAGTGACGTCTCTCTATATAAGATCAGCTGACGACTAGTGACGGTTATCTATATAAGATTAGCTGACGACAAGTGGCGTCTCTCTGTATAAGATCAGCTGACGACTAGTGGCGTCCCTCTATATAAGATCAGCTTACGACTAGTGCGTCTCTCTATATAAGATTAGCTGACGACAAGTGACGTCTCTCTGTATAAGATCAGCTGACGACAAGTGGCGTCTCTCTGTATCAGATCAGCTGACGACTAGTGGTGTCTCTCTATATAAGTTCAGCTGACGACTAGTGGCGTCTCTCTATATAAGATCAGCTGACGACAAGTGACGTCTCTCTATATAAGATCAGCTGACGACAAGTGACGTCTCTCTATATAAGATCAGCTGACGACTAGTGGCGTCTCTCTGTATCAGATCGGCTGACGACTAGTGGCGTCTCTCTGTATAAGATCAGCTGTCGACTAGTGGCGTCTCTCTATATAAGATCAGCTGACGACAAGTGACGTCTCTCTATATAAGATCAGCTGACGACTAGTGGCGTCTCTCTATATAAGATCAGCTGACGACAAGTGGCGTCTCTCTGTATGAGATCAGCTGACCACAAGTGGCGTCTCTCTATATAAGATCAGCTGACGACTAGTGGCGTCTCTCTATATAAGATCAGCTGACGACAAGTGACGTCTCTATATATAAGATTAGCTGAAGGCAAGTGACGTCTCTATATATAAGATTAGCTGACGACTGGTGACGTTTCTCAATATAAGATTATTACGCAATGGTATCACATTATCAACAATAATCATTGTTTATACCGAAAATTGCTTTCGTTCATTTTCAGTTTATGAAGAAGGTATTCCAATTATTTCAACTGATTATTTGGTTTGGTTTTAGATCTGTTAGCTGAGGAAATAAAGCCGTCTGATATCAATGCAGTACAAAAAGCTAAAAGCTTGTATCAGTCGTGCGTCAATGAAGGTATAATAATAATGCATGGTTATCAATGAGAATTTAAAGTTGTATTAGCTGTCAAAATTGGTATAACAAGAATGTTATATTTCATTTAATTATCTGAAATTGCATACAATCAAACTACAAAACAAAGTTGTACTACATCGAAAGTCTACCTTTTTGACGACATTGACACGTTTTTATAAACCGGAAAAAATGAGAAATGTCCGTTCACATTCACAACTAAAATTTGAAATAGCAATTAGTTTGCTCCAACCGTGTTTTTTCTACTCCGAAGTGCATCCAAAACTCGTTTTCAAAGATAGCCATCATTAGATTGCGATATTTTTTATAAAATAAAAGAATATAAAATATGACCTATTTAAAAATTTGTGATAAAAGGGCATTAATTCAATAATCAATTATGAGAGGCATTTTGAAATCATCATGACTCCCGCCAGTACAAAGAATGTATAGTCTTTATAACAGTTATACTTAAGAAATAATTACTGCGCATACTTCTTTAAGAAGCGATGTATCGAAACATTATATCAATGCATGAATATTTAGAATGTATGGCTACATATAATGCATTTTACTGAGATGAATTACCTGTTGTAAAAGTTGAAGCAACTAAAAACAATATTTTTGAAACGAACTATAAACAAAGGACGATAATTTTGCAAGCATTCTGATCAATTTTCTCGCTTCAGCTTTTTAATCTCGTGTGCATTCCGGTGTATACTTCAAATTAACTAAATATAAGCTATTGTAGTAGGTTACCGTCAAAATCTCCCGACAGCTTCCAACACCTCTTCTTTTTCATAGAATCAGAAAATATATATTTTTTTCGACAACCCTCCCCAAACATGCACGGCCGATTATTATATCTCTTTAACAGTTTTTAATCATTGTCATGTCAAATTGAAATTCATACATACAACTATCATCATCACTGATTCTTGCAGATGTCACCTTACATTCCAGTATTTTTATTTAAGTCGATATTTACAGGTAAACATGATTGGGGTGTTATGTTCAAATGTGTCTTCTGCTTGACTTTTATTCTATTGTAAAATATCAAAAGTTCCGGTGAATGGAGTTATCGGTCTTTGACATTCCCTATCGGCTATTGTGAATGCTACTTTCACCATTTACACAACATTTTGACACGTATGTAGATCGGGTCAGAAAATCGCGTGATATTTTGTTTGTTTGTTTGATTATTGTTTTACGTCACTCCACGATTATTTCACGTATATGGTGACGGCATCTGCCTGATGCATTGCATACAAATTTAGACCTTTGCAACGGACCCACCCGAAGCAGTGAGGGATCTTTTACGTGCCACGCCTACCGTGACACGGGACCTCGGTTTTTACTGTCTCATCCGAAAGACAGAACACCGGCGTGCCCCGGGCGAGAGTCGAACCCGCGACCTCTCGATCACGAGCCGAGCACCTTATCCACTAGGCCACACCGGCTTAAATCGCGTGATAAAAACAATGTACTAAAGTGTGTCGCTGAGTATATCTTCGTAAAAACATGTTTTATCTAGCTTTGTAAACTCAAAAATATATAGGCGCATACTAAATGCACAGAAGAAAAGAAAAAATGTCATTAGTAATACTGTCAATAGTAATTTGGCTATATACAACGAACATTTTAAAGCTTTATGTCACATTAGTAGTCCCACATGATTTGATCGAGGGGCCCCCAAAAGGGACTCTTAAAACAATTTCTTTTAAAGAATTTTCCAAAATGCATTTACGTTTCTTTTATGTCGTCCACTTTACACATTATTATCAACAGTTAATTTTAAGAGATCACCTTACCTTAATAACAGTAAATATCAGACCGCTTTCATAATACAAACACGCAAGTAATCAATACAATGGAATGTCAAGGCCTCGTGCTGACGTGGTATTGAAAAATGTAACATTAAAGACTCGTGCGAAGTATTTTGTGTAAATTGACAACTCTCCCCCGTTCCTATCGCTCTAGTGCAACTTCTATGTTGTTCTTGTTCTAAAAATGTTTCGTCACAGACTTTTTTCATCTCTGGTGTTATCGGATTCTGTCTTTATTCGAGGACGTCTCATCTCCGATTGCTTTATCTATGTCACGAGTGTTGTTGTTATTAGTGAAAGTTTCCTAATCTCGCGTTAGTTGGCTAGGTCATTGATACACTGAGCATGCCAGGTGAAGAAAAAATTACCGACTTTGTGCGGGTAGGTCGTAATTATTTAATTACATTTTAATGATTTTTTCCATTACTAACCGAACTTATATAACATTGTAATTTCGTATAAAGGCTTAACTTCAGGAGAGAGTCCAGGGTTAAACGTTACAGCTTTCGTTTTTAATACGGAAAATGACAGCTAGTGCAACTTTAATAATCTCCAAAGTTGTAGATTACACAATATAGAAATATACAGTATCTGTAAGACATATATTAGCTTCCAATGTGAAATAAAATGTTTGCAATGTTTTTAAATTATAATTTGCAAGTGCATTAGCAATATTTTTGAAATGGAAAGTGACACACTTTTTTGACAGAAAGACTAGAAACGGTTAACCTGACTGCAGTGTATGCCTTCTTAAAGTCCCTGAATGGATGGCCAGTGTTAGAGAGTTCTGAAGGTGGTGGCTGGCTAGAGGCCAACTATAAACTAGAGACGTTATTAATAAACGTGCGACAGTACTCCAACAGTCCCGCTATCTTCGATATGTATGTATACGACGATGCAAAAAATCCCGAGAAAAATATTCTGTATGTGAGTATATCGTATATTTTTCACTCATACAATATGATTAAGGCATTATTGAATTTTAAATACTGAAGTCAATGATGTTACGTGTTTGCCATTTTTGCATTCACAACCACAAAGGACTGTTGTTGAACATTTCACAGATTTCGTTTTTCACATAAACTAACATTTACTTTAAAATGGAAATACAGGTTCAAGTGAAATTTGAAAATTAAATAATGATAATAGATAAATAAATGAATAAAGAATAATAATAATAATAATTATGAAAATAAAATTAAACGCATTCAAAAACAAAACGAAACAAAACAGAGCAAAATAAAACTCCCAAATAACACAGTTTTGTTGTCTTATACAGGGATAAGAAGTAACCACATTGATAAATTATTTTGGCATAGTCATTGACCTTCCTAATTAAATCTCTATTGAAGTGTAATCTATTTGCATGTAAAAGAGTTTATTCTCATAAAGTAATCTCCAGAGTACATGTGTGTAGAAAAGATACACATGATAGTAATATTAGTTTTCATTGCATGTGCAGAAATATAGTATATACGAAAATATGTTTACTCTAAAGAATCGACCCTCTTATTGTTTTCTTTAATGAATTTACTGATATTACAGAGTGTTTATTAGATCTGTTAACAGTATTGAATAATATCTCAAATTTGTATACATGTAGATTTCTATAAAAGTATATATTTAAATTCCTTTTTCATTTCTTAATAACACTATCTGTGCACTAAAATAAATAATGGTAATCATCTCCAATGTCAAGGTCACCCAAATCACATTTTGTTTTCTTTTGATAGTTCATGCTATTTACCTTTATCAATAGGCAACCAATAAGTATTCTCTTTATAATTTTGCAATGCATGCTTTAATGATAATGTTCATAAATAAAGCTCTAATTTTCATTCCTTCTTTTATTCTTAAGATTCTGTAACTTATACTTTTAAGATAATCATATTCTTCACTTTACCTTTATGAATCAATATTTGTGAAAATGTATTCTAAAGCTATTTTTTCATTTTGAGTATTGTAATTCCACAGCAGTTCAGAAATTTTGTATACAATTAATCCACGGTAAATTAAACTGAGTTAAATTAAATTGAATTGAAATCATACTGATAGTCAATATAGACGATTTTACCAATATTGATCGTTTGCTTATTGCAAGAACATGAAGTTGTTTCCATTTTTACGACAGAATTTTTCTGTAGGCCTACACATCATTATATGTATGGTAGAATGTCATTTTTCATAAGTTATTTTTTAGCACATTGTTAAGCAAAAAAAAAAAAAAAAAGAAAAGAAAAAAAGAAAAGAAACAAAAGTGTATCTCAATTCCATCTATCAGAAAACAAAACATTCTTGGTCAAATATATAGTAGACATATATATATGCCATAACCTGACCACATGAATTATTAAACTGAGCATACAAGAAGTAACGGAATTCTGTCATTTACAACCAAACCAATCTAAAAATAGCTTTTTCATGTGTCAATTAAACTCAATTCCCACATTCACTTTGCGCACTAATGTTTACAATGATATTTTGGTAATGATAAACCCATAATGCAATGTAGGAAGAAATAAACAACCACAATTTATGTACTTGACTATGAAATCATGAATTAAAGCCCGGAAATCAGTAAAATGCATTTACTTAATGACGTTTTCCTACGAGAATATTCAATGGATGCGGTGACCTAAATCAGCTAAGGGGATTCAACCCCCCTACCCCAAATCACGCAAAATCACATACCTTATCAAATGTACGTAACGTATGCTCATGAGTCTGCCATTAGAAAATTTCCATGAAATGTATATATACATCTATGAGTTTATATACGAATATTTACTATTTGTATTTTTAATTTTTCAATATTTCTGTCTTTGGGCAACGTCCATTTGCATGATTATCTGGGGATGGCCTGGAATTTTCATCCTGCCAGATTTTTATCATCAGCCTAGGGTCATGGATACTTTTCTTTAAAAAAGTTTTTGAAGTAGAGCCAATATGTCGCAATATAACTGAATTATTGAAAATAATAAATACTCCATCTAAAAGAAACTTGATAGTGGAGGGAAACAGTTCTAAAATGACGTATTAAGGTGGGGAGTGGTTGTTGTTGTCAGTATCAATTCGATTAAAGACGGGTTAAAACCATCTGTACCCATCTTTTAAATCAAATCAATTATACCTATCATTAATTCTTGGTATTTCAATTGTACCCATCTTCATTTCTGTCATACTATCTTCAAGACAACTGTACTTATCTCTATATTAATTAAACATAGGTAATTGAATTAAACTTCAATTTACACGGAGATAGGTACAATTGATTTGCAGGTAGATTTAAAGAAAGGTACAAATATTTGAATATGTGGTAATTTGACGTTTCATACTGTTAGAGACCCTGAGTTCTTCATCCTTACCAAATTTCAATAAATTCCCTTTGTTTTTTCGAAAGAAGAAAAGTTTACAGACGATGGACGGACGGACGGTGGGTGCACTATATTAAAAGATCTTTTGAACCTGTAGCTCAGGTCCTGCTTGCAGTGAACCAAGATACATAAATCTGTCTAAAATAGCTCAATCAGAATATAACTCGCTATTAATCGGCCATCTATTATAATAACTATTGTCAAGTCATTCAAGAAGTTTAAATCAAATAGAAAAAAGCAAATAATCAAAAGTTCTGAAAGGGCTATAAATTTGTCAAAGTAGGTTAACTCGAACCAAGCTTGATTTAACAGATATTTCACTGAGGAAGTTCTATGGTCGTTATAGGGATCTATTGCAATTTCAGATTTCTCTTTCAAGAATGTTAACCGATATTTTGACCATACTAAATAACCATCTGAACTTTTTGACTACACTTGATTTGACATAATACGTGTATACATGTATATACAGATATTTGTTCACCTGCGTTTCCGACACCGGAATTTCAGGCAGGCAGCATTTCTTGCCTTGAATGGGAATTTTACTTCGTGTTCCTGTCTTCGTCGTATGTTCATGCGTGTACATTTATGTATTTACCTCCTCGATTTGGAAAGTTATTGCAGGAATTTTGCGACGGGTGTTGCATGCAACCAGGGAACGCTTACTCCTTCAGGGCACCTGGTCTCACTTCGATTTTATTGGGGTTCGCATTTGTCTGAATATGACACTAAACACGATGTTGTCCCCTTTATTCCATGGACTATGAGATATGGTTAACCCTTCGGCACTTCTTCGTTTTTTACTTTTATTCTTAACTCGTAATAGTGACTTTTTATCTCTAATAACGACTTTCTTAAATCGTAATAACCACCTTTTATCACTTAATAACGATTTTCTTAACTGGTAATTACGACTTTTAATTTTGTAATAACGAATTATTATCTCGTAATTACGACTTTTTATCTCGTAATTACGACTTTAATTTTTTTTCTACTTTGAATTTGACCCTCCTAGGCTTTCGTAAGATTTAGACTTTTTTCCACCGATAAAAAATTCTTGTTCTGTAAGTTCAATCTGGATTAGAGCTGTAACCGGAGGGCAATGTTTCAAGTACAATAAATGCCTCAGACAGTACAATATAAACAATATCAGAAGGCACTCAAACAGTATAACTTTCATAATGACTGAGGGGGCGTACAGGCTGAGACGAAAGGGAGAGGGAGACATGGAGTGAGAGGGTTAGGAGGGAAAACGACAGAAGGTTGTAGGGATTGGATGGAAGAGAGCTATCCCCTGTCCGCCCCTCATAAGCTGTTCCTGGCATATATCCAGCACAAAAATTAATGTACTCAAGTAAAATATGGTAGGCTTGTCCATGATTGAACAGATGAAAAACAAAAGTTCACAATAAAATAAATAATTGTGTTATGTATAATAATGGAGAACCAAGCTTGTCAGGAAAAAAACCCAGAGTTTTAACACCTAAAGTATTCAAAATATAGAGTTTTAATTACACTATTGGAGACAGACTTTTTCACTGTAGCACTGGGCAAATTTATTTTTAGTCAAGATTTTTTTTTTCAAAAAAAAAAAAAAAAACCCCAAAAAACCAAAACAAAACAAAACATAAGTAAAAATAAAAAAGAAAATCATTTATACAGTGGTATGCATAGATGAGAAATACAGTGACTTTGCATTTACTTACCGAAACACTCTCTAATTAAAAATACTTCTTGATATTTAACTGTTATGTTGCTTTTTAATGGATATCTATCTGTACTTTTCAGCTCGATCAATCAGCAGCATGGGGGATGCCCAGTAGAGAGTATTATTTGAAAGGCCGCAAAGACCCTATCTTGATGGCATATGAACAATATGCAATAGATGTAGCCGTTGCTTTAGGTGCCAACCCAGACAAAGCTTCCGAGGACATGAAAAATATGGTTGACTTCGAAATTGAGATAGCAAATGTAAGTTATTGTAAGTCTTATTGCATTGAATAATACTTTTCCATTCAAGTTTTACATTTATCATACGTTGTGTAAGCCATTGGTGGAAATTCCATGATCCCATTCAATAATATCTGTACATAAATACAATGCAAATCGTAATGATTGAAAGAGTGTGCAAGTAAAACATGAATTTTAACAAATGTATCAAATATGATATACATAAATGACTGCTTGACACTTCTTCTTACAGCTTTCAATGGCAAATGCAGATAGAAGAGATGAAAATAAACTGTACCACAAATATACATTAAAGAACCTAACTGATGACGTATCACAGGTAGTCCATGCTACAAAGCATTCATGATCGTTTAGCGACTTCTCTTCATACATATTCATCGTATGACAGTGATAAGTAAATGATCCCCAATGACTAAACACTAACTTACCAATATATGTCGTGTATCAGTTGTTTCTGTTTGGCAGAATTGATATTTAAAGAGATGTGTACTGAATTTAAGATATGTATTTCATTGAAACTGCAATGCGTGAAGAATTTTTTTTTACAGTTTGATTGGACATTGTACTTCAAAGACACATTAAAACGTGATGGAATTAAAATCCAGGTAACAGACAATGAGACGATCATCGTAAGAAATCCCCATTACATCAAAGAAGTTTTCGACATTATTGAGAAAACTCCTAAGAGGTATATATTACTTATATATTTGTATGTTTGACATTTGTGACTAGCTACTTATATATTTGTATGTTTGACATTTGTGACTAGCTACTTATATATTTGTATGTTTGACGTTTGTGACCATCTACTTATATATTTGTACGTTTGACGTTTGTGACTAGTTACTTATATATTTGTATGTTTGACGTTTGTGACTAGTTACTTATATATTTTAATGTTTGACGTTTATGACTAGTTACTTATTATATTTGTATGTTTGACGTTTGTGACTAGTTACTTATATATTTGTATGTTTGACGTTTGTGACCATCTACTTATATATTTGTATGTTTGACGTTTGTGACTAGTTACTTATATATTTGTATGTTTGACGTTTGTGGCCATCTACTTATATATTTGTATGTTTGACGTTTGTGACTAGTTACTTATATATTTGTTTGACGTTTGTGACTAGCTACTTATATATTTGTATGTTTGACGTTTGTGACTAGTTACTTATATATTTGTATGTTTGACGTTTGTGACTAGTTACTTATATATTTGTATGTTTGACGTTTGTGACTAGTTACTTATATATTTGTATGTTTGACGTTTGTGACTAGCTACTTATATATTTGTATGTTTGACGTTTGTGACTAGTTACTTATATATTTGTATGTTTGACGTTTGTGACTAGTTACTTATATATTTTAATGTTTGACGTTTATGACTAGTTACTTATTATATTTGTATGTTTGACGTTTGTGACTAGTTACTTATATATTTGTATGTTTGACGTTTGTGACCATCTACTTATATATTTGTATGTTTGACGTTTGTGACTAGTTACTTATATATTTGTATGTTTGACGTTTGTGGCCATCTACTTATATATTTGTATGTTTGACGTTTGTGACTAGTTACTTATATATTTATATGTTTGACGTTTTTGACTAGCTACTTATATATTTGTATGTCTGACGTTTGTGACTAGTTACTTATATATTTGTATGTTTGACGTTTGTGACAAGTTACTTATATATTTGTGTGTTTGACGTTTGTGACTAGTTACTTATATATTTGTATGTTTGACGTTTGTGACTAGGTACTTATATATTTGTATGTTTGACGTTTGTGACTAGTTACTTATATATTTGTTTGTTTGACGTTTGTGACTAGTTACTTATATATTTGTTTGTTTGACGTTTGTGACTAGTTACTTATATATTTGTATGTTTGACGTTTGTGACTAGTTACTCATATATTTGTATGTTTGACGTTTGTGACTAGTTACTTATATGTTTGTATGTTTGACGTTTGTAACTAGTTACTTATATATTTGTATGTTTGACGTTTGTGACCATCTACTTATATATTTGTATGTTTGACGTTTGTGACTGGTTCAGCAGGAGACACTTACTCTTTCCGGGCATCTAGCATCGCCTCTTCAGTAAGAGAACCGTAAGCGTCCACCGCATTATAAGACACCAGTTACCTTTGTTATATACGCTTTACTATAACCAGTACCTTCAACCCTTGACAGAGACCTATAATATTTCATACAATTGTTGTTCACGACTTAAGGGTATGTCATGACCTGGAATCAAGATCAAGATTACAGTGTACACAGCAAAAATTCTTTTCCGGATTGTAACTTTTTTGTGCTACATTGTGGAGCGATAATATTTCACACACTCGTTGTCCAAGACCCATGGGTGTTACATGACCTTGTACCGAGGTCATATATCCGGGTGCTTCATGCTACATCGTGGACGTTATATGAGGATTCTCGTAAAGAGAGATAATTCCATTTTCCAAATATTTACAGAGTTATGGCCCTTTCATTTTATTATTCAACTTTGTTGCTCTGGGGGTATTTGTCCCGTTAGGACAGCTCTAGTTTAAAAAGTCGAAACCTAATCCCCAAGCAGATATAGTATTTTGACTTCTTTGACTGAAATGCAGTATACATTTCGTCAAAATTTCAGAATCCGTCACTGTGTACTTTGGATATGGTATTATTAAGCACTTGGTTATAGAGTAATTGCGGTACAAACGATATATTCCTGTGACAACAGACAATCTAGATTTACGGTGTTAGTAATGTATTTCGCGTACCATATTCAAAATAAATAATTTCGGTATACAACTCAGGTTTTTTAAAGGCGGTTTTATATCCTTTGTATTATTTCTTGATAAGGCGTTTATTCTAAATTTTCAACAATCTACAAAATACAATTCAATAACATGACATAAATGATTTGCCATTCTGGATATCATCGATTTCTGTTTCACACTAGAACTGTTGCCAATTACATCGTATGGCGTAATGTAAAGTCCGTAGTTGCTGCTCTTCCACAGAGGATTCGGGATCTCTACCTTGTCTACAGGAAAGTAAGTACCTAGTGATCTTACTATATAACGGATTTGTCTTTATATGACATAGGAAGAATATGAAAGATCTGAATGATAATGTGCAAAAGGAAAATGAAATTTAAATGAGCCGCAAATACACAAGGAAAATAATACTTACATCTGTCATATACATAGTAACTTAGATTTAACGCAGTAATCACTATAATTAAAAGTATAAATATCAAAATTCAGGAAAATAAAACAGATTTCTGTATTTTATGTCAACGTTTAGGTGTATTATTCGACATGAAAAATTTATAAAATGAATAAATTAATGAGATTCAGAAAATGTTAATGACACATTTGAGGTATTGAAACTTTTCCACATTAAACCGTATTACCACTGATATCAGTTCCGACAAGGGCAAAAATCATTTAATGAAGCGACGGTTGCTAACACAGTTCTTGTAAATATACAAACCTTGAATGACTGGAAAAATGAAATCTTAAAAATTATCGATATCCGAATAAATAATTTTATAATTAAACCCCCTTCATTCAAATAGCCATATTATATACCAGTCCAGTCTATAAAAAGAATTTGGCTGATTTAAATAATACTTACGTCTTCGTACCTGCTGACAAAGCAGCTAACAATATTATCATTGTTTGAAAAATATACTATATTACAGTTCTTAAAACTGAATTAAAATCTACTTCTACGCATGTTGAAACCCCATTCTTTAAAGAAAAGATTCTATCCAACAATTGTAAAGCTATGTGTAACTTCAGTTTAAACATTAATAAAAACGATCTTCCAACTATGTATTGGCTTCCCAAATTACACACAAATCCATATAAATCACGTTTTATATCAAATTCGAGCATTGCTCCACAACTGTGCTTTACAAACATTAGCTCCGCTCTTTCTGCAGTTAAAGACCATGTTATCAAGTGCTGTAATGTTTTCTTCAGCAACAGTAACGTCAATTACTTTTGGTGTATCAAAAATTCTAACGAAGTAATTGAAAAATTCTGTTTGAGAAATTTTAAGGTAAATAACGTTTCTACTTTTGATTTTTCGACACTATATACCTCTCTACCTCATGACTTAATCAAAACCAAACTGTTGTCTCCCATACGCTGGTGCTTCAACTCAGAGTCTAAATCATACCTCTGTACTTTAGTTACACTCAAGAACTAAGGAGTATCTCCCTCATGCATAGCTCTGTCCTTAGGTAGATTCTTTGGTTCACTTTTTCATTTTGGTTTCCACACTGCTCTTTAAGCATTTATATATTTTAGGAATTCCTATCATTTGGCCACGAGCATCACTGAAGAGACATACGTTGTCGAAACGCGCATATGGTGCACTAAATTAAAAAGTATATATGTTCTATATTTATTACATCTGGATTTTTCTCTAACAAACAATATGATAATTATAAATACTGGACTTTTACTGAGTTGTGTAATGCCATCAAAATGTTATGGATAATATTTATGTACAATTTAATGGCAATACTTATCAACAGATTGTTTGGATTCCTATGGGCACTAACTGCACTACATTTATAGCAGATTTATTTTTATACTGTTATGAGAAAGACTTTATGCATTCTATTCAAACCTCTAAACGTTTCGACCTTATTGATAAAGTTCAATGACACCTCTAGATATCTCGATGATATTTAGTTATGGATAATCCTGAGGTTGAAAGCTATATTACTGACATTTATCCATCTGAACTTCAATTAAACAAAGCCAATACTTCCGACCATGTAACACCTTTTTTGGACTAATATTAAAATTGTTAACAACAATATTCATACCAACATATATGATAAACGTGACGACTTTGGATTTCCTATTGTAAGTTTCCCTTATCTAGATGGTGATATCCCAAGACTCCCTTCATATGGTTTATAAGTTAGTCAATTGGTCCGGTTCGCTAGAGCCTGCAGTGATGTTTTGGATTTTCACGCAAAACATTATCGGATTACTTTTAAACTTCTTACTCAGTGTTATAGATATCGTAAACTTCGAAAAACTTTTGGTAAATTTTACAGATCTTATTCAGACATTTTATCTAAATTTGGAAATGTGACTTTCCAACAATACGTATCCAGCAGAATATCCCATCCCGATGTCTATGGTGATCTAGTGTACAAACTAATTAAGTAGGGTCAAAGGTTCCGATACTTTCATATTAGCGGTTTCTAAAATTGTCAAACGCCTTCGCCATCGACAGTATGACCCCGAGATCATCGCTAAGACCACAGTTCTTGTAATGGATCTCTCTACAACCCAATGCAGACTTTTGCTTGAGCGTTGCACGCTGACTAACAGGGCGGTAGGGACTCTATGACGGGCCGTGTCGAAACCTTTTCAGAGGAGACAAGGTCCTGTTCCTCTTCCCTTCTGACTGTTAGTCTGGACTCCTATTGATCAAGGATCTGAGATCGGCTTACAGACGGGCATAGCACGGTTTACTTATGTTGATGTAGCCTTACATATTTTTGATAGCAACATATCATTCTACAAACTTTTCGTGTGTAATTACATTTTTATGACCTCTCTTCTTGAGAAACCTGTTGCTCCTTGTTCTCTATATGGAGGATTATTTATAAATTTTTAAATGTGTGTCCTCTGATTGTGCTGCTTTTGCGATGAGTGGGAAGGTGGGCGCCCGTATACCGGTTAACCACACCAATTGAATGACCTATATTCCTTCAATTGACCGTCCTAAGTCGGTATCGTAACCGCAGCACAATCTAATATTTTTGTAATGTCGTTTTTAGTGTATGTTCTACTTTTGTCATTTTTTGTGTGCATGTCCTTGGTGATTTTTGTCAACAACTTTGTCAGATGTCTTCAGTTTTCTCTTTTATGTTTTGTTTCAAACAATTTAAAATAAGAAAGTAATTTAATGTTTTTTTCACTTATAACGGTTTAGATTTATATTTAAACTAATCATTTGGACATTACTAGGCATTATTAGGGACATCTAACCAGTCTCCACGTTGGAAAACATGTGCAGCAGTCACAGATAGTGTACTTGGAGAGGCAGTGGGAAAGATTTTCTTAAAAGAAACATTCGACAATGATGCCAAAAAGAAGGTATGACAACAGCTAGTATCAATATTTATTGTGGGCCGACACTAGCCGGCCCCATCCTTTGATATAAGTTTAGGAAAGTCGCATACGTTACCGCGGTACAGTAAACCCCCCTCCCCCCACCCCAAGAGTTTTACACCAATGGTAAAATTAGGATTTAATTCAGAGCGGATGACCACGTGTAAAGTCGCTGATAATAAGTTCTGATAGATTTATATAAATGTAGTATAAAAATTGTTTTGATTGCCAACTTTTATAGAACAATAAAAGCGAGACTAATAGCTATTCAAAGACATTCTATTTTGGTCCCCTCACATGTTTGACCTAGATACGCTAGATGTAGGCACCGTCCATTTAACTTTTAAGCGTGTACTCTGATATTTATGATAGGATCACTAAGAGCGATATTTTTTTTCACATAAAGTTTGTAGAAATAAAGTATTCCGGTATCTTGTGAAATTTGGTTTGCTCGTTTGATATACTTATGAAAGTTTTTTCTTTTTAATCTTTAGCACAAACGGTCCCCCACTTCATTAGAAGAACTATGGACTGTGCCTTATTATGCTTACATAAATCGTACATTCAGGTTACTTGTGTGTTATCCTTACACAAACGGATTTTTTTTTCTCTCTGAAACCTGGGTCCAAAATGGATGATATTTAGAATAAAATTGCAGTTCCTTTTTGAAACTTACACGATTGCGTATCTGTCCTTGGACTTTGAGAATGATCAACGGTTTGATACTTCTTCGATATTGATTCAATATGTTTTTTATGTTGTTTATATTTCTGCAATAAACATTTGTGAATTTATTTCTTTTCTATGCGTTTTTAGCTCTAAATCTTGTTTGCCATTGTGAACGTACATGCCAACATGTTAATAGTTACTAGTAGGTCAGATAAGCAGGTCACTGTTACTAAAATAGATTTTGGGTTTCCAGATGATAACCAATCATAGGAATCTTTAATATTGAAAATACTTTACAGTGATAGTACATGAAGACAGCTTGCATGGGATTGTGTTTGGGGTAAATAGGTCAAATAAGTAGGTCAAATTGATTTAGGGTTTTCAGATGAAACTTCTGTTAGCAATGTACAATTTTGAAGTAACTTTACACAGTGATAGTACATGACGAGCATTAATTCCTAATATTGGAACGAATTAAAAGTAGTTGTGTTTCAAAGACTGACGAAGGCAGGGGACAAGTGTTGCAACACTGACTGTAAGCTTGCTCGTTGTGTATTAAATTGTATCAGTCTTTAACATACTTCATAGTTTTAACACACACTTGTTCTGGCCCATCGTTTGGTGCTTGCACCATATTGTTCCTTGTAAAGCACATTGATACATTTAAATTGTACTTACCCGGGATATATCTCAACAAGTTTTTGGCATTGAAACAAAAATATTAAATTGAAGTAAAAAACGAAGAAGTACCGAAGGGTAAACCTTCCTCAGTAACAATTTCCAACGTTCCTCAATATATCCCTGTGAGATTAGTTTCGTGGCAAGAAGATGAAAAAAGAAAAACATATCAGGCTAGGGTTTAAATATGTTATTTTATAACATTAGGGTATTTGGAAGATTGTTGACATGACATGTTTATGGTTTGTATCTCTGTAATTGCTGATTCCTTTTATGTCGTACACTATGTAGTGTCGTGCAGTCCTGCCATGGATACATAATCTATAACGTGGTTTCAGCTTACATATGAGATTTATATTAATTTTACAGGCAATGGAGATGATAAATAATCTGAGAACTGCCATGAAAGGACTGTTGACAGACAACCAATGGATGGACACTGAAACAAAGACTGTAGCAAAAGAAAAGGTTATAATATATAATATAATCACGCATTTTAACCCCATGTGCATCTAATAAATGTCGATAAAAAATTATCACCGTAGAATTTTTGTAAGTGATTAGATGCGGCCATGTTTTATGAGCTGCTTAACTTTTCCTCAAAAGTAAGAGATCGACTATCTTTAGAAGATAATAAAAGGCGCAGTGTTATCTTTTTAAACAGTGTCTGGGGTAGATTTGAATCGCCTTGTTCGATATATGGCCAAGTGTGTTCTGGATATACATTTTCAAGTTACAAATATCTAGAAATCTTGTAAATGTAAGTCTTTACTTCTGTCTGGTTTTGCTCTTGAAATGTGGTGAGAACAGCAGCATAGTCACCTGAAAATAAATAAAATTGTTTATTGTACCTTGTATAGGTTAGAGTTCAATTTTCTTTCCAATAATTTAGAAAAGTAGAAGAAACACTGATGTCTAATTTCGTTTAGATACATTATATAATCAGTAGACAAAAAGTTTATTTTATCTTTTTCAGGCGGATTGTATCGAGCCACGTATTGGATTCCCGGACAAAGTGATGGATGACTCGTATTTGAATGAGAAATTTGAAAATGTAAGAGAACATTTAAATCTAAACTCTTATATTAATATGTTTTATTCGTCATTCGAAATTAATTTGGTAACAACAATGTTGTAGTTTATGTTATTAAAGATGTTCGTGTACATTTCAGAATTCATTAAATGATTCTTTTTACTGATTGCAGTACACATTTCATGCATCTGAATACCTAAACAACATACTGTTATACTCACGACTTGGTACGATAGAAAATTTAAGAAAACTGAGGAAACCTGTCGACAGAACTACGTAAGCATCTCCCGTTTTCACCAGACATGACATACGATATTCAAAGCAGATATTGAAGTTCTATTCAATGAAGTTCGTTTTTTCATGTAGGGGTATTCATGTACTTGTATAGTTTCGATTATTGACTGAATTACTACCTTTCAAACGTATATAATCTTATTGCACTATATGTTTGTTGATATGTATTTTACATATAAAATGACATCGCTTATTTTTATTCTACTGTATTCGACGCTAATGAAAGCATTTAATAATTGCAGAAATCGACATCGTAACGCATGGTAATTTAATACTTACAGTACGAGAACATACAGAAAACAGTACGTTAATGTTAAGATATAGCACAATAATATAATTTGATTAGGTGTTTATTTATAAATAAAAGATTGCCTTGGTGATTATATATCATGCTAATTATACAATTTCGACCGACTTTTCAGATGGGATATGAGTCCTGCGACAGTCAATGCGTACTATAATCCTCAGAGAAATCAAATCAGTAAGGATAAATTATTCACAAACCGTAAACAGTATTGGAAATACATGTAATATTAGTCAGATTTCCATCAATAAATTATAATTAATCAGGCTCAATAATCACATTTGCCTGGGACAAATCCGTTTTGCGGATGTTGTATCGCAATTGTTCGGCGGGGCAAGTGAAATTTCAATAACTAAAACATATAACACCGACTAGCAGATCTAGTATTTCAATCAAGGTCGCCGAGACGCTCATGTAGTTGACTTTAGTGCCGTGAGAAGCCGTCCGTCTGCCATAATTCTATTTGGAGCATAACACAAGATCTATCATCTATTAACATGAAACTTAATAGACAGATAGATCTCAATGCGGAAAATTGAAGAACACAAGAATCATAGCTATATATATATATATATATATATATATATTGGCATAATATATTTTTGCATAAGTTGTTGCCCTTTGTTATTTTTTTCATACTTAAATTTTGTTAGAAATTTTTTTTCATTAAATAGAAAAGCTATCACATTGAAGCTTTAACAATAGATGAAACTAAATTTAATTTAATCTAAAGATGTAAAAGAATTAACCCATTTGGAATAAGCGTTTATCCGGGAAACATCCATCATCTTTCTTGTTTTTAAAAAATTTTTATAAACACTTCATTGTCCGCAGACAACGAAATCCTTTTCAGTTTCGGCAATTAAGACGTGCACACTTTTATCGGGTCAGTCAGATGCCACTTGGGTATCCATTAAGTGGAAAGACTTCAAGGCATATGTGAAAAATACACAATACATTCAAAGGGGTTTTTTTTACAGAAGAATGTGTAGAGATTCTCAAATCTACTAATGATTTTTGAAATATGTTTAGTGTTTCCCTTGTCATCTTCTTGAGAGAAGGCTACTCGGGGATGAAAAGAGAAACTAGAAGACACCCGACAAAGTTGTATGACACAAATCACCAAGGACATGCACATAAAACATGATAATAGTAAAATAAGCAGTCGTCACTCATTTGGTTTAGTTAATCGGTTTACGGGTACACACCTTGAAAAGAATGATCCAGTTAAGAATGTTAATGCATATTGTATTGAATGACATCAGAACTTACAGACTGTTCATATGCGTGGGAAATCGGCAACAAAGAGGCCAGGTACAACCTATATGACTCCACAACAGTTACTAAGGAAGATCTGGGTCATGTTATGTTCTCAAATTCGTCAATTTTACAATTGATAAATTACTAGGATTTTTATTTTATATAGCTTTATTTCATCCATAGCTTACACTAAGCCGTTATGCATAAGAATTTATTTGAAAGTTCGACTTTTATTACAGAATAAGTGTCTTACGTATTCTGTATTTTCATGCAAGAATCAGTTACAATGGCTGGTGCATTTATTAGATATAATAGATTTCAAGGATAAAGAACTATTTCTTGGAGGTGTGTCTGTCGTCTGCCGTTCAGTCAGAACTTTAAAGTGTTTCGATTATGATTTTATAATGCGAAGGAAATAGAATCACAATTACCGAGTTTTATATCTTGAAAAAAAAGTTTGTTTAATGTTGTTTTCCCTACACTACCCTGTCAAAGTGAATTATTGTATTCAAAATAAACTTCTCACCATAAGAAACAAACAAAACAACATTTGTTGATAGCAACTATTCAATAGAACTTATAAAGGAAACTCCAAATACTCCATACTCGTTTAGGACTAGGCTGCAGCTCTCTGAACGCGGATCCCTGTAAGAATCATGTTTCCGAAAACAACCTGTGTCAATGTGGAGAGGTTGAAACAGCACATCATTTCGTCTTAGAATGCCCGCTTCTCAACAGTATTAGATTGTGCACACTTTTAACTTTGAATGTCAATAATAATACTGAAATCCTACTAAACGACTGTCCTTTCTATAGTGACAGTTGGAACGAGCATATCTTCAGTATAGTTCACAAATATATAAAAGACAATAAAAGATTCCATAGATGTGTAATTCATTTAAATCACACAACTTGCTTTTCTTCAACCTCTTTCTTTCATCTGTATTTCATCCCTGTCCATATATACATATTTATATGCATATACAAGTACATTGTATTCATATGAACTGTTTATGGTGGTATATGTATATGTATTATATATATATATGTGTGTGTGTGTGTGTGTGTGTGTGTGTGTGTGTGTGTGTGTGTGTGTGTTGCTGGGTGGGTGTGTATGTGTATATTTATCAATATATAGTCTGTAAATGAAATGAATGTAAATTATATAAACAGTTTATATTTTTTTGTATCTAATGATGTCTGCACCTGTTTATATCTATGTAATTTGGCTTTAAGTAGAGGGCTTTATATAAGTATTGTCTTGTTGCCCAATCATTATCTTTAATTGTTTGTTTATACTGCTCATGCGCTTTGATTAATAAATACTGTTAAACTGACTATTCAATACATCGTGAAAAACTCTACACTCCTACAAATCAACATCAATTAACAAAAGTTACATGCGATTGTCTGAGAAGTAGTTTTTTGCATTCAAATGATTGTTGACCCCTGCATTATTATTATTATTATTATTATTATTATTATTCTTTTTCTGATCTCTTATCTTAGTATTTTGGACATAATTATTAACAGTTAAAGTAAATATTCTCTTTTATTTTGTATAGATGTTTTATTAGAATGGGTATGTTTATATGTATATTGTGTTTTCATATTTTGAACAAAATTATGCCCATCTATATCCAATATCATTTTAAACGTCATCACGTGTCCGTATAAGCTATTTCAAATTCTCATGTATTGATTTATTTAGTATGGAGGAAATTTTTTTATTTGAATGTGTTTTCTATTTATATATTTTAGGCTTTCCGGCTGGGATATTACAACCACCATTCTATAACAAGGATTTTCCACAGTTAGTACAAATTCCTGAAGTTATAATATTATAATAATAAACAATGATATATACTATTTAAATAATGTAATAAATGTATCTCTAACTAATACAAGGGTACAAAAATATACCTTTAGAAATAAATGAAAACACCAATTTTTCATGATTCATGTCCCAAAGAGTTATACCATGATTTGGACGCAAGATAAGTTCAGTTATTAATATCATTTATATATTATTTTCATAGATATTTAAACTACGGTGGTATAGGCTACGTCATTGGACATGAAATGACACACGGATTCGATGATAATGGTATAGTATGCTAGTAAAAGATGTTTACTGCAGTGCATTATATGCACTTGATAATGTTGTCTTTTAATCTTTTTAATTCTATCGTAGTTGTCATTTCGGAACACAGCTGAATCTGTAATTGATAATGACAAATGACTGTCTCATGTCCGAGACATCCCTGATTGAGTCCCGTTGATTTCCTGTCTTTCGGATGAGACAGAAAAATCGAGGTCCTATATAACGGTAGACATGGCACGTAATACATTTTTCTCAGTTTGGGTGGGTCCATTTCAAAGTTCTATATTTCTGTGAAATGCATCGTGCAAGTGCAGTTGCCATATACGTAGTTTAACGTGATATGGAAGAAAATGCGACCTAGCAAATAAAAGAAAATAGATAAATATATAGTTTAATATTTCACTATCTGAAGACTAAATATTATGATGCTGTTAAACAATACAGTGATAGTATACCTCCATATGATAGGATTATTAGAAACTTTTATTTCATGAAATATCTTATTAATAACAATATTGAGTTACGTATTGAAATATTTGAATTGCTAAGGACAAGTGATTTCATTTCTTAGTTACATTTATAAGAAAAAAGAGGGGTTACTGGATTAGTTATGCGGCAGAAGTCACCATGGAGCTATACAATACATGAATATCAATAATTGAAATCTTCACGTTTGTGAATGAGTGTGGTGCTCAGGTGACCATCGATGTCGTGAGGTGATATCTACATACGAAAGAAAAACGAGGAGTTACTGGCTTAGTTGTATGGCAGAAGTCACCATGGAGCTACACAATACATGAATATAAATAATATACTAGCACATATAACACATTACAAATATATTTGATTGCAGTGCAATTACGATACCGACTTAGGACGGTCATTTAATTTGACAAAAGCCAAACAAATGGTGTGGTTAACCGGTTTACGGGCCCACCTTCCCACTCACCGTAACAGCAGAACAATCAAAAGACGTACATTTAAAAATTTATAAATAATCCTCCATGTAAAGAACAAGGGTCAACAGGTATCGCATATTGAAAGGTCATAAAAATATAAACACGTAAGGTATTGTAAAACACATAATGGTATAAAAATATATGCGACATCAACATGATAAACCGTGCCCTGCCAGTCTGAAAGCAAGCTAAGATCCTAGATCTGTAGGAGTCCCGACTAACAGTCAGAGGGGACGAGGTTCAGGACCATGTCTTCTCTGAAAGAGGTTTGGACAAGGCCCGTCATATAGTCCCCACCGCCCTGTTAGTCAGCGTGCAAGGTTCAAGTAAAAGTCTGCATAAAGCTGTAGAGGGGCCAAATACAAGACCTTTAGTCTTTTTGATGATCTCCATGTCATATTGTCTATTTAGAAGACGTTTGACTATTTTATTACATGATAAAATAACGTTATCGGAGCCTTTTACTTTCCTTAGTTTATATACGAGGTCACCGTAAAAATTAGGATGGGAAATTCCATTGGATACATAGAGTTGAAAAGAAATATTTCCAAATTTAAATAGAAGTTCTGAATAAGATCTAAATAATTTGCCGAATGTTTTTCTAAGCTTGTGATATCTGTAACTCTGAGTTAAAAGTTTAGTAGTAATTTGTAAATTTCGTTTATGAAAGTCCAAAACATCGATGCAGCCTCTGACAAATCGAACTAATTGAGATATATAGATACCGTATGATGGGATCGAGGGACATCGCCATCCAAGTAAGGAAAATTTACAATAGGAAATCCAAAATCCTTACGTTTATCATAAATATTAGTATATATTAGGTGGTTGACAATTTTGATGTTCAAATCTCAGAAAGGTGTAGATTTATGTCATGTATTAGCTTTATTCAATTTGAGCTCTGGTGGATATATTTCTGATATAAAATGTTCGAATTCAGGGTTGTCGATAACCAAAATCTCATCCAGATATCTGCAAGTATTATTAAATTTGTCAATGAGGTCGAAACGTTTTGATTTTTGAATAGAAACCATAAACTCCCTCTCATAACAATAAAGAAATAATTCTGCTATCAGAGGCGCGCAGTTAGTACCCATAGGAATCCCAACTATTTGTTGATATATCTTGCCATCAAATTGCACAAAAATATTATTCATGAGAAAATCTAGGGCTTTACATAATTACTTGCAAGTCCAGTATCTATATGAAGTATATTCAGTCTTTGCTTTCGCAAGGAAAAAAACAATTGGCTCTTGGCTTCAATTTTACTTACAGATATATAGATGACTTGCTTTCAATTAATAATCCTTCATTCGCGGATTACCTTAGCATCATCTATCCAAGTGAACTTGAGGTCAAAGAAACCACAGAAAGTAGTAATTCTACTTCGTATTTAGATATTATATTGTCTTTCGACATTAATGGTCAATTGAACACCTCACACTATGACAAACGTGACGATTTCAATTTTGCTATCACAAACTTTCCTTTCATAAGTAGCAACATTCCATCATCGCCCGCATACGGCGTATTCATATCTCAGTTAATATGTTATTCCAGAGCATGTTCAAATTACAGTGACTTTGTTCTGAGGGCTAGGCGACTTTCAGTTAAGCTGCTCAACCAGGGTTATATATGTGCTAGACTAGCAACGTCACTGAGGAAATTCCATGGTCGTTACGAGACTCTTATTACTCCATACGATATCTCGTTATCCAGACTTTTAAATGATATTCTGGACTGAGACCGATTCCGATCATTTTACACAGATTTGATACCTTCTATACTAGAAGGTTACCTACTTCGACTTCTCCATATATAAATACATATGGAATTTACACGATCTGACTCTTTCTACTGGGTATATGTGACGGGTGTTGCTAGCAAGCAGGAGATGCTCACTCTCCCCGGGCACCTGATCTCACTCCATCACAGGGATTCACATATGCTCTTCAAGTAGACATATTTTGTTATTTTCCATTTGTTTTTCATTTTCACTGATTTTGTATGTCCTCTGGTTTTATGATTTTTGGACTTGTGCTTTGGATTTATCCATCATCTTTACATATTGTTTGTTGGAAAAGAATCTGGAGTTATTGGAAGTACATATGTATATTGTATAGCTCTATGGTGACTTCTGCCATATAACTGAGCCAGTAACTCCTCTTTTTTCTTTTAGATTCTCTGTGCAAACACCATTGTATAAGAGACAGCAACTTGAAAACACCGTTGTATAAGAGGCAGCAACTTAGTCACATTTCATTTTTAATAATCATTTTAACAAATAATTTTCATTCGTTCTTAAGTTTTGATAAAATACTTGAGCATTTTTCTCAAACGATGTTTAACAGGTCGATTGTATGACAAAAGGGGAAATCTGAAACAATGGTGGAGCAATACATCTAGCGAAAATTTTAAGTCACGAGCTGATTGCATGGTTGAGCAGTATGGCAGTTATGTGGTAGAGGATACAAAAGCAAATGAAAAAGTTAGTTAGATTAAAGTCAATTATTTTGATTATTTTAATTCATGTTATACAGTTTTATATATAGTTTACTTTGATTATTCATTCAAACAAATTTACTTCAGTAAAGACCAGACATGTTGAATGAGACAAGCAGTAAGGCAAAGCTAATAATGATAGTTAAGGAAAAGGATACTCCGACATATTTACTCGATTTTTCCGATTTAAGTGATAATATACCGCTTTTATAATCATGTGACGGGTCTGTGTGTAGTGTTAATTCACATCCACTCCATGTGTACAGGATAGGACATTTATGCACTTTTGGCATTGCTTATGGCTGCATGTAGTCAAATAAAAGATGTTTATTCCTCCATGACAAATATTTATGTTGTCATTACTGTGAAATTTCAAGATGCAGATAGTAAGTGAATGAAGCATTGTGATTTCTATAATGACATTTTTAATTTCAGTTGAATGGTAAATTAACTCTTGGTGAGAATATTGCAGACAATGGCGGAATAAAAGAAAGCTGGAGGGTAAAGACATAGTCTAATGATCAACTTTCAAATAGTGCTATCAGAGTCCTTTCAATTAACGATAATCATTAGTTGGAGGTTATACTTAATATCACAGAGGGCAGTGCTTGCATGTGTATTTGAATTGAAAGAATTATTTTTTTCACACAGAATGAAATTTTAAAAATATATCTTTTTTAAGATGCTGTTATGTAAATATAAGTAATAAGTGGCTTACGTGTTTTTGGTCGCAAAGTAGAATAACACATGCATCTACATCATATCTCTTAAATGTTAAAGTTAGATTGCAAGATATATTAACAACTACATGTGTAAGTTTCTGATACAACGTTAAATTGTAGTAGTACATCGATATAATATATTCAAACTTCAATGATATATCTAAAGTGTACCACAAACTTGAATATTTCGCAAATTCTTATTTCTTATTTTTGTTTGTTGGGTTTTATCTTAGTTACAATGCACATTAGTTGTGTTATTTACATTAGAAATGGTGACAGTGATTACGATGATTATGAGGATTTATTTTTTTATTTTCATGAATGTTGATATACCGTAAATAACTATTGATGAATGACATTAGCTCATATACATGTATTTGTATTTGTCATTAATTATTGGGCAAACTCGAATGAGCTACATAAAAAAAGCCAATTCAGGGTTTGCCGGATCCATTTTAACTATGCCCATCACGTAGTTTCATTCTAACGTCTTATTCAAGTTATTTTTTGACAGGCCATTTACTTATGGCATCATTATAAAATATGCCATGAGATGGGACTTCGTAAATTTCGCAATAAGTAATTTTTATTAAGCATTTATGATCTTAAGAAAAATAGACTACACCATAGATCAGACTTGAATAGCTGCTGTTTGAAATATAATATCTTCAATATTTGATACAGGCATATCAAGAATGGCTCAAGACTTCCAATAAAGGCAATGCAGAACCACTCCTGCCCGGATTAAACTATACTCAAAAGCAACTCTTTTTCCTGAACGCTGCACATGTAAGACATGGAAATATGTTTAAATCAAAGTTTTCAAAATAAAAATCAGTAGACGTCAGACCAATATCTTAGTTTACTCGAGCTGAAGGTTTAGGTGAATTATTGTGATCATCCTTAGTCTGACGTCCGTACGTCCGTCTGTCTGTGCAGTATCAACTTTTCATTTCATAGGCAAAACTGCTGAATAATTTTTTATCAAACTTTGTAAGGATGAATACTCAAGGCACCCTGCAAATGTGTTTACTTTTTAGCCAGATCTGTGTAGGGGTTTATCAAGGGGCGACACTGTCTCCGAGGATGCCCTCCTTTGACAAACTTTAACTTCACACTTGCTGCATAGATAATGGAAACGAATGTATCTGAGTTGTCTTAGGAAGTGTTATCGGTTTTTTTTCCGAAATCATGTTTTGACACGTTTTTGGTATTATATTTGGTATTGTTTTGTGTTTACACATTTTCAGTTATTTGGTTTGATTTATATAACGTGTAAGTGTTTTAGATAATGTGATGTTTTCTATTCAAATTTGAAATTCAATTTCTGAATGGTACGCTTTTGTAAGAGAACCTTATGATAATTCCCAAGTTTCTTTTGTGTCCAGGTGGGTGATTTAGGCCCATTCGGATATTTTGCCATCTATTGGGCTTATTTACACGTCTTTTATGTTAATGAATAATGTTACATATAACTTAGAAAATCAGACACAATGGAATTGATAGAAACCCCATTCATGCTGATAAGATTTAAACACATATACTAATAAAGTTGATTTCAGGAACATGAATTTTATAATTACACCTTAATTAAACAAAATTGGTGTCAAATGTCTCCTATTATCCTTTTATTAAGTACATATTATAAGTATAATTGATTTTCTTTGCTCATTTCTACCAGCGCTTTGTTGCTATATTATCTCTCTCTCTCTCTCTCTCTCTCTAAATAAATAAATAAATATATATATATATATATATATATATATATATATATATATATATATATATATATATATATATATATATATATATATATATATACACATATATATTTATTTATTTATTTATCCATTGCACGCCCTTTTTGACATGGGCTTTCATTGCAATGCCCGTGACAGTTTTCGCGTTATTCGACTCTTCTTTACATTATACTGAAATTACTTTAAAGGTATGGTGTGGTCTTGCTCGACCAAAGGAAGCCCATAAAAGAATTCTTACAGATCCACACAGCAATTTCAAATCAAGGTAAAAATACTAGATACACGTATATCAAATACATATTTCAGAATGTATGAACGAAAATAAATGTATAAACTTCCTGTAATTTGTAAATTTTATTTAATGATACTTTTGTTGTATTATTTCACACATTTACACGTTTCAATAGTTATTTTCTGCATCATCAATGGGACAATGTATTCATATATATTGATGTCAAAACAACTGTTTGACCTTGATCTGGAAAATTTCAAAGCAATATACAGCAGTAACAACAATCCTAGCACTTAAGCGGTAGAAGCCTTTGGGTGTTTTAGTATATAAACCATCAAGTTTTGATAAAAATCGCTAATCACAGATCTATAATATATACTTTTTCATATAGTTTTTATTTCAATAATTGTGCACGTATGTCATTATTAAACGTCATATCAGTAAGTGTATATTGCAAATATTCTTATATTTTGCAGAGTTGTCGGTCCTTTACAGAATAATGACGACTTCAGTCAAGCTTTTAATTGTGCCAAAGGAACAAAAATGAATCCAGTAAAGAAATGTATTATATGGTGATCAAACATATTGCTTGTCCAATAAGTAATAACAACCTATTCCATAGAACTGCAAATAGTATAAAAATTAGTTACATTAGTATATGTTTTATTTAACTAGTAGCATATTAAAACCTTAATTCCTTATCAATATTGTAATATTATAAGTCTATGAAATGTAAATTAGTTTTTGTAGTCGAAAAAGAAATAGAAATGGAAATCGTTGTTGTTATGTTATACTTTTATTGCTTTTGTAGTTATGTACGTATAATACATTGTGACATTGAATTGTATTTATCTGAGTAGGAATCATTAAATATACATTTAGCACTGTGCAGTCAGGGAATGTCTTTTGCTTAAAATGCATGACAGAAATACAATCTTAAAAATATTGCACATAGAAATCAAAACAACGAACTTGCATTATATATATTGTAATGGTAAAATGGTTGATGCATATGAATGTTATTCCCAGATTGAATCATGTATAAATAACGGAATTCAGTTAGTTGGTTTATGCTTATTTCATTATTTCATAATATGGTGTAGTTTTATCAATCGATTGTCTAGTTGCACAAGAATGATTTGTTTGCAGATTGATGTGGTCGACAAGTCACTCAAATAGCCTGATATTCTACAATTTAAAATTTTATTTCTACTTCAATACAGTTGAACTGAACAGCATTCTTGCCATATCAAATTTACAGGAATATTTTTTCTTATGGCTTAATACAGATTCCCATCTAGCATATATCTTGACACAGGAATTTCTGCCTAATAGCAATGCAATGCAATTGCAACAAGAGTTCAAAAGTACAGTGCCCTAGACGACTACATGAAAACTAATCTTCAGTTCAAGTATATATGTATAGAAGGCTTCAATTCAAACAGGACTGTTTACAAACATCCAAATAGTCATTCCATCAAATTGACAACAAAAAATAATATAAAATCTTTGCCCGACCGACTGATACATACTTATTGTCTGAAATCGGTAACATGGAGATAGTTTAAATGACAAATTGATCTCTTTTACCGAATATATAGACATACCATTGATAGTGAAGGATTGGATTTATTTTGCGTTACCGAAATACAGCACCAACAACTGGTATTCCTTTTGTGCATGTATATTAGATTCCGTTCCACATTAATTGGGAAAATACTTTAGTTTCTTTCTAAACACATAATCAAGGATCATAGATCACAAAGGTCGATGTGAAGCATTTATCAATTTTAACGAAAGCTATTATGTTCTATAAAACAAATCCGGTGAAGTCATATTTTAACTTCGTATACCTAATTTCAAAGTTAAGCTCTTTATTTTGGGGTCAGTTTGGTAATAAGTTTGCTCATTAGATATCTGTATTACCGATTTTCACATTTAAGACATTAACCATCACAGAGGAGACATGTTGAAAATCGTACAAGACTCGTTCTCATAAATGAACATGACTTCATGCTTGGAATCTGGCAAACCGAGCAGTTACACTTTACAGATATTATCAAATGTAATTCAAATTCCTTTGTGCACATATATTAGATTCCGATGCCCATTAATTGAAAAAAGACCTTTAGTTTCTATCTATCTATCTATCTATCTATTTATCTATCTATCTATCTGAAGACAAAGCAGGCATCAAAACAAGAGACGATAGAGGGTACTATGTTGTCTGCCGCATTGACATCGTATCTCTTACTTTGTTCTTCGCCCATATTTGCGTTACACAGTTAATACGCAATATCGCAAATACTCATTCTGTTCATGTTCTGAATTTAAGTCACCTACCAAATCTATTTTTTTTAACTTGGGCAGATTTTCTGTCCCACTGAAGAACAAAAGAATGGTGTGTATAAAAGCACGAGCCACAACGGTCAATCAGTATTCACGATATTGCTTATTGATGATCCTTAATTCCGGATTTAACACTACTGAAGAGATATAATTTGTCAGAATTTTTATACATATATTCTATCGTATCTATAAACGCATTTGTTGATGTTCAGTGCAAGATATCAATTACTGATGTACAAAACACAAACATCTTTTGGTTCACAGTATTGTAGAGAAGACAGAAATCATTTGACCAGGCTGCACGACACATATCACCAAAGACATGCACATAAAACATGATATAAAGAAATAAACATTGAAAACAACATTACGAAAATATTTGTACTCCAGTTACGGTACCGACTAAGAGCAGTCAAAGTAACAAACGTCAATCGATGTGTGTTGTTTACGGGCGACCATCTTCCCACTGACTGAAAAAAACGCAGCACAATAAAAGGACGAATATTTATAAATATTCCTCCTTATATAGATAAAAGGCTTCCCGAGAGTTTATAAAACAAAAATTCACACGAAACGTTTACATAATATGCTAGTATCAAAATATCTAAGGCAACAACAACATGAGTAAACCGTGCTCTGCCCCTTTGTTAGCGAGCTTGGATCTTTGGTTCGGACTAAGGGTCAGAGGGGATGACAAAAAAAAAAAAAAACCCGACAACAGGCAAACATTTTAGGTAAAATGTTTTATGTAAAGCAGATAACACAAGAAATATGGTCATTAAAGGATACAATTTTAACATTGCCATATTTGAAAGCAATCGTAAATATAACATGACTACACCGTCGGTTTTTGGACAATTACTCATAGCAGCCGTGTTCCAGAACACATCTTATGTCTTCGCATCTGCCGAGAAAGCAGCTAATAATATGAAAGATGAAATTCTATCTCTGACCATTGTATAACTACTTAAGTTTAAGCATTGATAAAATGATCTTCCAACCAAGTACTGGCTTCCAAAATTACACTAATACCCATATAAATCACGTTTCATATCAAATTCCAGACATTGCTCTACGTTGTAAACACACACACACACACACACACACACACACACACACACACACACACACACACACACACACACACACACACACACACACACACACACACACACATATATATATATATATATATATATATATATATATATATATATATATATATATATATATATATATATATATATATATATATATATATATATATTGTCATTGATAAATTCAGTTTGAGAAATTTGAAGCCGATCAGGTGTTTAATCTTTTGTTTTATGACACATTATAACTCTCTACCTCATGATTTAATCAAAACGAAGTTGTTTTTGCTCATACGCTGGTGTTTTTTTTAAAGGAGTCTAAATATTCCCTCTGTACACTTCAGTTAATCTGGATTTTGATAATTTGAAGTATAGGACTTGTTCTGAGCCATGCAGTGTCATCACATTTTTAATGGATAATATTTTTGATCAGTGTAATGGCAAGATTTTTCAACAGAAAATTGGGATTCCTATAGGCACTAACTGCGCTCCCCTAATAGCAGATGTATTTCTATATTGCTATGAGAGTGCGTGCATTCGATTCTTTCGACATTATTGATAAGTTTAATGACACATCTAGATATCGTAATGATATTTTAGTAATCAATAACCCCGAGTTTGAAAAATACATAACTCAGATTGATTCACCTGTACTGCAATTAAACAAAGCAAATTCTTATGATCAGGAAATACCTTTGCTGGACTTAAATATCAAAATCATTAACAACAATATCTATCTATATATATATATATGATAAACGTGACAACTTATTCCTATTGTTAATTTCCCTTATTGAGATGGCGATGTCCCTTTCCATGAAAACCATGAAAATAAGTTATAGAAAATCAGGAAAAATGAAAACTTAAAGGGACACCATAGAACATCTACCTAAAAGCACTCTAAAAAGTGTGATATCAGGTGCCCATGAGAATAAACATCTCCCGCTTGCTAGCAACGGTAGAAATGGTTGGAATAGGTCCTAAACCAAACTATCATTTATCACTTTGGATAACGAGATGTCATACTGTATGACAAGAGCTTTGAAAAATCTTTCTCCGTGAAGTTGTTAATCTACCACTTACATATCTCAAGCTGACAAGTATATCTAAATGTCACTTTGCTCTCAAAACAGTCATAATTTGACGTGGCTCTGGAATAACGAGTTTCAGATATATGAACACACATGACATAAATAATCTTTATACTTGTATGTTGTATCGAAAGACTAACTGCTTCTTTTCTTAAGGTAGAAAATCCTGGACGAATTCAGCTGCTTGTGAGTAAAGAAATCTATCATCGAGGAGCGAGGCACATTTGGTGCCCATTGGATTGAATCAATATATTTGAAAACTAATCCTCACAACGATACAAATATCACCACAAAATGTTACCGATCAGAATGATCAATATTTAAATGACATTAGCTTCTGTGCACTTATTTTTAGACTAAGATTTCTGCTCTAAAACATATCAGGTTTTACAATAATAAATACGCATTTGCAGTGTATTTGAATAATTTTGGAGAGTATTGCAGTACTGCCAAGATCAAAAATTAAAAAATTACAATGTTCTGTAAACACCAGATTCGAATCTATTTTTAAAGATCCTGATATTGTCAGAGAACTTACCTTCCTCCAAAAACATTATATCATTACACCAGCAGATCAAGCATCCAATAATTATACATTTACTTGTTAGTTGTTAGAAAATCTAAAATCAAAAAGTTTTACTGAAATTCACTCTATCAAGTCTTTTGACTTTTCGACTCTTTACACAACGATCCCTCATCAGAAATTAAAAGACAGATTAGCGGAAATTATTCAAAATGCATTTACTAGTAAAAACGGAAGCCGCAAATTCAAATATATAGTAATAGGCCACGATAAAACTTACTTTGTTAGGGAAAATTCTGATTCCAAAAATAAATACACTGAAACAGCTGTCATCCAGATGTTGAACTTTCTTATCGATAACATTTTTGTGGTGTTTGGAGGTAAGGTTTTTCAACAAATTGTCGGCATTCCAATGGGCACTAACTGTGCTCCGCTTCTGGCTAACATATTCCTTTACTCATGCCAAGCTGAATTCATTCAGTCTTTGCTTTCGCAAGGAAAAAACAATTGGCTCTTGGCTTCAATTTTACTTACAGATATATAGATGACTTGCTTTCAATTAATAATCCTTCATTCGCCGATTACCTTAGCATCATCTATCCAAGTGAACTTGAGGTCAAAGAAACCACAGAAAGTAGTAATTCTACTTCGTATTTAGATATTATGTTGTCTTTCGACATTAATGGTCAATTGAACACCTCACTCTATGACAAACGTGACGATTTCATTTTCGCTATCACAAACTTTCCTTTCATAAGTAGCAACATTCCATCATCGCCCGCATTCGGCGTATTCATATCTCAGTTAATATTCCAGAGCATGTTCAAATTACAGTGACTTTGTTCTGAGGGCTAGGCGACTTTCAGTTAAGCTGCTCAACCAGGGTTATATATGTGCTAGACTAGCAACGTCACTGAGGAAATTCTATGGTCGTTACGAGACTCTTATTACTTCATATGATATCTCGTTATCCAGACTTTTAAATGATATTCTGGACTGAGACCGATTCCGATCATTTTACACAGATTTGACACCTTCTATACTAGAAGGTTACCTACTTCGACTTCTCCATATATAAATACATATGGAATTTACACGATCTGACTCTTTCTACTGGGTATATGTGACGGGTGTTTCTAGCAAGCAGGAGATGCTCACTCTCCCCGGGCACCTGATCTCACTCCATCACAGGGTTCACATATGCTCTTCAAGTAGAGATATTTTGTTATTTTCCATTTGTTTTTCATTTTCACTGATTTTGTATGTCTTCTGGTTTTATGATTTTTGGACTTGTGCTTTGGATTTATCCATCATCTCTACATTTCAACAACTGTCCATGTGTCACTGCTGGTGGACAATTTGTTCCCGAGGACACTTGTCGGGCAGTCCTTTATATATATATATATATGGATAATGTTAATGAAAACCATAGTGGCTGAGGCGTCGCCCACTATAAAAAGGCCTCAAACTGCAATGTGCAAGGACACGTGCATAGCAGTTAACTTAGGTGTCCCAAATATTATCTTAAATGACGTTAGAAATCAAACATTTGTGGTAAGCACTAATAATGAACTCTGGTATCAACATGCGGATAGCTTCATAAACATCAAGCCCTGTAAGGTTAAACTAGTTGACGTAATTAAAGATTACCAATTCTCCCCTTATGATTGTGAAATATCTAAATGCGGGACCAAAAATTGCAAAACTTGCAACATCTTAATTACAGACAATTCTTTTACGAGTAATTTAACTAAACATACCTTTCATACGCATAGTTTTGACCATTTGACTTGTAAGAGTTCAAATATTGTATACGGTATTGAGTGTTCACTCTGCGGGTTAATATATGTTGGAGAGACAAAGGGACATCTCCGTACAAGAGTATCAGTTCACAGGTCCAAAATTAATTGTGGCGGAAACCAATTACTCTATCGCCTCTTCAACCAGCCTGACCACTCTATTCTCTCAATGAAAATCAGAAATCAGTTAACGTACTCGGTTTATTCAACAAAAGCCAGAGGAGGCATCGAAGTCATGGTACACGCAAATACAACAAACCTGAAATACATAATATTTCCTTTGATGCTCTTTTGCCATTTATAAATAATCCTTTGGGCCTTCATCACATTCGTACAAAACTTTATTCTATTTCACTGAGAAAATTACACGAGTTGTACGTATCGTCCAGACACCGTATATTTACTGATATTAGCTCTGCAGAGTATAGACTAGATGGCATTATTATGGACATATCGACCTATAGACTTTTTCGTCCCGTCAAGTCAGATATTTCTATGGAAAAATCTAATCGCCCTTTCATCAAAATTAAATTTGCAAATAAAGGCATTGATTATTTCAATTTTGGCCAAATTTTAAATCATAAGTCTGTTTTAGAGAAAATACCTCCATATTTCAAAAACAAAGATCCGCCATGTATTTCCTATAGCTACACGCCATCAGTTGCATCCAAAATTTATAATTACAAAGGGTTTCTACAGTGTCTTGATCTTAGCAATTCTGCATGCCATCCTCAATCGTGTGCATGTTCCTCATCTAATTTTGTATATTCTCCTTGTGGCCATGTCGTTACTGGTGATCTCGATATTCTTAAAAACACTAAATTAAGAGAACTTTTACTTAAAGGTCCAAAATACAGAGAACCTAGATCATTCACATGGAGCCAAAATTTTGAGAATATTATGAACTGCTGCGAGGAATATGCCACACGATGGGCAAAAACAGAGGAAGTACAGATCGACACTCTTTCGGAATGGATAAAATCTATTGCAGTACTGCTAAGATCAAAAATTAAAAAAAAATACAATGTTCTGTAAACACCAGATTCGAATCTATTTTTAAAGATCCTGATGTTGTCAGAGAACTTACCTTCCTCCAAGAACATTATATCATTACACCAGCAGATAAAGCATCCAATAATTATACATTTACTTGTAAGAAATATTACTTTGACAGCCTAGTGAAAGAATTAGGATTAAATTCAGCTCCAGGAAATCCTATTTATACTCTCAGGAACTTTTCGGTTTCGGAAGTACTCGAGAATCATAAATCTGTCCTCAATACGTTTGGTATTGAGTCAAATAAATTAAATTTAGAACTTCCATATTTGTACTGCATTCCAAAAATGCACAAAAATCCTTACAAACAACGCTTTATCGCTGGTTCCTCGAAGTGTTCCACAAAATCTGTATCGATGCTACTCACAAAAATATTATCAGAATTTAAATCTGGCCCTCATAGATATTGCGAAACAGTATATTCCAGAAGTGAAATTAATCAAATGTGGATCCTTAAAAATTCAAAAGAGTTGTTAGAAAATCTAAAATCAAAAAGTTTTACTAAAATTCACTCTATCAAGTCTTTTGACTTTTCGACTCTTTACACAACGATCCCTCATCAGAAATTAAAAGACAGATTAGCGGAAATTATTCAAAATGCATTTACTAGTAAAAACGGAAGCTGCAAATTCAAATATATAGTAATAGGCCACGATAAAACTTACTTTGTTAGGGAAAATTCTGATTCCAAAAATAAATACACTGAAACAGCTGTCATCCAGATGTTGAACTTTCTTATCGATAACATTTTTGTGGTGTTTGGAGGTAAGGTTTTTCAACAAATTGTCGGCATTCCAATGGGCACTAACTGTGCTCCGCTTCTGGCTAACATATTCCTTTACTCATGCCAAGCTGAATTCATTCAGTCTTTGCTTTCGCAAGGAAAAAACAATTGGCTCTTGGCTTCAATTTTACTTACAGATATAAAGATGACTTGCTTTCAATTAATAATCCTTCATTCGCGGATTACCTTAGCATCATCTATCCAAGTGAACTTGAGGTCAAAGAAACCACAGAAAGTAGTAATTCTACTTCGTATTTAGATATTATGTTGTCTTTCGACATTAATGGTCAATTGAACACCTCACTCTATGACAAACGTGACGATTTCATTTTCGCTATCACGAACTTTTCTTTCATAAGTAGCAACATTCCGTCATCGCCCGCATTCGGCGTATTCATATCTCAGTTAATATTCCAGAGCATGTTCAAATTACAGTGACTTTGTTCTGAGGGCTAGGCGACTTTCAGTTAAGCTGCTCAACCAGGGTTATATATGTGCTAGACTAGCAACGTCACTGAGGAAATTCTATGGTCGTTACGAGACTCTTATTACTCCATATGATATCTCGTTATCCAGACATTTAAATGATATTCTGGACTGAGACCGATTCCGATCATTTTACACAGATTTGACACCTTCTATACTAGAAGGTTACCTACTTCGACTTCTCCATATATAAATACATATGGAATTTACACGATCTGACTCTTTCTACTGGGTATATGTGACGGGTGTTGCTAGCAAGCAGGAGATGCTGATCTCACTCCATCACAGGGTTCACATATGCCCTTCAAGTAGACATATTTTGTTATTTTCCATTTGTTTTGCATTTTCACTGATTTTGTATGTCCTCTGGTTTTATGATTTTTGGACTTGTGCTTTGGATTTATCCATTATCTCTACTTTTTAATTTTAATAAGTGATCTTGGGTTAAAAATAAAATTAAATTAAATAATAAAGATTTAATTTCTTATATATTTTTGTAAGTTATTCATATTTAGAAACGACCTGATTTACATGTCTATCCAAAATGTCCAAGTACTGATTTGCAATCACAGATTCCTTAACAGTAGTTTTGTTAAAGTGAATTGAGGTATAATTTTTTCACAAGTTTCAGACAATCGAGCCATTTCTGATGTTCTTGTTTTGACAAATCTTATATTATATTTTTGAAATCTCATGGTGATTTTCTGAGAACTGCATATTATATTCTCTACTTAAAAGTACATTTATTAACAATCAATTGAATTAGAAATTAACAACAGCCGGATCAAATGACAGTTTAGAACTTTATATCCACTGTGTTTCATCATATTTAAGACCAGTTTGTTGACGGATCTCGTCCATGATAATATACATCATTTCACTATCAGCAAATGACATCACTGGACATTCTATCGCACCTGCAATTACACATTTGAAAAGATGTAACGTATTATTATATTTCGTGGTACTAACCACTTCATGTTATTATAATATCCTCGAAATTCTTTGTTTATTCGAACGAAATGGAAAACAGAAAACTACAGAAAATGTATAATCAACTGTCATAGTTTATTAAAGCTGAATAACCCGTGAATTTGCAATAAAACCTTTGAAACTTAGAAATAGTGCCAGTATACGTATAAATACGTGCAAAGAACCATCAGCCAAAACTATACACACGAGGAAACTACATCTGTATTGGAGCTGGCATGCGTGAAATAGGTAAAAAGAGCAACATAAGTGGAATACTAAGTTCCAACAAGTGCGGGGTCAAAACTGAATACACAAGGAAGGTAAAAATGCATGGATGCACGTCTAATAGGTATACAGGACAACGTGGAGGGAATATCAAAACACGAGGCTGTCATAGGAATGAAAGGATTCTAAACATGGAGAGGAAATTAAGTAAAAAAAAAAGAAACGTAGACAAAATAGAATTCACATTGGGTGTTATCTACCCCGTGCAAATTAAACAAAAAATGAGTAAGTGTGTCCTCTCCCTTCGATAATAGCTTGTATGTACATGTATGACTTACTTTTGATATCTTCCTATTGTATTTCATTTTAGCAATAAAATATATTACGACACTACTACTTTTCCTTTTCGTATAAATGTATATTGTAAAGAGTTTGTATATCTAAGTATGTGCCTTAGAATTACCGATGAAACAACTTGCAGACAGTGCATTTTTCGGAACTGCTTTCCTCATAAATATTCATAACAGACGATAAGCATTTGTAATACAAATAACGCGATTTTGCGAGGGACTACATGTATGTCCTTCAAGGAGAGAATTCTGCGATACAGAGATGTCGTTTTCCTGGTTTATATTATATCAGATCAATGTACAGTAATGTATCATTTTAAGTAAGATCCGGGTCATACAGATTTCATTTATACTAACTTAAACCACTACACAGGTGGAAACCATTTAGAGACACATACTGATATATCTCTTTCTTCGATTTGTTTCCCTCAAAATATGCCATATTTGATAAAGTCCTCCAATACATAATTACACCTGTTATACTTACAATAATTTGAAAGATAAAATAGAACCCATACCTTTCACTTGTGTTGAACTTTAAATTTGTCACATTTCCAGAACATTAAAGAAGCCTGTATATCAAGATTACCACTTACAATTACATTTAAATTATAATTTTCTCGTTTATACCATGTAAGAGCACCAAAAACGTTTTGACCTATCGAGAACTCACCGGCAATAATGGCTTTTCTTACTACTTCTGCCTCATAAATCAGACCACCACTGTTGTTATAAAAGTAAGGTTGAGATCCTGTCGGGAGATAATTAGTTACTCGACCTGATGGTAGGAACGCTTCCTCAGGACACCAGAAATTTTCAGGAATCTGGCAAAGTAACATATGTCATTCCAGGTTTTGTTTATTGTAGATATTGATTTTTGAGATATGTAACAAAATTTAATAGATCTACATTGATTTGCTATGATTAACATACGAATAAATTCTAAAGCATTTTATGGTTTTGTTTTCGTGATTTTACCAATCGTATTTATTTATTTGTAACAAATGCACTCACAATTATACTTCCTTTAGTACCGAATACAGCTGCTCCGTTAACACCACTACACTTCCCACTGTACGATATAACAGCCTTTCCGCCCTTCGCATATGTCAAAATGATACAACCGTCTTCATCGATTCCTTCAATGTCAAGTATAAATTTCAGAATGGTGTTAACCATCAAATTTTGTGAAAATATTCGATGCTGAATTTGTAAATGTACTTGTTTAATATAACTTTCATTCAATGTTTTATTTCGAATTCAAATTTGTTTTGTTGGATTTAATTTGAATATTCCTACACACATCATCACATGCACCTATAGATTCAAATCACACACACACACACACACACACACACACACACACACACACACACACACACACACACACACACACACACACACACACAAACACACACACACACACACACACACACACACACACACACACACACACACACACACACACACACACACACACACACACACACACACACACACACACACACACACACACACACACACACACACACACACACACACACACACACACACACACACACACACACACACACACACACACACACACACACACACACACACACACACACACACACACATATATATATATATATATATAATGCATGGTAAGCTCAACAATTAGTTCAAATTCCAATGTCGCATCACCCACCATTTGTTGTGAGTGATCCCACTGCTTTGATAGTTTGTGGCCGTTCATTGTTGTATATCCAGTTAACAAACTGAATCGGATACAATCCAATATTTAACATAGTACCTCCTCCTAGATGTAAATTTCGTACACGCTCAACGTCAATATTCTGCTTGCAGAGCTCTGCCCGTACCATCTGCACGTCTCCAATATTTCCAGAATTAATTTCATTTCTAATATTGTGATATATAGGAAAGGCTCTGCTCCATACACCCTGAAGTAAAAATAAGTTGATAATTTTGTATATTATGATTGTTAGGACAGTAATATAACTATTATATAAAATGGCACGAGTGTAAATATACACAAAGTCCATCACTTATGATGAATGGAATTACAGGTTTATTTATGATACAAACTACATGGACGTGCATATGCATCCTTGTAGGAGGAGTAGAGATTAGAGAAAAAAAGAAAAAGGTCGAATGAATATTCACCAAAGATTGTATGTTGGGGTTAGATTGATTGATTGATTTTTGATAAACGTCACTCCACGAATATTTCATGTATATGGTGACGGCATCTGCCTCATGCGGGGCATACAAATTTTGACTTTTGCAACGGACCCACCCGACGCAGTGACGGATCTTTTAACGTGCCATGCATACCACGACACAGGGCCTCGATTTTTACTGTCTCATCCGAAAGACAGAACACTAGCATGACCAGAGCGGAACTCGAACCCCGGCCTCCCGGTCAGTAGGCGAGCGCGATGCAACTAGGCCACGCCGGCTTTGTTGGGGTTAGAACATAAACCTATATGGTATACATATTCATATAAACTGATGTAGAATATGAATTTACTTTGTTTCGGTGATTGTTATGATCTAAATGTTGTCAAGGTATGCAACTGTGTGTAAAACTATAACTTCTGCCTCAGCTTGTTTTACCTCCATAAAGAACCTGTTTTTCTCTCTTGCGAGTTTAAATATATCTTGTGCCTGTGATAAACTAAAGCACATGGGCTTTTCACAAAGTACATGTTTCCCTGCATTTATCATCAGCTTAGTCAGAGGTATATGTCCCGTATGGATCACACCGACATATACTATATCTGAAAACGACAAAACCAACATAAATCACATTTTATGACCACAATTAGTTTTAGTAAAGATAATTTACTTTTCATCTACACTTAAGTTTAAATATATACATGTACATACATATAAAGCATTGTGAGAACTTGTCAAGTATAATAAAAAGTAAGGGAAACTTCATATCGCTTATTTGAAGTTGATATGAGAGGTGAGAACCAAAGCCAGAGATGAATGCATTCATATACCCAATATAATAAGATATCAGTACTCTTTCAGAAACAAAATACTTCTGCTAGTTGAATGAACTTTTTTTCAAAGATATATTTGATGGAATTAAGATAACATGTATATAATCAAATTATAAATTCGTCAACAACAACGGAAATATAATATAATATTAAGGATGAATGGAAATATAATATAATATTAAGGAAGAATAGAAAGTTACTGACTCAGCCGTATGGCAGAAATCAACAAGGACAGTATATAGTGTAATGATATGAATAAATACATCAGAATATCACCTCACGACATCATGAGTATAGTGCAGTTATAATACATGTTATATAACTATAGTAAACCAAATGTATTTTCACTCATAAAATAATTAATCAATTAACAACAATTTCATGCAAATTCTGGAAGTCTGCTCACCTATTTCCCCGTCTTTTGCCACTTCTTCATAAGAACCGTATGCCTTTGGAATTTTGAATTTTTGACAAAATTCCTTCGCCCTGCCCAGTGATCTTGCAGCAACTGCTACTATCTATATACATGTTAAAACTGGCAGTTCATTGTATTATATTTTATATCAGTATACAAATTGTAGAAAATTGTAGAAGTCAAACCTTGCATCATGAATTATCAGCTGATGATTTTGTCCTGTGAAAAGCCTATATTATTGACTGGTCATTTGTAAAAATACCACTGTGATCATTTTTATCAACATTCTGAAGTTAAATGCATCTGCTGAGAATAATGAAAATTAAAAATTATGTTAAACACGGCAACGTGAAAGTTATTGGTTGGATTGAAGAATATTTACATATAATTGATTGGAAATAGTAATTATTGATAATCCGAAGTATCTAAGTATCTAAAATCCCTAGATCCAGACGACTAACAAAACAAAAAAAAAAAAAAAAATACTCACACCTGGCTACGAACCTAAATGCAGAAAAATAGTCACCGAGAAATTTCTATGGTCACGAATAGTATTGGACAATATTGAGATCCCCTTTCTAGAATGTTCTATGATTTTCTTGAACTCGATTATGTAAAATAAAGTCCTTTTAGCGATCTGACAAATTACCTACACAACGTTACCACCGAACACGAAAAGATTCTATTGAACAATTCCAACGGGCGTATTATGCAAACGGGAGACGTCCCGGACACTTGGTCTCGCCCCATATCTGATTCGTAATTGTTTTATAATCATCCCCTAATTTGCAGTGTTTAAACAGGACTTTGAATAACTGTCATTGAATGGTTTATACTTAGTGTGTTGAATGGCTGATATTCATCTGCAAGAAGCTCATCCATATGCGGTTAACTTGACGAAGAGACTTTTGGGTACAGAGCTCTGTAAGTTGAATTCCAAACGACGAATTCATTTTCAAATCTAACATTGCATTGCTGTGGCAGTCAGAATCATTCATGATATAAGATATAATATATGCGTTTTTGCTAGTTGATTCAAGACACATCATGAAATATATTACATCTTCCCTGATACAATCTTATATTACTACATATGGTTTCAAGCGAAACATACAAGTGGGCTTAGCTCGTCTCTTTACACAATACCTCTACCTAAGCTGTTTTCATAATGAATGTTAAGAACAACTATAAACATTAATAGTGGTGTAGGAATATACAGTATAACTTTCAACGCAGTTTAGTTCCTACCTTCGGTTTACAGTACAGCTATTGCTTAAAACTTACAACAAACGATTTAAATTTGATAGTATATATACTATTTATGATAATTAAATTCCGATTATTTTGGTTGAATTCGATATTCAGAAACTGGCAATAAAAGCATGTGAAGTTAGTTCTGCAATCACCTTCACAATCTTTCCGATCTAATATCTGATTCATTTTAGGAAAATGAAGCACCCGAAAAAAAAAATAATAAAAACCGACAGTTAAAATACGACAGCATGCCAATATCTTAGGTTCAATGTTTTATGTGAAGCTGGTTACACAAATAATATGGTCACTCTCATTAAAGAGTACCATTTTAATATTGACATATCTGAAAGCAATCGTAAATAAAACATGAATACACCGTCGGTTTCTGGACAATTACTCATGGCAGCCGTGTTCCTGAACAAATCTTATGTTATCGTGTCTGCTGACAAAGCAGCTCATAATTTTCGTTGTTTGATACATATAATATAATGCAGTCTTTAAAACTGAATTGAACTCTACTTCTAAGTATGTTGAAACCCCATTGCCGACGGCCAAGATCGTATTTGACCATTGTTTAACTATGTGCGGCTTAATTTTAATCATTGATAAAAATCATCTTCCAACCATTCCCAAATTACACAAAAGTCATATAAATCACGTATCAAATTCCAGTTATTGCTCTACAACTATGTTTTCTAAACATACTTGCACTCAAACTGCAGTTAAAGAACATGTTATCAAGTACTGTAATATTGTTTTTAACAATACTAAAATCAAATACTTTTAGCCCATTAAAAATTCTAGCGACCATTGATAAATTCCGTTTGAGAAAATTTGAAGCTAATTAAGTTTATTCTTTTGAGTTTTCGACATTATACGTCATGATTTAGTCAAAATCAAGTTATTATCGCTCATATGCTGGTGTTTCAGCACAGAGTCAAAATCATACATCTGTACTTCAGCTGTATCTGAATTTTGATGATTATAAATATTGGACTTGTACTGAGCCATATAATGTCATCACATTTTTGATGGATAGTTTTTTTTGTACAATTTAATGGCAAGATTTATCAACAGATTATTGGGATTCGTATGGGCACTAACTGCGCACCCCTTATAGCAGATTTATTTTTACATGGCAATGTGAGAGGGACTTCTTGCATTTATTCAAACTTCGAAATGTTTCGACCTTATTGATAAGATCAATGACACTTCTAGATATCTTGATGATATCTTAATAATCGATAACACCGAGTTTGAGAATTACATTACTGACATCCACCTGACTTTCATTTAAACAACGCCAATACTTCTGATCAGGAAACGCCTTTCCTGAACTTACATGTGAAAATTAACAACAATATCATACTAACATATATTATGCAAAATACGAAAGTAACTTGTGTCACATGACTATGGCACTAACAACAATGTACCACAGTGGACAATCACTGACCCCAGAAATTCAGAGGTGAGACCAGGTGCCCAGGAGGAGTGAGCGACCCCTGTTTGGCTAGCCACACCCGCCGCGAATGTCCTAACAAACAGAGGAAACAACAATAATTCAACACAGTATATATAAATGAATGTGAACAAACACTGTATAGAGAGTGTCAAAGCCACGTAACATCAGGAAAAAGGTATAATGACACTTAAGTCAAACCCTCCGCGGGGAGCTTTTTTACTTTTTTAGAAACGTAAAGACTCTAGATTTCCTTTCCTTCATTTCCCTTATCTAGATGACGATGACACTAGGCTCCCATCATATGGTATTAATATTAGTCAGTTGGTTCGGTTTGCTAAAGCCTGCACTATCGTTTTGGATTTTCACGCATAAAATGTTCAAATCACTTTCAAGCTTCTACCAAAGGGTTATAGATATCGCAAACTTCGAAAAAACCTTTGGTAAAATTTACAGATCTCATTCAGAAATTTTATCTAAATTCGTATCCAGCGGAATTTCTCATCCCAATTTTTACGGTGATATAGTGTATAAACTAAGTAAGGTTAAAGGTTATGATAATTTCATATCTAGTAGTTCTAAAATAATTACACGCCTTCGACATCGACAATTTGATCTCAAGATCATTGCAATGACCATAGGTCTTGTATTGGGTCCCTGTACAGCCTTATACAAACTCTTACTTGAGCGTTGCACGCTGACTAACATGGCGGTGGAGACTCGATGACGGGCCTTGTCCAAACCTTTTCAGAGGAGACATTGTCCTGAGGCTCGTCCCCTCTGTTAGTCGTATTCCTACATATCAAGGCTCTGAGCTCCCTTACAGACAAGAAGAGCACGGCTTACTTATGTTGATGACGCTTAACATATTTTTGATACAAACATATACTTCAATAGTTACCTATTGATCTTTGTTCTCTATATGGAGGATTATTAATAACTTTTTAAATATTTGTCCTTTGATTACTCTGCTTTTACGGTGAGTGGGAAGGTCGGAGCCCGTAAACCGGTCAACCATACCAAGTGAATGAAGTTTGCTGCTTTACTTTGCCGTCTTAACTCGGTATTGTAACTGCAGAATAATCGTATGTTCTTCTTATGTCGTTTTCTGTGTTTAATTATTATCATGCTTATGTGCATGTCTTTGATTTGTGTTATATAGCTTGGTCAGGTGTTTTCCGTTTTCTCTTCAACAGGTCACATATCAGCATTGTTATGCTGACATCTTTATCTTTATTAAAACGACTACACGGTTGTAACTTATAGTGTAAAATAACCTATCACTTGAAAAGCATCTGATTTACAGTAAAATGTCTTTGCTGTCAATGTGGGTACTTGATAAGTTTATATATTTTTATTGCTTGATGCAAATGTCAGCTTTTATGTAGAGTGAGTCAATCTTAAACACTGACTTTGAACAGCAGAACAATTTACTATCTTCTGAATATATGTTCATTTGAAAAGAAGCAATTGGCGATTCTCAATACGTATCGTATCATAGACCGGATGGCATCGTGAAATAAAAGTATTCTAAATAAATATCCATGCAACATTTGCGGAATAACGATCAACGATTATATACCGATTATTTTCCATCCGAGATAAAGAATGCAACTTGTTGGGAAAGGCATTTGATTAATGATGTTACATGTCACAAATGTGACAAAACTGTTGATAAAATAAACGGACATTAAAAGACAGGACAAGAGAATATACACATTAAATTTCAGAAAGGCAACAATGTAAAATCCATTGTGATAAGGGCATATCCGTCGCAATATTTACCTTGACATGCGGCATGGGTATGGGGCTAATACATGTTGGGGGAGATAATAAAAACAAAAGGCTTGGTTTCGGAATTCTTGTTATGATAAGAATCTTTGTGTTACATGTGAAAGTACATGTTTATGTTTAATGTTAGGTTCACGAACTTTGGTTAATGCTAATATATTTCGTTTATTGTGATGCAGTTAACATAAACTATTATACATTTTCTTAAAACCACAAGGTAAAGGCCCAAAGCCTGAAAATTCCTAGAGTGGTTTCTTATCACTTCGTTCTTGATTTCTTTAATTGAAGACTTTTATGATGTCACTTATATCTATATCTCTTTTCGATAAACGTGAAATTTAATTTTAAATTACCTCGTGCTCAGATTTCGGTAGCGTTTGCAATGCTGAGCAGAAATCGTTGGATATTTTCCCTGCGCCACAAATTGCCCATCTAAGTTTCATTTTCTACAATGCAATATTACAGTGCCATTAGCATAAACATATTAAAAACCTAGTAATATATATATATATATATATATATATATATATATATATATATATATATATATATATATATATATATATATATATATATATATATATATATATATATATATATATATATATATATATATATATATATATATATATATATATATATATATATATATATATATATATATATATATATATATATATATATATATAATATATATCCCTCGAGCTCAGACAGTACAACGACACTGCTACAGTGCAACATATATTACCGTGCCAAATTGATTTTCAGGGATAGTATTTTGTCTGTTTTTGGTCTACTGGTTCTAATCCCATACCTCGAAAGCCAGAACATCAAACTGTAATACTTTTCTCACTAAGACTTTTCAGTTTGTTTTACTCTCATCTATTTAGAACTTATCAGCTTCTAAAAAGTTCGTTTTAGAACTCACAATTATTATAACAACACTGCCATACAGTAACATCCTTTCCAGATTTTCCATAACCCAAAGCCAGTACAATACTGCAATACATCAGCACCCGGCAAAACTTCAAGAACGCAGTCAAAACAGTTAATTAATTACTGCTTCATTGTGATATCCGTCAAAATCTCAGTCAGCACAAAAGGAACTGACTATGCGTACAACAAATCCGCTACAGAGGAACATTTGTCAGATTTCCCAAAATTCCAGGCAGTACAATAACACTGCTACATAACATAGCAACGTCCATCATGTATTTCCAGAACTCGCGGTTAGTACAATAAATTTGGTACAAAGCTACATCCACTTAGAATGAGCAAAACACCGCCAGTGCATGAATATTGGTACATGGCAGCATCCATCAATTATTTCACACTGAGTAAAACAACACTTCTACATAACATCCGAATAGGGTCATTAAAACTTCGGTAAGGAGAAAACAGTATTTTGTAAGAAATAATGCATGATACTAGGGTTTATTAAGATTTCCAATTGACCAAATTTAAAATAAGGTTTATCAAAATTTTCTTATTAAGAACGTGGTCTTCCACAAAGTATTAAAAATAAATGTCAAATATTGATATCAGTCTTACCTATGTAACAGTACAAACCGTCGTACTTGATAACGAGGTCAGTATTTAGATCATGTTTCATGTAAACATACGTCTTTATCAACCCATTGTATACATGTCTTAACAAACAGTGTAATATGCCATTTCAAAATGGTGAATTATCTGCCGATTTTAGTAAGGTTACCGCGGAAGTGGAATAGGAGTAGTGTAAAAGTTGTGCATTGACTTTATTCATATAACTTTTTTCATTTGTGTGGTCAATAAGTCACGATGAGAAAACGGTCAGTGAAGTACATGTAGCAATCACCTTTTATATACCCAGTGAAATTCTGAAAGTGTGAGAGTTCTTATTAGAGGCAGAAATATCCCTTTACAGAATAGGCCTATAAATGGTTATTACTTTGGATTCTTACAAACCCGGCTCGCAAAACTTGTGTCCCTCTATTAAAGTGTTCCTCTTAACAAAAATAAAAAGAAAGGTATTTCTAATTTAGTATGAATAAAGCCAGGAGTATTGCAAATACTGATATTCTTTGTCTATTCACAGGAAAGGTTAGTTGTTTTGCTTTATTCAAGTGATTATATATCCAATATATTTTATTTCAAATATGATGAGAAATTCTCCGAAGGAAACGAAAATATTAGGTAATGTACAAATGTCTGAATCAGTCAATCTGTGGATCAAACCGATGGTGTTATGGTTTAAGGATTTCTATTTACTGTTTTGTCGTAGATGTGTAAAAGTCTTTCTTTTTGTATATTTACCATAGTGTGGTATTTTCTCCATTTATTTCATTGTACAAAATGTCGTTTACTTGCAAATACCTTTCATGACATGTCATTCATAGTAGTAGTGGTAGAATTTCTACCAGAAATGTAATTTTCGTCCTGATCCCTCAACAAATCTGACCGCCAAGGACTCTTGTTTGCTGATGCATATCGACTTCTCCTTTGCATCATCCACATGGAATGATTGGCGACAAGTCTAGTCTATTTATATATATATATATTAATTCTCAGCCGCATCTTCTGACTTGACGACATGACTTAAGTTGATACTGCGCGAATGGACCCTATGCTTCTCAAAAATATCCATTTTTTTTACCCAAAAGTGTCGGGAGATAATTTAGTTATATATATATATATATATAATATATATATATATATATATATATATATATATATATATATATATATATATATATATATATATATATATATATATATATATATATATATATATATATATATATATATATATATATATATATGTATATATATATATATATATATATATATATATATATATAGTAAACTGTTATAATTCTGATAGAGGAGGGGCTGACAAACATTTTGATATATGGATTGTATACAGCTAAAATGTAGGATGCTGTGTAAATCTTGCTGGAAGTTTGGTAATTTAACATGGGACCCTATGGAAAGTGGAATTTCTATGCTTTGACCAAAAGATGCAAAGTTGGTGGGGTTTTTTTTCGGTTTTTGCAGTTTCTTTACATGGAATGAATGGGTTTTATCGCTTCAGAATTTCATCCTAAAAGTGACGGGACTTACATTTGTCAATTTTCGCTCAAATTTGATAATATTTTCAGTGTGATAAGAACTATTGATTTTTTTGCCGGACAAATTTGATCTTCAACACGAAACAGTAAGTCTTATGGATTTTTGGTTGATTCCCTGTTTAAATCTAGTTCATAGTACATATATCGCTTACAAAATGGCCACCACGCAAATTAAGAAAATGAGCGCTATTTTGACATATGTCTATCAAAAGTTGGGAGATCTCCAACACAGCACACCTATCGCGACACGAGGTCTTGGTTTATACTGTCCTTTCTGAAACACAAGACATCGACGGGGATCGAACCCAAGAACTACCAAACTATAGTCAACTCGCTTACCACTGCACTACGCCGGCTAGCTGTTTATTTATTCATTTATTTCAAATTTGTCGTAAATTTTTCATTTTAACCACATTTTACCATAGGGGAACAGTTGAACTGATTTTTCCACTCATTTGAAATATTTCCAAGCCTAATTTTGAGCGCAAAATAGTTGTGGTCATCAGAATTATGTTCCGAAACTTTCATGAGCACTTTTGTAAATATTTTAAAAGAACTGTTATAACACTTTGGACTTTACAGATAGGTTGGTTTAATATCGTTGTGTACGTGTCTTATAATATATCGATATTACTCGAAAAAGGAGTTTTTGGCGCATTTGATTTCAGATAGGACACACTTGTTACGAATCCGAGGGTCATGTTTGTGTCTTATTTGCCTTCTTTGAAATTCACGTAGAATTTTGGCAGCCATATTTAGTCTTAGTCCAAAATTAAGGCTGCCTCATAGCAGGCGTAAATTTGAGGTTAATATTTAGGCCTATGACTAACTTATATCCTTTGATGAAACACATGTTACTACAAAATTTTGGCTTAGTCCGAAAGTTACGCCCGACTTAGCTTACGACCAGGCTTAGGCCCTTTAACGAAAGAGGTTCTAGAGTCGGTACGGCTCATTTTGATATCAGTGACTCGAACAGGTGTGGCTACATTGATATCGATAGGCCAACAAGGACAGCATTTCGCTTGATATCAATGACTGCAAGTATGCGCGGCTCAGTTGATGTCCATGGCTCAGAGCTGGTGCGACTCTTTTGATATCCCTGACCAGAACAGGTATGGTTAAATTGATATTTATAGCCCAATCTAGAGCATTTTGTTCCATATCAATGATCGAAAGTAGGCGCGGCTAAATCGATACATATAGCCCGAGCAGGTATGGCTCAGTGAATATCTTTAACTCGCAACTAGGTTGATATTCATTACGTCACGCAGGCATGGCGCACTTGATTCATGACTACGAACAGGTATGGCTCAGTTCATATCCCTGTTCACAGTTAATATTCATATCTTCAAGCAGGCATGGGTCATTTGATATTTATGACCTCCAGCAGGCGCGACTCGGTTGATATTCATGACCTCCAGCAGACGAGATTCAGTTGATATTTATGACCGTAAGCAGTCGCGACTCAGTTGATATTCATGATCAAGCAGGCATGGCTCACTCGATTCATGACCTAAGCAAGCGTGGCTCAGGTGGTATCCATGATCTCTAGCATTTAAACTTCATTAATAGAGAAAGAAAAATAACCAACAGATAAATTATTTGTAAGAAAAATTATATGTAAGAAATCTAAATTCTTAAACCCTAAAAAAGAATTGAAACTGGTAAAAATTACATCTAACAATACGTATAAACTGCACATATGACATTAACCTCCAGTTGGCCTGTCAACATAACTGCAGACAATTCCTTTTTTACACCATTGTCTCATTTTGTCTCTTCAATGAATCCCGGTATCGAAACAATGGAAATACGATGTACGCATATTTGAAGTAAACTAATTACCAAAGTGAATATACTATTTAGAGTCAGTGTATAGCCCCGAAATAAAAATTTCCGATGTTAAAATTCTAACACTAACTTATTATTATAAATATGTATTTATTTTTGAAAATTTCAGTGAAAAAGATGTGTAATAGAATTCATGCCCATATGTTTGAATATGGATGCCTTGAAACTGAATAATACAATATACAGTCCCTTTATAAAAACAGCGAGATTTAAAAAAAATAAAAACCATTTTAATAAGGCTATTACAGAAATTAGAGATTTTAGAATGAACCAATTTGTAAAACAATCGATCTTACATAATTTGACATATCTATTGAGCCATAGATTTATGGAACATGTAACATTAACACATTTATATATGTACATCCTACAACAAAATACATTATACACAACCTAAGACCACAAAGTATCGCGTAATTTAATAGTTTTGACCGATATAATTCTAGTGATATTGGCACAAGCTACGACAACACCAGTTTTGTATTCACAGTGCTGTTAAATGTAAATGATTCCCAGATTGAGAAACTATGCTTAATTATATATATATAAGTGTCTGATTATATCATGCTTCCAAGCTGTAAATGCATGAAGGGAAATGAATAAATGTCCGGTTTGCCATTCAATACTGGCCTTTGTTTAAAATGTTATGTAGCCATGTTAAAAACAGCTGACAATATTCTGTTGCATACTGATGAACTTATCTTCATCAGCAATAATGCATAATTTTTCCTGAAACTTGGGGATTTTTACGCAACTTTCCTTTAAATGTTTGGCATACGTTTATCCTTATAATGCAATTAATATTATGTCTAATGTATTGAATCTATAGGAACTTTTCAAGCAGATTTACATGACTTTGTTCAATATACAACACGGAAATAAATGATTTACGATACTTAGACTGCTTGTAAGTTTTACACAACACCATACAACGGAAATACGAGATGTAACCAAAACGTTCTCGGCCCGATATACATGTATACAGTAAATAAGTATAAACCCACAATCATATTAATCATATTAAATCATATTGAACGTGTTTTTTTTTGTTTTTTTTTTGTTTTTGTTTTTTTTGTTTTTTTGTTTTTTTTTTGTTTTGTCAAGACGCTAAAATGAAGAAATATGAAGTTAGAGCGGCGATTAAGTACATGTACATACGTAAGAAAACGAAACGAAACGAAATCCACGGGGACTTACTGAAAACCCTTTACAGTTGGCATCAGTTATTGGGCTCTTTAATTAAATTTAACAGACATCTTGAGCATGCATAAGGTCAGAGTTAGGTGGATCCCTAGATTGTTAAATGAAAAGGGAAAGAGGTATGATGTTTCTTTGCCTCTTTTTCTCGCTATGAGGGTAATCTCGAGGATTTCATGGGTCGAATTGTAGACTGCAACAAAATGCAATTTTGATGTTCTTCTGCGAACTTTATGATTATACCTCGTATAGTATCACACGGACATCATGCGATGATCACATGTCACTCATACATTATTTCCTTGTTATGTTTCCTGAAAAAATGTATCGAATTTCTAGAGAATGATATGATTTGAAATCATATCACATATTCAATGCTATTTTCTTTAGATTTGTGTTCTTCGTGGACAAATTGACAATGAGAGAAGGATTTTGTGAAACTGAGTAAGTATTGTATATACCCCTTTGAAAATTGACAGACATGTAATATGCATTTTCCCAGTTTAAATCATAAAACTTCAATATCATGCACATTGCAATACATTTTAATTTTACAATGTCATTGAATTGTAGTTATGGTTCAGCGTGTTGTCTAGATTATCATCTAGTGGGCGGTAAATGTGTTGGTAAGCATTTTCTTTTCTACATTGACTTATAACATTTTATGAATATAAAGCTTTATAAAGAAATACTGTAAAATCTGAAGTCTTATCAGAACGCTTTGCAATTCATTTTTAACATTACAGAGTGTGACTTTGGATACTTTGAAGTCAATTGTACAGAAAAGTGCATACCTGGATACTATGGTAGGAAGTGTAAAAACAAATGAGAATGTGATGATATGAAAGAAAGATGTGATTTTAAATACGGATGTAAAGAATTAACTTCGTGTGAAGGCGAAATATGTACATCGCGTAAGTATCAAGATACGTTATATAAACATAATAGAAAACAATAGTTTTATATTGTACTCTAACGTAAACATATAAGAATTTGCAGCAACTAAGATAATTCAATGTTAGGTTAGTAAAATAAAAGAGCATTGATTTGTTTGAAAGCAAATAAATACCAAGTCTAAAGAAACTATACAAATTTCATTCAATTTTGGAAACATGTAAATGCATGGAGCAGAAAGAATTGTGTGATTTTAAATACAGATGTAACTCCATTAGAAGCGATATATGTTCATTGCATTATATATAGAAATAATATATGACAGGCATAAAAACTAAGTATGTAAAAATGATGGATAAATCCAAACAATATTGTATATTGTACTGTAACGAGCAAATACATAAAATAATTTACAACAGATGAGAATGAACAGGGATGATATATCGATAGTAAGTTTGGTTATTAAACAAAATGTGGTCTGTTTAACTGCATATAAATAGCAGTTCTAAAGAAGAAGCTGTAGAATTGTAATTCAGTGCTGGAAAAAGAGTCGCTTTAGTCTTCTTTTAAGGATCTATTTTGTTTGTAAGAGGTATGAGTAAACCACAAGTATAAATCAAACCGAAAATAAAGGATACATTTTAAGCACATAAAAATTATACAGCAACACACACAACCAAGGAAAAAAAAAACATTTCTAAGTATCTTTTATAAAACCTTTCCACACATAAGTTGTTGTAGTGGTTAATGTCATCCTGAAAGGAATATATATGGTTTTGGCCGAAAACGGCCCCCGTTTGAAAATCCTTCGTACATGTATATGGTTTTAAGGATGCATCTAATATCCCGATATTCAATAATGATTAACACTATATCCTTGTGCACGTCTAACCCTGTTCACAAGGGGCCATTGCTCAAGGTCACTTAAAAGCAAATATCCCTGATGATTATGCTATAAATATGAAACATGGCGGGTTTCAGACCTCAACTTTCTATTCATTTGTAGTAATCATTCAAATTTGAGTAATCGTTCTTAGATATTATGATTTTATTTTTCAATGCTTTGTCAATTTAAATGTATTCACAAGTACTTACGTAATCTTACATGTTAGAATAGACGACGATCTGGGTCATTCTAAATTTCTTGTGTAAGTCGTGTCCCTTACGATTCCTCAGTGTATTATAAAATTCAAGTTGAATTTAAAAACCAGGGATAAGCATATAAGCATATGATAGACATGTCTTTTACGCTGGCTCACAGAATTGAATATGTCCCTATGCAGCATTTGTTAAGTTTTCATTGTATTTAAATATGTAACGCACTCAAATAATAATGTTTCTAACCCATATTTCTCACAAAAGATGTTTATTAATAAAGAAAATGATACATATATACGAAGAACAGGGATATTGCTTGATAGAAATTAGTATATTCGTGTGTCCCTCGTTTAGAAGTCATTTCCGTAATAACGATTTACATACGAAATATATCAGCCAAAGTTGGAGTTATCGCTGCTTTTATTTTGTGGATATGACGTCAAACTAGATGTAGAGACGCGGGAGAAGTACGAATGATGAAGGACAATGTCTGAGAGAACTATCGCTGGTAAGATTTTATTTTATTCATCTCCGTACATTACTTAAGAGTCATTACCGTATGTGATTTATTTAAATATCTATCATTTCAATGATAAAATTATATCTGAATTTACCAAGTAGAATATTGTTGGTTGGCAAATAAACAATGTGCATGGAACGATGTGCATTTTAAAGGGCACACGAAGGGGAAATCAAAACATTTGTCATTTCCGTAATTGTCATTCCCGAAACACATCATCTTATTACGGGAATGACAGAGGTGTTACGGGAATGACATATGAGTTTAAGTAATGATAATTGATATGTTTAATAGTTTTGTACATTAACGACAATGTTAATTTATCTTAATTAGGCGTATCTGGGACACGTTTTAAAATATTGTTTGGGTAGATATTGTTAGATTAATTTTAAACGTAATGATATTAACGATAAAAATGGTCTTACTTCTAATAAATAATAAATGATTAATAAATGATTAAATATATTAAATTGATAAGAATTGACTTTTGATAAACTAGTAATTTAGTAAAGCATTGCATATATATTACTTTTTAAAGTTTAGGGCTGAAGTAAGGAAATTCAACTAGGCAAAAGTTAAGTCCAAGAATACATTTTACAGATTAAATATTACATACTGTTGAATCCGAGCGGCCAGCAAATTGGGCTACCAAAGTTTGCAAATTTAGATGTTTAAAAACAACTTCAATAATGCCATCTAGCAATGCGGTGAGAGTTGCGAGATGGCGACAGAAACAAAGGGATGACCCAGAGCTATATGAAAAGTATAGAGCAAAGGAACGGGAAAGGTATCAAAAAAGAAAGAAAGAGCTCAGAAATCAACGAAGCCAGTGGAAACAAAATCAACGAGAAAAGAGGAAAACAGATAGGAAGATGGCAGCCGATGTGCAGAGATTGATAACTCCACCAAACTCACCACCGTCTCCACAAATACAAATAATTGAAATGGGACAAAGAAAATCAGCAAGTAATAGAGGAAGGAAAAAACAAGAAGAGATCAAGCTAAAGCCTATAGGGAAATTTTCAAGTTACAAATAAAATTGTCACGGGAGAAACGGCTGAAAGAGAGATACAAGAAAAGATATCACAGAATAGAGAATAAGGGCCACGTTGATTCTGTAGAAAAGGCAGCAGACGAAATGATGATGAAAAACCCTCCTTCAAAAACAGCATTTCTTCTACATAACATCATTGTCCAAAACATAAAGCAGAGATATAAATCGTCTAAAATAAAACAAAAAGAGTAATATCTTCGTTAATAGGCAGGCATTGTATACTAAAGAAATACAAACTTCTGGAGTATGTCAGAAATGTTTGTGGGATCACACAAAAGAAACAAAACCGCATAAAAGTTCGAGCAAAGGTTAAGGAGACAAGAATTAAAAAAGACATAAGAGAGTTTCTGGAAAGAGATGATAATTCAAGGGTAAAGGCTGGAAAGAAATCAACTGTTACCAGGAAAAAATAATAAGGCTATTGAACGATGACTTGAAGATTTTACACAAGAAGTTCCTTTCAGAAGACAATAGCAAAGTATCATATAGTTTATTTTGCAGTCTCAAACCTTTTTGGATTGTAAGACCAAGTGCAGCTGATAGAGAAAACTGCCTCTGCAAAACTCATGAAAATCTTAAGTTGAAACTTTCAAAATGTCATCAAGAGAAAATGATTTCTACTATGGATATGGACACTCAAATGAAGTCAATCACGTGTGACCTTAACAGAAAAGAGTGTATGTATAGGGATTGTTCAGAATGCAAGGACAAAAATTTCCAAGTTGATTGTCAAGACGACGGAAAGCAAGTCTGGCGGTACACATGGAAAAATAGAAGAGTGGAAAAAGAGAAAAAGGGTGCCTCTGGAGAAATGGTGAAAAAGGTAGTATCAATGACTGCAAAAAAAAAAAAAAAAGATTTCGGCACAGCAGGGGTCTTGATAGAAAACACTAATGAAGACTTACAAAAAGCGTGTAGACACATATTCAACATTCGCCATCAATATAGCATGATAAAGAGTCTTAGAGAGAAAATCACAGAGGAAGAGGCAATTATACATATTGATTTTTCTGAAAACTTCAATTGCAAGTACTTTGAGGAAATACAGAGTATGCATTTTGGGGCCTCGCAACGGCAGATCTCTCTGCATACGGGGATTTTTTACACCAAAACGTTAACCCAAACTTTCTGCACTGTTTCTGATTGTTTGCAACATGGCCCATCTGCTATCTGGGCTCATTTGGAACCAATTCTTCAAGTATTGAAAACTGACGTAGACAAATTACATTTCATAAGTGATGGCCCAACCACTCAATATTGGAACAAACAAAATTTTTATTTGCTGTCTAAACTTATTTACGAGTTTGGAATATCTGGAGCAACATGGAACTTTTTAGAGGCGGGCCATGGAAAAGGAGCGGCAGATGGTGTTGGGGCAGCTATCAAGAGACATGCAGATGCTTTAGGTTATGTTAAAAAACAAGATATAATGTGTGCAGATGATGTGTGCACATAACTGAGCCAGTAATTCCTCTTTTTTCTTTCATATCTACACTTATTCTCAGATGCAGTGTGGAGCCTGTAAAAAGGTTCCCCGTGTCTGGGTGTTTCAAGTGTTATTATTCACCCAATAGTTACTGACTTGGTTGTGTGGGAGCTTTCCCCTGGGTTTGTACATCTTTAACCCCCCCCCCCTTTTCATTAAAATGGCATCAAATATAATAAAATTAAAATACAAATCTCCTAAAGTTATAATCACACCACTTAGATTGCCCTCTGTGTCCACTCTTCATATACCTGGTATTTCTTGTAGAAAATTATTCGGCACCACTAAAGTTCATATTTCTCCACTTAAAAGTAGTTTCCCTATTAAACGTTCTATCTCATTTTCAAAAACATTCACACCTATAAATTCTTACAGAGCTGTCAATTCTATACGCAGAGGGTATTCTAAGATTAATAAGTGCAACGCCAAGCAATGTCTTTCTTGCCATCATTTAAGCAGCAAGTCCAATATTGAATCTTCGGTTAATGGAAATACATTTAACACCAAATTAGACAAAGACATAGATTGAAATACTGCCAATGTTATATATGTCATCACTTGAGAAGCTAGAGGATGTGGGGCTCAATATGTCGGGGAAACTTCTCAAACTTTGAAACAACGTTTTCGGAATCATTCCTATAAAATTCGTAATAATTCACGACGTAAATACCAGAATTTTCTTTATAACCACTTTAATAAATACCAACATAATATTAACAATGTGAAAATAACTCCAGTAGAAAATATCTCTAAATTACCAGGTGATACGAAATCAGATGTTAAAAAACGACTTTTGGAAACCGAGCTCTACTGGATTAAACAACTACAAACCCCATATCCTCTCGGTCTCAACGACCAAATATATCGACAAGGTAATATTTCTTCTCGTCAGAATAAGATCAATATTTTTACATTAAGACATAAAACTATTAGAAAACGTGGGTCACATGGTCGTCGCCGTAATCGTAACATCAGAAAACGTAATCGTTTAAATAGGTCATTAAACGATCTTCTATTTATCGCAAAAAATAATGGCCGTCATGAACTTTTGCATGCACTGTCCTCTTTTCCGGTTAATAAATTGAAATCTATCCTGGACGAAGCTGATCTTCGAAGTTTACGCAATTCTGATTGATATAAACTCAATTTGATTATTTTATTTTCATATAATAAACTCTTTCCTCGTATTCCGTCTCTTCCACCCAAGCAGCAATTTCTCAAAATTAAATTTATTAATAAAGGCTTCGATCTACTTAACATTTCTAATATTTTCCGTGATCATAGAGTCACATCTAAAATCCCCAATATTTTGAGAATTTAGAACCTCCACTTATTTGTTACCAGTACAAAAAGCCTATAAGAAATCTTATTCTAAATTATAATAAAGTTACATCTAACCCTGATGTTTCAGACTCTATTCCTTCGTCGTGTTCTTGTGATAAATCTAAATATGTTTATAAACCGGCAGGTCATGTTATTACTGGTGACCTAAACTGTATTTCGGACAAGAAATTGCGCACCCTTTTTGGAAAAGGACCTAAATATAGGTCACCGTCCAGGATAGATTTCAATAAATGCCGTTACGTTATAGAAGATGCTTTAACTACATATTGTAAACGTTGGTGTAAAAAAGAACAGGTAAAGGTTCATGCTCTTAATGATTGGAAATACGAGATTTTAAGAATTGTCGATATCCGTATTAAGAACTTTACGGAAAACCCGCATTTATTTCAACAGCCTAATACATTGACGGCAAATTCTATTAAAAAGAAGATAGCTGACTTACATGCTAAATATGTCTTTGTTCCTGCTGATAAAGCAGGTAATAACATAATAGTTGTTTGAAAACTATATTATATTGAAGTACTTAAAAACGAATTAAACTCCACTCGTACATATGTGGAAAGCCCTACCTCAATAGACAGCACCTTGCACGATGAACTCATGACCATGTCCGACTTCAAAATTAAAACTGATAAATCTGATCTACCAACCATATATTGGCTCCCAAAACTACATAAAAGTCCATATAAATCACGTTTCATATCTAATTCTAGCCACTGCTCTACTACGGTACTATCGAAGCATATTACGTCTGCTCTAACTGCTATAAAAGATCATATTATCAAATATTGTGATGTCGCATTTCATAATAGTAACATCAATTACTTTTGGTCGATTAAAAATTCTCATGAAGTTATAGACAAACTTCTTTCGCTAAATTTCAAAGCGACTCAAATTTCTACATTTGATTTTTCTACACTTTATACATCTCTGCCTCATGATTTGATTAAAAGCAAGTTGCTGTCTCTTATACAATGGTGTTTTCACAGAGAATGTAAAACGTACATATGTACTTCCAATAACTCCGGATTCTTTTCCAACAAACAATATACTTCATATAAATACTGGACTTGCAAGGAATTATGTAAAGCACTAGATTATCTCATGAATAATATTTTTGTGCAATTTGATGGCAAGATATATCAACAAATAGTTGGGATTCCTATGGGTACTAACTGCGCGCCTCTGATAGCAGATTTATTTCTTTATTGTTATGAGAGGGATTTTATGGTTTCTCTTCAAAAATCAAAACGTTTTGACCTCATTGACAAATTCAATAATACTTGTAGATATCTGGATGATATTTTGGTTATCGACAACCCTGAATTCGAACAATTTATATCAGAAATTTATCCACCAGAGCTCACATTGAATAAAGCTAATACTTGAGATAAATCTACACCTTTCTTAGATTTAAACATCAAAATTATCAACCACCTAATATATACTAATATTTATGATAAACGTGAGGATTTTGGATTTCCTATTGTAAATTTCCCTTACTTGGATGGCGATGTTCCTCGACTCCCATCATATGGTATCTATATATCTCAATTAGTTCGATTTGTCAGAGGCTGCACCGATGTTTTGGACTTTCATAAACGAAATTTACAAATTACTACTAAACTTTTAACTCAGGGTTACAGATATCACAAGTTAAGAAAAACATTTGGCAAATTCTTCAGATCTTATTCAGAACTTCTATCTAAATTTGGAAATATTTCTTTTCAACAGTATGTATCCAATGGAATTTCCCATCCTTATTTTTACGGTGATCTCGTATATAAACTAAGGAAAGTAAAAGGCTCCGATAACGTTATTTTATCATGTAATAAAATAATCAAACGTCTTATAAATAGACAATATGATATTGAGATCATCAAAAAGACTATAGGTCTTGTATTTGGCCCCTCTACAGCCTTATGCAGACTTTTACTTGAACGTTGCACGCTGACTAACAGGGCGGTGGGGACTATATGACGGGCCTTGTCCAAACCTCTTTCAGAGGAGACATGGTCCTGAACCTCGTCCCCTCTGACTGTTAGTCGGGACTCCTACAGATCTAGGGTCTTAGCTCGCTTTCAGACTGGCAGAGCACGGTTTATCATGTTGATGTCGCATAAACCGGTTAACCGGTTGGCTTTTGTCAAATTAAATGACCGTCCTAAGTCGGTATCGTAATTGCACTACAATCAAATATTTTTGTAATGTGATATATGTTCTAGTATATTATTTATATTCAGGTATTGTATAGCTCTATGGTGACTTCTGCCACATAACTGAGCCAGTAATTCCTCTTTTTTCTTTAGTGTCTGGTCTGGAATCCGTATCATCTTCCATTAAGGTGTTTAAAAGAAAAAAGAGGAGTTACCGGCTCAGTTATGTGGCAGAAGTCACCATGGAGCTATATAATACATGAATATAAATAATATAATAGAACATTTAACACATTACAAAAATATTTCATTGTAGTGCAATTACAATACCGACTTAGGACGGTCATTTAATTTGACAAAAGCCAAACAAATGGTGTGGTTAAAATACTGGACTTGCAAGGAATTATGTAAAGCACTAGATTATCTCATGAATAATATTTTTGTGCAATTTGATGGCAAGATATATCAACAAATAGTTGGGATTCCTATGGGTACTAACTGCGCGCCTCTGATAGCAGATTTATTTCTTTATTGTTATGAGAGGGATTTTATGGTTTCTCTTCAAAAATCAAAACGTTTTGACCTCATTGACAAATTCAATAATACTTGTAGATATCTGGATGATATTTTGGTTATCGACAACCCTGAATTCGAACAATTTATATCAGAAATTTATCCACCAGAGCTCACATTGAATAAAACTAATACTTGAGATAAATCTACACCTTTCTTAGATTTAAACATCAAAATTATCAACCACCTAATATATACTAATATTTATGATAAACGTGAGGATTTTGGATTTCCTATTGTAAATTTCCCTTACTTGGATGGCGATGTTCCTCGACTCCCATCATATGGTATCTATATATCTCAATTAGTTCGATTTGTCAGAGGCTGCACCGATGTTTTGGACTTTCATAAACGAAATTTACAAATTACTACTAAACTTTTAACTCAGGGTTACAGATATCACAAGTTAAGAAAAACATTTGGCAAATTCTTCAGATCTTATTCAGAACTTCTATCTAAATTTGGAAATATTTCTTTTCAACAGTATGTATCCAATGGAATTTCCCATCCTTATTTTTACGGTGATCTCGTATATAAACTAAGGAAAGTAAAAGGCTCCGATAACGTTATTTTATCATGTAATAAAATAATCAAACGTCTTATAAATAGACAATATGATATTGAGATCATCAAAAAGACTATAGGTCTTGTATTTGGCCCCTCTACAGCCTTATGCAGACTTTTACTTGAACGTTGCACGCTGACTAACAGGGCGGTGGGGACTATATGACGGGCCTTGTCCAAACCTCTTTCAGAGGAGACATGGTCCTGAACCTCGTCCCCTCTGACTGTTAGTCGGGACTCCTACAGATCTAGGGTCTTAGCTCGCTTTCAGACTGGCAGAGCACGGTTTATCATGTTGATGTCGCATAAACCGGTTAACCGGTTGGCTTTTGTCAAATTAAATGACCGTCCTAAGTCGGTATCGTAATTGCACTACAATCAAATATTTTTGTAATGTGATATATGTTCTAGTATATTATTTATATTCAGGTATTGTATAGCTCTATGGTGACTTCTGCCACATAACTGAGCCAGTAATTCCTCTTTTTTCTTTAGTGTCTGGTCTGGAATCCGTATCATCTTCCATTAAGGTGTTTAAAAGAAAAAAGAGGAGTTACCGGCTCAGTTATGTGGCAGAAGTCACCATAGAGCTATATAATACATGAATATAAATAATATAATAGAACATTTAACACATTACAAAAATATTTGATTGTAGTGCAATTACGATACCGACTTAGGACGGTCATTTAATTTGACAAAAGCCAAACAAATGGTGTGGTTAACCGGTTTACGGGCCCACCTTCCCACTCACCGTAACAGCAGAACAATGAAAAGACGTACATTTAAAAATTTATAAATAATCCTCCATGTAAAGAACAAGGGTCAACAGGTATCGCATATTGAGAGGTCATAAAAGTATAAACACGTCAGGTTTTGTAAAACACATAATGGTATAAAAATATATGCGACATCAACATGATAAACCGTACTCTGCCAGTCTGAAAGCGAGCTAAGACCCTAGATCTGTAGGAGTCCCGACTAACAGTCAGAGGGGACGAGGTTCAGGACCATGTCTCCTCTGAAAGAGGTTTGGACAATGCCCGTCATATAGTCCCCACCGCCCTGTTAGTCAGCGTGCAACGTTCAAGTAAAAGTCTGCATAAGGCTGTAGAGGGGCCAAATACAAGACCTATAGTCTTTTTGATGATCTCAATATCATATTGTCTATTTAGGAGACGTTTGACTATTTTATTACATGATAAAATAACCAATCAAAAGTTTCTGAACTGGAATCCCTAATCCCAAAAGATCACAGACAATGAAAATTCATCAGGTAAATATTTGATTTTCTAACATTCATTTTGATATTTCAATTCGATTTGTCGTAATTATAATTAAATGCCTGTTATCAGTGTTCTCGAGATTCTTTGCAAACATATATCTATAGAATACAATACAATATTTCTCATTTCTTTCAGGTTTGGGTTGATCATCAATACACCACACATTCACGAGTGCTGTCTTGTTTTTGCAAACATCCTGATTTATGTGCGTGTTACGCACCTACAGAATACAAATTTACGTGGCAAACTTCCTGTGCTCCTGAAGAGGTATTTAGGTTAAATAATAAAATAAAAGAATTATTTTTATGCTTTTGGAATGAATGAAATACATTTTGAATTCCTAATTATTAATATACTAGACCAGAAGCTGCATGGATTAAATCTTTTTTATTATTTCATCACAAGTAATGCGAGTTAGTGTAGGAGGTGTTCGACTTGTCACCGAGAGGTCCTGGGTTCAACTCCCGTCGGGACATATTGATGTTTGTCTTTCGGATGAGACAGTAATAACCGAGTATCGGTGCCATGGTAGACGTAATACGTAAAAGATCCCTCACTGCTTCGGGTGGGTCTGTTCCACAGGTCTAAATTTCTTTGTAATGCATCAGGCAGATGCCGTTACCGTATATATACGTCAATCAACTAATTTCATAACACTTATAATTGATGCAAAACAATAATCATTCAATTAATTTCATTACTCTTATAAATGTAGCGCTCATATGTCGAGCAAATTGGAAATTGCAGTGTGACAAGTGCATCAGAAGAGGTAAAAGCTTTGTTCTTTTATTCAACTTCTGCACAATTAATTTTTATTACACATTAATCAGATCATATTTTGAAATAAGGTACTAACTATGCTTATGAAATTCATTTGAATTTTATTATTGCAGTCGTCAGCAAGATCCCCGAAAACACTTATCCTAATCGATTGTGTAGACGAAAGTCTAATTGGTAAATATTGTGTTACTGTGTATGACGCTGTACCTTATCCAGGCGTTATAGCAGATGTGGATGATGACGAAGAAGTAGAGGTAAATGTAATGCACAAGATTGGACGCAACCGTTATTTTTGGCCAGGTATGGAAGACAATCTTTGGTACAAAAAGGCCGATGTTATCACTCTGTTGGATATTGCACCCCGCCCGGTGACAGGAAGACACCAAGAAATTGATCCCGAGGTGTGGTGCTTAATTGAGGCAAAACTTGACCTTTGACGTATTCATTGCATAACGGTATTGTGTTGAATTCAGTGTTGCTTGCCTATTCAGTTGGTATGACATTCAGCTTTAAAACTTTCTTAAAACATTTACTATATTGATGAATTTTTGAAAATGGTATTTTAGATGTTAACGAAGTTTATGAACGTAGTTTATGTATTTACAATGTTTACTTGAAATAATGAAATTGAATTAAATATTCATTAAAAAATTAAGTTTTTGTTTACTTTGTATTTTCAGTCATTTCCATTACGTTTCCAGTCATTACCGTAATCAAATGTCATTTCCGTAATTTGCACATTTTTTGCTGATAATCATTTCAAATAGAATCATTTATTTTATTAGAGCTTGTCTGAGAATAAATTGTACATGGGTTCAAATGAAATCGTTAACTTTTATTAAGATTAGCGCAATCGGTCTTTATGGTTAGATTTCAAAATTGCACAAATTTGAGACTTTTCACTTTTATACTATCTTATGAATATATATTAAGTCTTGTTGTCAAAAACCTAAGTATAAAAGGCTTAATTAGTTATGACCTAAATTGAATAATTATTTTTACTAATTCTATTTGTTTAAATTGTGATATACTATTGGAATGACCCATCTATAGATAAGAAATGTCATAATCTATTCCCATGTACGTAGCGATTCCAGACTGTCAAACTACAAGATTCATTGTATCCCCAACGCGACATTAGTCTACTTTCATACTTATCAGATTCACTTCCCTATTCGGATATATGTATAAAAGCTAATTTCCCGAATGATTATACTATAAATATGAAACTTTGGCAATGTAAAGGTGATGGATAAATCCAAACCATACCTCTGAAAATCATGAATCCAAAGGACATACAAAAACCAAATAGAAAACAACGAAAAATGTCTACTTACAGGGCATATGTGAAAACCCCTGATGGAGTGAGATCAGGTGCCCGGGGAGAGCATCTCCTGCTTGCTAGAAACACCCCGTCACATAAGCCCAGTAGAAACAGTCAAATCGTGTAAATTCCATATATAGTTATGTATGGAGAAGTCAAAGGTAACCTTCTGGTATAGAAGATGTCTAATCCGTGGAAAAATAATTTGAATCGGTCTCAGTCCAGAATATCATTCAAAAGTCTGGATAACGAAATATCATATTGTATAATAAGAGTTTCGCAACGACCATAGTTCCCCAGGGACGTTGTTAGTCTTGCACATATTTAACCCTGGTTGAGTAGCTTATCTGAAAGTCGTCTAGCCATCAGAACAAAGTCATTGTAAATTGAACATGCTCTGGAATAACGTATTAACTGACATATGAATACGCCGTATGCCGACGATGATGGAATGTTGCTACTTATGAAATCGTCACATTTGTCATAGAGTGAGATGTTCAATTGACCATCAATGTTTTTAGGATCCACATTTGATTTATTTCACTTCTGGAATATACTTTGTCGCAATACCTATGAAGGCCAGAGTTAATTTCTGATAATATTTTGTGAGTAAAATCGATGCAGATTTTGTGGAACACTTCGAGTAACCAGCGATAAAGCCTTGTTTGTAGGGATTTTTGTGCATTTTTGGAATGCAGTACAAATATGGAAGTTCTAAATTTAGTTGTTATGTGTCAATACCAAATGTATTGACGACAGATTTATGATTTCAAGTTCTTCCGAAACCGAAATATTTGTGAGAGTATAAGTAGGATTTCCTGGAGCTGAATTTAATCCTATTTCTTTCACTAGGATATCAAAGTAATTATTTTTTACAAGTAAATGTATAATTATTAGAAGCTTTATCTGCTGCTGTAATGATATAATGTTCTTGGAGGAAGGTAAGTTCTCTGACAACATCAGAAGCTTTGAAAATAGATTCGAATCTGGTGTTACAGAGCCTTGTGTTTTTTAATTTTCAATCTCAGCAGTTCTGCAATAGATTTTATCCATTCCAAAAGATTGTCGACCTATACTTCCCCTCTTTTTGCACATTGTGTAGCATATTCCTCGCACTAGTTGATAATTTTCTCAAAATTTTTGCTCCAGGTGAATGATCTGGGTTCTCTGTATTTTGGACTTTTAAGTAAAAGTTCTCTTAATTTTGTGTTTTTAACAATATCTAGGTCATCAGCAATGACATGGCCACAAGGATAATATATAAATTTAGATTGAGGATGGCATGTAGATTTGCTAAGATCAAGACATTGCAGAAACCCTTTGTAATTATAAATTTTGGATGCAACTGATGATTTGTAGGTATATGAAATGCATGGTGGTTCTTTGTTTTTGAAATATGGAGGTATTTTCTCTAATACAGAATTAGGGTTTAAAATTTGGCCAAAATTTTAAATTACCAATGCCTTTATTTGCAAATTTAATTTTGATGAAAGTGAGATTAGATTTTTCCATAGATATATCTGATTTGATGGAACGAAAAAGTCTAGCGGTCGTTATGTCCATAATAATGCCATCTAGTCTATAATCTGCAGTTTATATCAGTATATATACGTAGTCTGGACGATACGTACAACTCGTGTAATTTTCTGAGTGAAATAGAATAAAGTTTTGTACGAATGTGATGAAGACCAAAAGGTTTATTTATAAATGGCAAAAGAGCATCAAAGGAAATATGTATTTCAGATTTGTTGTATTTGCGTGTGCCATAACTTCGATATCTCCTCTGGTTTTTGTTGACTAAACCGAGTACGTTAACTGATTGACACACAGGAACAGTAAGGTTACTAATACATTCGTAGCGCGAGACGTCTAATCCAGTATTCTTCTCTTTTCGCACTAAACAGAGTGCTCAAATTGGCATTGTTTGTGGGGTAAATAGTTTTGTACTATAATTCTAATTTTCATTAAGAGAACAGAGTGGTCAGGTTGATTGAAATGGCGATAGAATAATTGGTTTCTGCCACAATTTATCTTGGACCTGTGACCTTATACTCTTCTTCGCAGAACAAATAATCAATGTAAGCAATCAATATGTCTAGTATCGATATTTGCTTAATTTGAATACAAAACAGATACTCTTTTAATTTACAAAAATAGTCTTTGCTCTTGAAATTTTGTCAAGGTCAAACTGTCTGAAGGTCAATGGTCAATTTTTAAATCTAAACAATAAATTATTTACTAGTATTGTCAATATTGCTTTAAGAACGACATTAAAATTGTTCGTGTGAATGGCTGTCAACATTATCAAAAGGAATAAATTAAAATGTTCGTAAAATAAACCACGAATTACATGGATACCGTACTGTTGAAATGGAGTAAGCCCAATGGTAAAGGGTCTCGTCTGAGAGTCGGTTCTGGTTTCGTTTCCAGACCAAGTCACATCTGTATTTCAGACAATGGTGTGACACGAAAAAGACCTTATTACTTCAGGTAGGTCCGTCTCAAAGGTAGACATTGCAATGCAATGCATCTAGCATATGCCGTCATCAAATAAGTGCAACAATCGTGGAGTAACGTTACACCGGAAAAAAGTCGATCAATATGAATGAAGTGTAACCTACATAGTGAAAATTATAATTATGAACATTGTAGAAATGACAGTTTTTATGAGTTTAATCTGTGCTGAAAATAAAAATTGATAATATTTCATTTTGCACGAAGCTTTTATCCATAATGCATAATATAAACTATGCACTGCAACTCAATAAATCAAGAAATATTTATCTAATAGTAACATGAATCTTGTAACAATTTCATATTTATGAGGTGATCATTTGTACCGTTATAATCGGTGAATGAAAACGTTATGTAACGGTAATGCATATGAATTTTCAAGTTCCTTTTTAAGTATATGTCAACAAAGTGTCATCTTTGTAAGCTGATTTTATCGAAAGAGAAAACACATTGCCTTTAGGAATCATATACAATGATTTCTAACGATTACTCTTTTCAACCATATTTTCAGAAAGAAAAAAGAGGAGTTACCGGCTCAGTTATGTGGCAGAAGTCACTATAGAGCTATACAATACATGAATATAAATAATATACTAGCACATATAACACATTACAAAAATATTTGATTGTAGTGCAATTACGATACCGACTTAGGACGGTCATTTTATTTCACAAAAGCCAAACAAATGGTGTGGTTAACCGGTTTACGGGCCCACCTTCCCACTCACCGTAACAGCAGAACAATCAAAGGACGTACATTTAAAAATTTATAAATAATCCTGTAAAGAACAAGGGTCAACAGAAAAAATAAACAGTGTAACCTTCTCGAAAGAAAGGACAACTTCTGAATTCTTGTATGCATTTTGGCTGGATAGCAAAGCGATTTCGGTCTATTAATTGGCGATGTCCGTCTGTCTGTCCGTCCCCCATAGGTTTCAATGACGAGTGCTTTCAAATTGATACCACGCCCTTTGACCTTGTCCTTTGATTTCGACCTACTTTTAATAAACTTTGACTTTATACTTTTTGGCTATATCACTTGAATAAATATAGATAGCGCATTGATATCTCAAACAAGAGGGTTTTTTCACGTATATTGATATATTGGCTTTTGAGCTTGTGATCTTGACTTTGTTACGAATTTGCTTTACAATTCGGCCATACCGTCTTTAACGGTTTCTTGTTTTTAATTTTATTTGAATATAAGTAAGAAATTTCAATTATTACATTAAATTCATAATAAACAACTTTCGTAATCGGCATGTGCCAAAATCTCCACACGGGTATTTTATTTTTATTAGATATGAATTAAATTCTATCGAAATTCTAATCAGATTAATGATAATTGGAGAGAATATGAATGACCTTATCAGTAACAGTTTTTGAATTCATACTTCAACAATTGATTCATCGTCACGTTCAGAAGAATCAGAATATGTCTCTTGTGTAACTGCAGCATTCAACAGTAATTCTGTGTTGATGTCTGTTCCCTGTGTTTCACTGGCTTGTTGTCAGTCAAAGCCAAGATACCAAAAGATATGTTGAACACTGTTCGAATGTAGTGACTGGGTTTTGACTTCAAGAATTTCTTCACTTTCTGCAAAGAAAAGCTGATACGAGCTATTGCGATCTTTGTGTTCTTTTGCATAAACGCCCGCAGTAATGGAACGCAAATCGTCCATAGACAATAGAGGAAAGTCCGGCAAATCATACGTCTCCAGTGTCTTGTAGTTTGATCTTTTGTGAATGAGGTTGTTTTCTCTGAAGTACAAACACAGAGTATTAGGCTTGCTTGACGGTTCAACCATTCTTTCGGTCAGAAGTTGAGTACGCCGGTCAATTTTTTTTTTCTTGCCAATGGTTGTCGAAATCTATTGCACAGACTGCATATAATCTTCACAAAATCTCCCATGCTTGGGATGTATGTGTTAGGATTAACTCGATCAAACAACTTTCACTATTTCAACCGATCATTCTCACTTTCTACAATGCAACGGATTTTAATTACTAAGCGAGAATAATTGGCTTCCGTGCTGTGTTGCTTAGAGCTTCTTGATAAATAGCATGACATCTGTATTTGGAATCCATTATCTTCGAGAAAATTGACTGCATCCCGGAATCTCCTATCAACAACAAACATATCATTGTCTTTAAACCACTCCCTTGCTTCAGCAATCACTTTCATAAAATGCTTAATAATTAATCCCTCTATCATTGTTTTTACCATCTGCTATGCACGGTCCTAAAACATCCAGAAAATATCCCATCTGCAATGTTTATGACTGTACTGTATGACTGTCTTTGGAATTTGTAATCGGAACTTTTCTGGAAGTATATATGTAATTATCATCGATCACTACTACTGCCTCATTGTATTTTACACTAAATATCGTTTTAGTAGTATCAGTTAGGTGTTCACAAAATGTTTGAAACCAATATTTCAGGCATGCCTCCTTCACACTATGAGCCATGCGTTGAATATGGGACCCCGTCAATCCAAACACACTCCCATGATCTTATTAGACAATCCTGCCTTCATTTTAACTAGAAATGCAGCAATCGACGTCCTCACTGTCCTCACCAAGACGGGAGACACTTGCTCATTTCTTGGAACTGAGTCTTTCAAAATTCTTTAAGTGTTACAAAGTCTTCATCATTCATTGCTACAGGAACATCAAAGTTCAAACGGCTTTAGCTATGTGTCATCATGCTACGATCAGGAAACAACAGATTGAAAATATCAGATCTGGAAAACCAATTATTTGATTTAGTAATACCAGTGGGAGTAAGAGCTTGGCTTATAAAGTATGAAAGTTCAACATTGTAAACACATCTGGATTTGCTGTATATGAAGATACCCGTCTGAATAAAAGCTTGTGTTGATGCTCCATTAGGAACATTGATAGATATACTTCTGTGAGTCCCTTCCTTCTTACACACAATAAAACAATTGTGAGATCTTGTAGTCAATGGAATTGTGAGAGGAATAGATTTTGAGCTGGCAAATGGCGTACGCTCAACAGGTGGATGGCAATCAGGATCAGACTGAGGCTGACACGTCGACGTAGCAGTAATGTGACAGGTGTGGTTTGGAAGACTTGCAAATTCTGCCTGTACACGTAGCACAACTGACATCGCTTGGTGTTACCCTAATCCAGATTTCCGTTCAATATATCTAGAAAGTGCCGTACAAGGTGGAATGTGGTGCCTCACATTTGGTTTACAGTGCTTGAAACACAGACAACATTTCTAGGGTTTTGGCATCTAAAAATGAATACAAATACATATAACATAATTTCACATCGTTATTTTCATAAATAGCTATATTGTATTGTAAACGGTACACAGACAGCAATTACGATGCGCTTGTAATTACATAAAATAGGATAATGTAGCATTCTCTGATATTCTGCGTTGGACTACTCCTAAAACAACCTTCTTATATAGGTATAAAGTTCGGAAACCGCCCCCCCCCCCCCATTTTTTTACGGTCGTTCCGCGATACTTGATCCCTTTATTGTGCATTTGGGTTTGAACATACAACCTAAACATGATTCCGCATGTCTTAAAACTATAACAAGGCAGCGGTCATTACCACTCCGATACAGACGAATACCTCTATTTTTCATTAACACAAAATACCTGTTGTTTCTGAAATTGTAAATACAGATTGAAAAAAAAAAAAAGAAAAACTCGTTATTTCGAAATATTTGTTCGGCACTTCCATTTTTTCAACACGTGCTTTACTATTTTCTAAAGATCAAGAAAAATTATGTATTATAATCGTTATCATATCAAATACTATATATAGATCTTTTCATTTTCTTTAGAAAAACAAAAAACAAAAACCCAACAACAAACAGACAAAAAACCAAGACCAAAAACATTCTTAGATTGAGATTCGAACATTCACCATTGCGCATACCTTCCTAGATAACTTGAGCTGAATCTACTGAGCTATGTAGCACTTTCGATTTTATAGCGTCTTAATGACATACATAAAGTTATTGTGTGATACCATTCGGAGATTTAGATGCTTTTTTAAATAAATGTTACTTTTTATAAACTTAAAACTTTGAATAAAAGAAATCTTCAATATATAATCACATTTGGATTTTTTCCAGGTTGCATGTACAATGGATGATTGGGAAATGGGGAGGGGTGGGGTGTTCGAAGCTGACGATGTCGGCCACCACCACCGGCAATACTTTTTATATTTAGAGTACATATCGAAACAAACAAGTCTGAGTTCTGTCTTACATTATGTGAACTTAATCATAAACTTAATTGATACTAAACATCATAACCGTTATAATATTATCCATCGATCAAGACAAGCCTTCGCCTTTGGAATATAATAGATCATGTACAAAAAGGTAGCATGTAACTGCATCTTGTTGCGCTGCCGGCAACAGTTCATAATAAAACATTAATGTGATAATTGTGGTTGTGGAGTGTCAGTTTGGGTGTCTTCTATATTCGAAATCATTCGGAAGAAATGATACGTCTACATTCTTTACGTTGAATGAAACGCGGAGCGATGTATTTTAGATTTGAACTATCTAATAAAGGTGCGTAATTAGCGAAGGAAACTGATGTATTTACAAGGAATTTCATATGAGGGCGATTACGAACAACTTTTTTCTTTTATTCTGTGTGATAAGTAGGGAAAGTGCGCATTTCAGATGAAATATCAAAGTTGTCGCAATCGCGCTCGATATAAACTTTGCATATTCTTGCAGAGTTTCTGTTAAAAATGATGAAAAACGGCAAACCTGACTATGTTTAAGCTCGTGTCTTTGCATCCAACAACATTTATTCCCACAATTTCCTTCATAATTTCAAAGAATGAATGTTAAATTATACAATTCTATCTGAGTCAGTTGCCATGGTACACATCTTGTTTTTCGTATTTTGTGGGGTCATTTTCTGTAGTAAGCCATATACAGTTCTAACAAATAGGTTTTCCGACATATAAGACAGTGAATAGGAATTAGGATTTGAGAGAGAAGGCAGAAACATCTGACCAAGCTGTGTGACACAAATCACCAAGGACTTGCACATAGAGGATGATAATACTTAAATTAACACAGATAGCGATATTACAAAATTGTTCCATTGTACTACAGATATGATACCGACTTGGGACGATCATTTAAAGTAACAAAGATCACTCAATTGGTGTGGTCAACCGGTTTACCATCACCCAACTTTCCGTCCACTGCAAATGTAGCACAATCAAGACACACATTTATAAGATTATTTAAAAAAAAATCCTCCAAAATTAAAACATAATTAAAATTATCCATGTACATCTACGTAGTGAAACTCATTCCTTAGTATATAAAAATTGTTATCGATTATTTATGTGCGAGATATTTCGAATGACATTGTTTATATTTCTTTGACTTTTGTTTCTCCAAAGTTGCTTATATTGCCTATATTATCATATACTTTGTTTCAGTGTTTCTATATCTAGGTAGATCAAATACAGTTTCTTTATCTTAGCATTCATATCAATTAGATATGAAACATAGCATTACCAATTTAGTTTCTCTTTTTATTGTATTTATAACAAGTTTACCTATACTTCAGATATCAATGTTTAATTATACAAGAATTGAAAACCGTTGTAATGAAACTGAATGTGTATTGATGTTATAAAATTGTTCTATTTTAAAGCAACCCCAACAATTGGAAGTTCAACACCCAAGATACTTAAACATCCCACCGGACAGGAAGTTGGTTATGATAGCATTGGTGTGATATTGGGTATGATTTTCATCCTGACGGTAGGCATGGTGTTCTACAGCAAAGTGTTTCGAAAGAAGACCAGGTACATCATACTTATCTTAGAATTATACTTTAGCATCAGTATCGTTTATATATGTTCTTTATATCAGTAAATATGGTTTGTTTTGATATTCCTGAGTTTACGGTTGAAGATTCCGTTTATTCGGTACGCAACCACATTTGTCTTATATCATCGAGCTCTATGTTTTGCTGTACATGTCCGTCAAATCTTTTGTCCTTTTTAAACGACCTGTGTTCTAAATTTTCTTTTAGTGAAATTGCTGATTTTAAATTGGTAATTCTTATCTAAATTAGTAAAATGTTCATGAAGAGCACCCTTTCTACTTTTGCCCTTCCTAGATAGATCGGAAAGTCTTTGTGTAGTAATTTATGTCCTCATATAAGCAAATCTCATTTACGCAATATTGTACTACAAACAGATGTCAACTTAAGCCCCATGTCCACTCGAGAGTTTAGCTGAATAATTTCCGAATGAGAAATTGAGACAACTTATAAAACCTCGTTGCTTTAATGAATAATATACGTAAAATCTGTCAGATAGAATATGATCCCAAAATTCGGAATATTTCGATAATCTTGAACTACCGCTATTTAGTTACTATATGTATAGTACAAAAATAACCTATAAGTAACATTAATATATTGATGTCTATTGTATCTTTCTCATCATGTGATTATTTAAATATGCATATCAACCAGCGGGCAAAATTGTTACCGGCGAAGTTAGCTGCAGCTTGTATAAAGAGTAACGTTTAATCAATGACCAGCTGATAGGATTCACATCTTGGCTAAATTTCATCACATGTTGAGATATTCAATCCTACTGTACACGGTTATTTACAAAAGAAGCACTAAAATTACATGTCCTCAGTGACTAAAAAGATAGGATGCTAAATATAGTTTATATTCTAATTAATAATTGTAAAATAAATCCACATATATTTATGTATATAGTCTGTCCAGTCTATCAAAAAGAAAATAACTGATCTAAAAATACGTATGTCTTTTTCCTGATTTTTAATCAACGAACAACATTAGCCTTTATGCCAAAAATGCTCCTCTGATATCTAATCTCGACACAGCTGTTTTGTTTTTTTGTTTTTTGGGTTTTGTTTTTTTTTTTTTTCATTATCTCAACTACATGTAAATCAAAGAATAACTAGAAAGGAATTGGAAAGGAAATTTTATATAAAAACGACGAAGGCTATGAAAATGTGTGATCAGTTTTGACAATGATATCTTTTAATATATTATAATGATAGAATAAAAGTATAACCTGTCCTCCAACTTAAGTACTAAGTAATCTAACAAATACATACAAACATAGAAGACGACAGTTTGATTCTGAAAGGGAGGGGGTTGGGCGCTGGCACCTTTTGGAAATAAATATTCTGATCATGAAAATGTAAAGATGATGGATAAATCCAAACCACAAGTCCAAAAATCATGAAACTATAGGACATACAAAATCAGTGAAAATGAAAAACAAATGCAAAATAACAAAATATGTCTACTTGAAGAGCATATGTGAACCCCTGTGATTGAGTGAGATCAGGTGCCCGGGGAGAGTGAGCATCTCCTGCTTGCTAGCAACACCCGTCACATATACCCCGTAGAAAGAGTCAAATCGTGTGAATTCCATATGCATATCCAAATTTATATATGAAGAAGTCGAAGTAGGTAACCTTCCAGTATAGAAGGTGTCAAATCTGTGTAAAGTGATCGGAATCGGTCTCAGTCCAGAATATCATTAAAAAGTCTGGATAACGAGATATCGTATGGAGTAATAAGAGTCTCGTAACGACCGTAGAACTTCCTCAGTGACGTTGTTAGTCTAGCACATATATATAACCCTGGTAGAGCAGCTTAACTGAAAGTCGCCTAGCCCTCAGAACAAAGTCATTATAATTTGAACATGCTCTGGAATAACGTATTAACTGAGATATGAATACGTCGTATGCGGGCGATGATGGAATGTTGCTACTTATGAAAGGAAAGTTTGTGATAGCGAAATTGAAATCGTCACGTTTATCATAGAGTGCTGGAAATAAAATATATGCTGGAAATAAAATATATGGCTTTGACTGAAATGAAAATAAATATCTTGGCTGCTTGAATGTACATAGATCATGCAAATATAAAGCTGAATGTTGTATGGAAAACTCGTTGATTATAATATGTAGTAGTTTAACTGTGTAACTTGCATTTCAGTGATAATTGTAGCATTGGACAAATCGTGCTATCTAATATGTTCGACAAAACTTAATAGAAAAGTCACTTTTTAAAAATATATTTGTATGTCCATTTTGAGGGCAGATAGAGGACAAGGGCCCTACCATCTGATTCTGAGAAATTTTCTATTCAGTTTCTTGTTCGAAATAGTGTCATTCGCGACCATTTGCCGCGATCCCCAATCCCGTTCGAAAACTACCCCCCGTGTTGTCTGCCAATCATTTATACATGTATGCTAAGCACACCGATATGTTATCGTTAAAATAAGTGGCCAAAGAGGTCTTCATTGAATTTGACTCATCTCTCACCGGAACACACATGGAAAGTCGATGCCTAGATTAAATCATGTGCATTTAAAATTTATGGTGACCATATTTGTTGACAGTGTTTCATTGCTTTTAAGTTTCATTCTAATCGGTGCAACGGGAAATGATTTTAACACATTTTACTCAAAGGTAAAATAAATACAACAAGTTTTAAAATGAGAACAAAAGTAAAACCAACAACACGTGTATCTTCACTTAATATATATGATAACAAAGGTAAAGTAAGTGGGCTTATATTGTTCACCTGAGACATAGAAAACATTGCACAATGAACAATGTTTCTAGATGGCAATAAATCTTCAATTTCTTTAAAACATGTAAAATTGTACAGGAACATCTTGCTTAATATCTATCAAGTTTTCTCAGATTAAATCTAGAAGTTGTGAAAACAAATGTGAAAAATCAATATATCAAAAATATTATGAAATGCTTTTTGCATTAAAATGACATAGTTCAAAGTTAGTTAGAAACACATAAAATATTATTATTCAGACAAGGAGCCAAAACAGCAATACTTCCTCACACATCCTTCTATAGTAATAACTGGAGATTTTGCCCCTGGATATCAGAGACTGAGACAGACTATACACTTCACTATAGAAACTAGTAGTATAAAGATCTATGCAGTTAAAGTAGTGTTTTTATACTATTTGATGAGTTTACCTTATATTAGTATGTGTTTTGTTAATGCCATATATTACAATACAATTCTAACAAGTATTTTTAGATGACAAAAGTCAAGAAAAAAAATAGTCTGTCACAGGATATCAAGAAAATAAATATTCTATCCTTAAAAGATCTGAAAATAAATAACCTGACCCAACCAAATTTGCCCCCCCCCCCCCCCCCCCCCCCCCCCCCATCAACATAACATTTAAAAAGAAATAACACTGGAGAAATTCAACAAAAACTAAGTCATTGTAAAACACAATTACTAGAAATAAAGTTGGAAACAGTTTTGGGTGGTGGAGGGAATTTAAGCACGGTAGCAAGCAAAAGAGTGCTCTTTTCCCCTCTCATATATTACACTAATGTACTTCAAACTGAGTTAAATTCTACCAAAACGTATGTTAAAACCCCTGCGTCGAAAGTAATCATCGTCACTAATTCATAGCAGTATATCGAGGTATGAAGCAGAAGATGCGCTTTCTGTAGTATCTTTTGTCTCGAGTTCCTTTGGTTATATGATATTGAGGTGATCCTTAAATACAGGGTTAATCGACAAACTATCATCGATGTATCTGTATGTGAAGTTCAACCGAGATGCTAGTTGCTTATTGCCTTTAGTTAGGAGAGATTATATGAATTCTGCTTCGTAAGAGTACAAAAATATGTCGGTGCGCAATTAGTACCCATAGGAATGCAAACAATCTGTTGGAACACTTTCCCACCAAATATCACAAAAATTACCATTTATATCTAGTCTCACGGCAATCAAAAATCATATTATTAAGTACTGGAATGTGGCTTTTAATAACAAAAAATCAATAACTTTTGGTCTGTAAAAACCAAAAAGTTATAGAAAATCTTCTTTTACGTAATTTCCAAGATACTCAAATATGTACATTTGATTTTTCTACCTTATGGACCTCTCTTCCATATGATTTGCTTTAAAGTAAATTGTGGTGACTCATGCGTTGGTGTTTTAACAGGAAATCTATATCACATCTCTGTACTCTCAATAACTCTAATTCCGTTTCGAACAAACAATATACTTCATTAATTATATAAATACTGGACTTGCACTACATTATGTTAAGCCATAGAATGTTTGATTGATAATATTAACGTGTAATTTGACGGCAAGATTCATCAGCAAATAGTTGGGATGTCTATGGGTACTGACTGCGCATTTTGTTTTAGCAGGTTTATTTGCTTTATTCTTGTGATGGAGATTTTTATACACTCTATTCAAAACTGTGATTCAGTCTCAATCTGATTAATAAGATAAATTCAATGATACACCCGACATTCAGTGAAATAAAGGTAATATTTGTGATACAGAATCACCTTTCATAAACTCAAACATTTAGATAATTAATACAATTTTAATAATGATGTTTTCTGTTACCATACGTGTTTATATCTTTTTATGACTGATTGATTGATTATTGTTTCACTTCACTCCACGATTATTTCACTTATATGGTGACGACATCTGCCTGATGCATGCATACAAATTTATACCTTTGCAACAGGCCAACCCGAAGGAGTAAGGGATCTTTTACGTGCAGCGCCTACCGTGACAGGAGACTTCGGATTTTACTGTCTCATCCGAAAGACAGAATACCGGTGTGCCCAATCGAACTCGGGACCTCTCGATCACCAGCCGAGCACTATATCCACCTGCTTTATCTTTTTATGACCTCTAAATGTGAGACACTTTTTTACCCTTGATCCCTTTATGGAGGAATATTTATATCTTTTAATATGTGTCCTTTAATTATTCTGCTGTTGCGATGAGTGGGAAGGCGGGCCCCTAACAAGTTAACCAGACAGATTAATTGACAAATGTGATATCAAATGACACATCGTAAGTCGATATCGTAACTGCACTATAATTTAATATTTTAGTGATGTCCTTGTGAGTGTGTGTGTGTGTGTGTGTGTGTGTGTGTGTGTGTGTGTGTGTGTTTGTTTATTTAATTTTATTACATTCAAAACTGTATATTTTCGTGGTGACTTTTTCCATACGATTGAGTCAGTAACCTTTCTACAAAGACTACAGATATGAGCTACCGATTATACGGGTGCCATCCAAGGAGAAATGAAATCGAAATATGAAATATGATGATTCAATATAAAAAAGATAGATGAGCCTACAGGTTCCATCTAAAAAAAGCTTCAACTATGACAATACATACATGTAGATGCAAAGTCATACAGATTAACATGAATTTTTTCTTATATAAAATGACCCATAGCAGCCTTCTGCTAAACTGTAAATGTTGTCTTTAGGTAGCCACTGTATGCTCTCTGCTAAACGCCATCTCAGGAACTAAAGATACACTCTAGGACATTTGTTACATACTTTACTATGACATGTCCCTTTTCGAAAACCTATTACACACTATATATCTTTAGAGATCCTTTAACGAGGTGATCATGGAAAATACTGTATTGTACAGTTAGGTGCAGTTAAACTTATATAACGTGCACTTCAAGTTAACTTTATGACTGCTTTTCAAGTTTACTTGACGACAACTGAGTAAACTTGGAATCAAGTTTAGTAGTAAACTTTATTCCAAGTTTAGTACTAAACTTGATTCCAAGTTTACTCCAAGTGCACTTCAAGTTTAGTTTACTTTCTATATACATTTACATTTACATTTACTTTATTTATTCTATTAAAAAAAATTTATATAAAATATGCAATTGTACATAATTAGACAATTATTTTTATCGTGTTATACGAAACTGGATAATTGTAATAAACAAACGTGAAAAGTAAACTTGGTGTCACGTGATAGTAAACTTGAAGACGGAATTACTTTAAAGTAAACTTGATATCAAGTGCACTTGACTAAACTTGATGACTGGTTTTCGGGACGAAAAACTAAACTTGAAGTGCACTTATCAGATGCACTTTTAATGTAAGGTGAGGACTGTACCCAACTGTATTAATTTGAATCAGAAACAAAATGGTTGTAATAGAAAATATTCTGTGTAGATTTATCCTTATTATATCAAAGTCGTATTTGGTATGTATCTGCAAGAAAACATTAACTAAATGTGTACAATACACAAGATATTTAAAAAAAAATGCAAATGCAATATACTAAACGCGTTTTTCAGTACTCAATTTGTTAAATATAGCGTTTGATTCGCTTTGATGACCATAGCACGCTTTTCTGGAGTGTTAAGTCTAAGCGACATTAAGGTGCCTGGGAGGAGTAAGTGTCCTTGGTTGCATGCAACACCCATCACAAAAGTATTGCAACAATTTAAGCAATGTGGCAAGGCAGTTTGGAGTACATATTAACACTGTAAATGCTTAATGTAGATGATATCAACAAAGTAGCACCGTTCGGGACCGCCTACGATCAGGGCGTCTACATATAACAGTCTTGTTGGGGCGTACCGTCGTGTCTATATTATTCAGTGCTGCTAATTAGGCGGAAGGAGCGCTATGGTCGGGGTGGAATGGGACTCCATTGGTAACGGTGGAGGGTAGTTTAATCGGCGTCCGTTACCTTGACGAAAAAATACATCAGCACGTCATTCCATTCATTCACGACTATCAGCGTAACGTCATTCTTCAGCAGGGCAGCGTACGACCGCACGCATTATTAGTGACTATCTACAGCAAGAATGTGCTACCCCGGTCGGCGATGTCATCGGATTTCTCGCCTATATAGAACATATTTGTAATGAAATGGAACGATATTTATATCAAGAGCTAACCCCTTCCGCTATGTTGTACAATTTGCGTCGTTCTTTATTGCGCATTTCCAAGGCATTTCTACATACCCGATTCGTTCAGTGCGTCGTAGATGTGAAGAATGCATCGGTACAAATGGCGGTCATACACGCTATTAATACACTAATTATCGCAAGATTTCCTAATCGTTTTTCTTCGTGTTTCCCCGAGAAGCACCATTGACACTTCTACAAAACAACTTTTGTCCATGTGCAAGTGGGTTTCCCCTTTTTGTTTCTAATTTTAGATACGCATCCGTAAGATGCAAATTTATTTAGATGATTCACGTGAACTCGCCTCAAAGTGGTGACATCTCAGGTATGATAATTTGCATTAAATATTCATAACGTATGGGAGCAATGAAAGTTCTAAGTCAGTAGGGAAGTGTTACTTTGAATAGAGACAGTATGTTTAATTGCTCCAAAAATTTTAGTACTTCCTTGTCATGGGTAACTTCGTGTCTAATGAGGGAAGCAAATAATGACAACCACGTAACTTTTTTAATCACAAAATTATTGGGAAGGATCGAGATGTCCATTGCATATAGTGAATGTAGCCAATATTGGAGAAAAAAAATTGTAACCGCAATTGGATATTCTTGTAACTGAGATGACCAACAGCAAAACCGACTTCTCCAACAGCACCAGTATACAAGTTCAAATAATCTTACGAGTTGCATGCAAGTGAAACAAAATTAAAAACTTGCCATTTTGATACTCGAGAAAGTCTGTCCACATTTTCTGATCAGCTTTTACCTCACATGTTAATACATCCCGTTGCAAAGGTTTTCTGACTCGAAATATCAAAACAATAAATGAAACTCCGCAAGCATAATTAAGCAAACCAATAAGGGAATGCAGATCTCATGGTTGCATTGTTACGATTCATAAAGCTTGGTTTCTATTTTGTCTAATTTATCTTGAGGTAATCTGCTTTCCATTTTTACTGAATCGACCTCTATGCAATAAATTGCAAGAATCGTTGTAAATTTTCTGAATGTTTATTGGGATATTAATTCTTTTTACAAAGGGAAGACGTAAAACTATATCTTTATTCCGCTTCTCTATAGACCAATCCAGTATTATTTGTACGAGTTATCTACCGTGCGTGACGATTGACGCGCCACGGTTAAACGTTACTTCCGGTGTAAACAAAGCGTCATTGGTAACTGTCGATAGATGAAAATTAACACACCACAGCGGTTGATTATATACATAGAAGTGCCGATTTTTTTTTCTGATGTTCTCTTTGCCAACTTTTTGTATCTATTTAAGTATAAACATTTTGTAAAAATACACTGTACATAGCTTTGATTACTTTTCATGTATTTTATTATGGCCTGGCCCTGGATAAAGATATCGATGATCGCCCACGTTGGATTTTCTTCTTTCTCGGAAAATTGATGAACTGCGTTCTTTCCTAGAAAAAAAGGGGTCTAAGTCGCGATGGAAGCAAAACTGAACTCGCCGCTTTATGTTTTACAGCATCAAAAATGAAAGTTCCAATTGTCACTTCTTTTAAAAATGCATTGAAAGAAGACATCCGTCAATATTACAGAATTTTGACACTGGAGGATCGAACAGTAACGCTTTTATATGTATATTGTTATCTGTTTGGGCATTCTGAGAATTGTGTGATGAATGTGCTGTATGAAGTGATGCAACAGTAGATTTATTTTGAGAAGATGGATTATTCATTGAAGTTTCATCATTTATAACAATTTTTGATTTTTTGCTTGTAGTAGGTAGATGAAGTATTTCCCTTTCTTAAAGGGAGTGGGGGGGGGGGGGGGGGGGCTCTAGGAGTTGTAACAGACTAACTATGGCCTAAATGTTAGGTGGGATAAGGATTAGTATTGGTTGGTAACTATCTATAAAATGTAAAGAACATATTCTAGAGTCAGGTTTGGGTGTCCATATCTTTGTTGGGTCATTTCAATGTCTATGATTAACTGTTTTCACCAGTACTACTGTTCCACTGCATTATCCTTTGATGGAAAAGTAAATAACTTGAAAGGCGGCAGGGTTACATGTACAAGAAAAATTGCTATAATTTGTATTGTGAATAACAGAGATGTAGAAAAGTTCTTTAAACACGGCAGGCATTTTAGTGATTTTGAAAATTTTGTCAGTCAGGACTATGAAATATATAGAAAAAATTCAGCATATTGTCAGCCTTAATGAAATTTTGTCAGTCAAAACCTTCGGACTGACACTTTTCAACATCACTGCTAATTGAATAAGACATATCTTACTCTTCCAAAGTTTCAGTCTATATCCACTGTTAGAACATCCTGTTAAGCAACATATTCTATTTGACATGACTGTCAACTACAAAAACAGATGAAAACAGCTAGTAGGATATATGAACTGAATGCAAGCATGTGTATTGTAAGACATTGTGGATATACAAATGTTGTTTCAGTCTGAAACTGACAGTTTGTAATAATGCAAAGGATACACAAGCACTAGTATTTACATATGAATAATGTATTTACCGTTATCAGTGGGGTTTTTTTTTCAAAGATGCCTGTACATGTACCTTCTCATTTGGGAATTTTTGTCCCATTTGTATACTGCTAAAAGATCAGTGTTTAGGAAAAATATAGAGAAATTCAGTGGAAAATCAATAAAATTTCCATTGGGAAGGGTCCTTATGACGGATCAGATTTGAAGAAAAAAAAATTGTTTATATTAATTAGAACAATAAATTCAGAAATTTCATTTGCACCAAAACTCAAAAATAAAATTATTGAGCAATTGGTTTCATAAATATCAATATGTTCAGTGCATGCTCCATAATGTGGAATTGAAGCTAGCTGATGTAACAACAGACTTTGAGTTTACAGAATTTTGAAAAGCAAATTGTATGATTATTTCATTGTTAATTAATTAACACTGACAGTGATACAGCATGCTAGAATATAAACACCATGCAGATAGTTTTAAATAATATAAAGCACAACAGTAAAGTACAAGGCAGTTAGGTAGGGTGAATATTCAAAATCACAAGCAAATGTTGCACTACTAGATGCCAAAAAAAAAAAAAAAACCCGACAACATCTAAAGCATAGGATATTCTAGAATATAAGCACCATGCAGATAGTTTGAAATAATATAATGCAAGACATCAAAGTACAGGGTGGTTAGGCAGGGTTAATGTTCAAATCAATGGCACATAATTGTTGCAGTATAATAGATGCAGAAAAATCACAACATCAAAGCACATGTATAGTTCAGGTATGGTGTAACACATAACATTCAAAATGATGACAGGTAAATATTGCATGGCGTATAAGATATGGCAATCTCTTTAATCAGTAAATTAGTAATCTATCAAAGATCTGTAATGAAAATGTACATCCTCAATTTGCTTACAATAAACTTATAAATTATTGGTATTTTATATTGGTATTTTCATATTTGAATATGTATATATATGTATATACATATGCATGCGCACAATAAAATTCTTTGGTTCAGATTTTTAAATATTACATAAAAGTATAGCAATCACATGCATATGTAATATTTTGTCAAATTTTAATTGATAAATGTAATTACATTTATAAATTCTCACATGCAGTATTTATTTGAACATTTATGGTAGTATGAATCATTATTACAGCTGGTGCATTTACCTTAAATAATGTGCAAATGAAGATTGTAAAAAAGCTTCATACCATTGTAGATGCACAAAATGTAACATTTATTCTCTAAAGCTAATTAATTTCTATATGTGCTTCTTATTTTAAAAGAACCAACTAGTTCAATTGATCCCTTAATCATTCAAATAATTTTTTACCACATTGCTAGGCAAATCTGGTCATAGCATCCTTGAGGGTTTCTTGTTATTATATGTATTTATCATAAAGTTGTTGCTATTATTTATATTTGAAGAGATGGACAGTGGTTAATTATCACCCGTCACCTACACCTTCACTCCCTCTCTCCTTACAACTAATTTTTCCCTCATCCGCCTTTAACCCTGTCCAACACCTCACCTCATATTAGTTGTTTTATTTGCTCTGCCCTTAATTTATGAATAAATATTGAAGCAGTCTTAAATTAGTATAATTTGCTCATTTCACAATTAATGTGAAAAATTATGTGTGCAACTTGAAGTGAAACAAAGGGCTTACAATGGAAAACGGAGATTGCACACATGTATATCTGATCTCCAACCAGCAATCTCTAAGTTACTATTAAGATGACACAAATACCAGAGAGCTAAGGAGTCCACCCAAGTTGTATATTATGTCACAATTTTTGTCATATTGGTTTCAACACTGCTCTTCAAATATTTATACATTATGAGAATTCCAATCATTCTGCAAACTGCATCACTGAAGACACCTAAGTTGTTGAAATGTGCATGGTCTGGTGCACAAATAAAAGGCATATATGTGTTCTATATATGTTTATTAAACCTAGTAAAGCCGGCTTGGCCTAGTGGTATCGCGCTGGACTCCTAATCGGGAGGCCAGGGTTCGATTCCCGCTCTGGTCATGCTGGTGTCCTGTCTTTCGGATGAGACAGTTAAAACCGAGGCCCTGTCGTGGTATGCATGGCACATTAAAGATCCCTCACTGCTTTGGGTGGGTCCGTTGCAAAGGTCAAAATTTGTATGCCCCGCATCAGGCAGATGCCGTCACCATATACGTGAAATATTCGTGGTGTGACGTTAAACAAAAATTAATCAATAAACGTAGTAACACTACATGTGTAACTTGATCAATACTCTTCGATAAGGGGTACAACCTCTAATATGAGAGAATGATTCATAATTATGAGTACTTGTCTGTCAAGCCATCAAATGCAAAAAAATTCCCCATCCTGTCAGTACCATTGCCATTGCCTTGGTCATGATGCCAGTTTACTGAGGATTACGGGGATTTAATCACATTATTTTTCAAACATCTATGAACAAATAAACATGACATTGTAATTACTGTAGCTGTAGCTACCTTTTTAATCCCCCATAAGTGTTAAATGTTAGTGGAACAATCATACATTCGCGTTTTGACGTTGTTTTGGAAGGTGTATAGGTATTTTAAAGGCATGGAAATCTAAACCGGAAGTAGCGTTTAACCGTTCAAGAAAGGTAACTCTTGTGAAAAAATGGCGGTCGTAATACTGGATTGGTCTATTTGTCCCATTGCGGATAAAGATCTGGCGAAACCCCATAAGGGGTCATGTTCTGCTGAACTCTGATGACATTTCAGTCACCGAAACCGTTATTTCCCATAGCAAATCAATGACTCGGCTAGGTACGTGATCTAATGACGCAATATGTATCAAAAACGGTTCAAAACTACCTTGTGGGTCACGCACGCTGTGAATGTTAATTATATCTAATAAATGCATCAGCCATTGTACTTTATTCATATATATATATATATATATATATATATATATATATATATATATATATATATATATATATATATATATATATATATATATATATATATATATATATAATATATATATATATATATATAGAGAGAGAGAGAGAGAGAGAGAGAGAGAGAGATCAGAGATTAAAAATGAAAATTACATCAATTGAGCCTAAATTGCTCTGTTCTTTTGAAAAAGAATTAACGTCTTTGTTCAATCGGAGTCACGATTAGCAATCAGAGGTAACAATGCTCAGAAGAAGACCCGTCATAGAGTCCCAACGGCCCCGTTAGTCAGAGTGCAACGCTCAAGATAAAGACTGGCTGTAGAGGGATTCAGTTCAAGATTTATTGTCCTAGCTATGACCTAATGGTCTTTTTGGCGAAGACGTTTCATTATTTAAAATCCTGATGCAATGAAATCATTGGAGATTTAACGCTTCATAGTTTATATACAACATCACCACCTAGAAATGTTGATAGGAGCTTCCTATGGATATAAAGCTTTGAAAAGAAATATTTCCGAATTTTTATAGAAGCTCTGAATACGATCTATAGAATTAATAGAGTTTATGGTGTCTGTAACTCTGATCCAAAATTTTCGAAATAATTTGTATATGAGTGTTATAAAATTCAACGCCATTACAGGCTTTAGAAAAGTAAATACCATATGTTTGGAATCAAGGAAAATTGCTCTCTAACTAAAGAAAATTAACAATAGAAAATCCAGTCCTCACGTTTATATTAATTCCAGTGTGTATATAATTGTTATCATTAGTCTTTATGTCAAAAGACTTGATGGAGTGAATTTCAGTAAAACTTTTTGATTTTAGATGTTCTAACAACTCTTTTGAATTTTTAAGGATCCACATTTGATTAATTCCACTTCTGGAATATACTGTTTCGCAATATATATGAAGGCCAGATTTAATTTCTGATAATATTTTTGTGAGTAGCATCGATACAGATTTTGTGGAACACTTCGAGGAACCAGCGATAAAGCGTTGTTGGTACGGAGTTTTGTGCATTTTTGGAATACAGTACAAATATGGAAGTTCTAAATTCAATTTATTTGAGTCAATACCAAACGTATTGAGGACAGATTTATGATTCTCGAGTACTTCCGAAACCGAAAAGTTCGTGAGAGTATAAGTAGGATTTCCTGGAGCTGAATTTAATCCTAATTCTTTCACTAGGCTGTCAAAGTAATATTTCTTACAAGTAAATGTATAATTATTAGATGCTTTATCTGTTGGTGTAATGATATAATGTTCTTGGAGGAAGGTAAGTTCTCTGACAACATCAGGATCTTTAAAAATAGATTCGAATCTGGTGTTTACAGAACCTTGTAATTTTTTAATTTTTGATCTCAGCAGTACTGCAATAGATTTTATCCATTCCGAAAGAGTGTCGACTTGTACTTCCTCTCTTTTTGCCCATCGTGTGGCATATTCTTCGCAGCAGTTCATAATATTCTCAAAATTTTGGCTCCATGTGAATGATCTGGGTTCTCTGTATTTTGGACCTTTAAGTAAAAGTTCTCTTAATTTAGTGTTTTTAACTATATCGAGATCACCAGTAATGACATGGCCACAAGGAGAATATACGAAATTAGATGAGGAACATGCACACGGTTGAGGATGGCATGCAGAGTTGCTAAGATCAAGACACTGTAGAAACCCTTTGTAATTATAAATTTTGGATGCAACTGATGGCGTGTAGCTATAGGAAATACATGGCGGATCTTTGTTTTTGAAATATGGAGGTATTTTCTCTAAAACAGACTTATGATTTAGAATTTGGCCGAAATTTAAATAATCAATGCCTTTATTTGCAAATTTAATTTTGATGAAAAGGCGATTAGATTTTTCCATAGAAATATCTGACCTGACGGGACGAAAAAGTCTAGCGGTCGATATGTCCATAATAATGCCATCTAGTCTATACTCTGCAGAGCTTATATCAGTAAATATACGGTGTCTGGACGATACGTACAACTCGTGTGTGTGAAATAGAATAAAGTTTTGTACGAATGTGATGAAGGCCCAAAGGTTTATTCATAAATGGCAAAAGAGCATCAAAGGAAATATTATGTATTTCAGGTTTGTTGTATTTGCGTGTACCATGACTTCGATGTCTCCTCTGGCTTTTGTTGAATAAACCGAGTACGTTAACTGATTGACACGCAGGACTAGTGAGATTACCAATACTACTAATATTGTCATTGCATCCATAGGGCGAAGCAGTGCCGAGACGTCTTATCCAGTATTCTTCTCTTTTCCGACGAAAAGGAGTGCTCAAATTGGCATTGTTTGTGGGGTGATATATTTTTCTATAATTCTAATTTTCATTGAGAGAATAGAGTGGTAAGGCTGGTTGAACTGGCGATAGAGTAATTGGTTTCCACCACAATTTATTTTGGACCTGTGACCTGATACTCTTGTACGGAGTTGTCCCTTTGTCTCTCCAACATATATTAACCCACAGAGTGAACACTCAATACCGTAAACAATATTTGAACTCTTACAATTCAAATGGTCAAAACTATGCGTATGAAAGGTATGTTTGGTTAAATTACTCGTAAAAGAATTATCTGTAATTAAGATGTTGCAAGTTTTGCAATTTTTGGTCCCGCACTTAGATATTTCACAATCATAAGGGGAGAATTGGTAATCTTTAATTACGTCAACTAGTTTAACCTTACAGGGCTTGATGTTTTTGAAGCTATCCGCATGTTGATACCAGAGTTCATTATTAGTGCTTACCACAAATGTTTGATTTCTAATGTCATTTAAGATAATATTGGGGACACCTAAGTTAACTGCTATGCACGTGTCCTTGTACATTACAGTTTGAGGCCTTTTTATGGTGGGCGACGCCTCAGCCACTATGGTTTTCTTATTAACATTATCCATATATATATAAAGGACTGCCCGACAAGTGTCCTCGGGGACAAATTGTCCACCAGCAGTGACACATGGACAGTTGTTGAAATGTAAAGATGATGGATAAATCCAAACCACAAGTCCAAAAATCATGAAACCATAGGACATACAAAATCAGTGAAAATGGAAAATAACAAAATATGTCTACTTGAAGAGCGTATGTGAATATTTGATTTGACAAAATACGTATATATACAGACATTTGTTCACGTGCATTTCCGACGCTGGAATTTCAGTTAAACAACATTTTATCCCTTGAATAGTATAATTTGAATTAATGTTCTTGTCTCTTTCTTACATTCATATGTGTATGATTATATAATTACTTTCTCCACTTGAAAGTTGTTGCGGTACTTTTACAACGGATGTTGCATGCAACCAGAGGACGATTACTCCTCCTGGGCACTTGGTCTCACCTCAAATTATTGGGGTTTGCATTCATCTGAATATGACACTATACACGATATTGTCATTTTATTCCTTGAACTATGAGATATGGTTAACCTTTCGGTACTTCTTCGTTTTTTTCTTACTTCTAACTTTCATCGGGTTACCGGTGTTGTAGCACAGACTCAAACGCCCCCCCCCCCCCCCCCCCCCCCCCCCCCCCCCCCCCCCCCCCCCCCCCCCCCCCCCCCCCCCCCCCCCCCGCACGCATAGACTTTCCCTACGGATAAACCGACCCAGTATTGATCTTCCCCTTCTAAAGGGGATATTCTATCGGTACGGTTTCGCCCCTTCTGATTATAAGCATAGACTGCCCCCCCCCCCCTCCCGGGCGGATAAACCGACCTGGGTTCATCTTTCCCCCTATTGATTCTGTATTTTCGTCAAATCGGAAAACCCAAACCGTAATGTAGTCTTGATTTTACGTCCTTTTGAAATTGAAATACATGTGCCTACATGTACCAGCTGGCCGTGGAGAAAAAGAAACAACCATGCATACAAAACAGAGTTTCCTTTTCATCATTCTTAATGGTGTAGACTATATTAAATACACAGCAAAAAGTAAAAATAAGATATACATGTATGATTATTGAGAAGGATTGGATAATTTCATTATCATTACGTCAAGATGCCATTTCATATTTTAGATCACATTTAGAATAGAAAAGATTTGGTATTGAGGAAAAGAAGTTTCAATCCCTAAAATGGATTTCCTTTGGTTGTTTTCGTGGTTTTGGGGTTCAAACTCCTATAGCACAAGGACGCAAAACAACCCCCCCCCCGACAAAAGAGAGAGTACTATTTAAATGTATCAGGGGCGGTGATTGGATGAAATTATTTGATCAATGAAGATTGATTCTGCTGTAAAATCATGATTTTTTTTCTCATTTCGCTAATTTCAAAATTTTATGACGTAGAAAGTGGTTGTTGTTGTTTACATTTTAATTTTGGCAAATTTTTTGGGAGTTTCCCCTATCAAACATGATTTTCTCGAATTAAGGTGGATAACCTATGTTATTTTGTTAAAATTCTGATAGAGGAGGGTCTGATAAACATGTTGATATATGGATTATATATAGCTAAAGTGTATGATGTTGTGTAAATCTTGCTAGAAGTTTGGTAATTTAACATAGGATCCTATGGGAAATGGAATTGCCTCTTATCACAAGGATTCCTCGTGTGAAAAATGGAAGCTCTATTACATAGCATTCAAAATTATGTGTAAGGTCTACGTTTTTGTAGACAAACAGACAAACTGACGGACAGGACAAAAACTACTGATGCATAATACTGACGGCTACATGTATGTGAGAGAGGCTTGTGTGTAAATATATATGTAGGTAATGAGCATCATATGATCCTTATACAAATACTGAAAAGAGCTTCCCAAGACAAAAACATCTTCTCGTCTGTGATAATTCTCTCAAAACTTGTAGGGACCTCTTGGTTCCTTTCCCCGATATTTTTTGCATGTTACGTCCACTCTCAATATCCAATAATTTGTTAAACGAATTTTGAATGTCACTCCATATAATTTCACTCATCATATTCAGTTTCATTCACTAGTTGTAATATTCGAACCAAACCGGATCTTATCTCTTATGTGGGGGGGGGGGGCGGGGGGGGGGGGGGGGGGGGGGGGGGGGGGGGGGGGGGCGGGGGGGGGGGGGGGGGGGGGGGGGGGGGGGGGGGGGGGGGGGGGGGGGGGGGGGGGGGGGGGGGGGGGGGGGGGGGGGGGGGGGGGTGGGGGGGGGGGGGGGGGGGGGGGGGGGGGGGGGGGGGGGGGGGGGGGGGGGGGGGGGGGTGGGGGGGTGGGGGGGGGGGGGGGGGGGGGGGGGGGGGGGGGGGGGGGGGGGGTGGGGGGGGGGTGGGGGGTGGATGAAATTACATGAAGAAGACCATGGCGACCGTCATATTTGGCAAAACAGAAAATTGAAACTGGTGGATGAACATTCTGGAGAAAAATTTGGATTAACTGAATCATTTTCCAGAAATGAAAGATGGTGTATGATCTTACAGTTACCGGTTCTGACTTAGGTACTACCACTAATGGCGAGACTTTAAAGTGTTTGAAATATGGATCTAGATAAGAGGTCGCGATTCTGCCTGACTGAATTCCTAATGTCATAGTTGAAAAGCAGATTTACATATATGGTTGTGTGTAATGGATGCGTAGATGAACTTGATACCCGAACCAGCCTGAAACCATTTGTTACCTGTGTTCAATATCACTCTTGTTGCATGGGGATTTAACACAGCAGTTGGTCTGTTAAAACAGGCATACTCCTTTGTCGATGCCGACGATCCAAGTTCGATTCCCGGGTTGCGCCACTATGTTTAAGAGGTAGGTAACTTCCTGCTTCCATGACGATATATAACTGAAATATTGTTGAAAGCGACGTAAAACACCAATCAATCAACCAACTAAAACATTGTTTGATATTAATTTCAAGTTTGTAAACAACAAATACCAGTTACTTCTTTCCAGCCAACTTGAAAAGGCTCCACTGATAATAATGATCGTCTCGTTCGCAAACGAAAACAAAAACCCCTCTTCCTATCATTCATGAAGTAAACTTAAATCCAGTGCATTTTGCTAAATGATGTAGAGTTGCAAATATTCGTATATGTCCCATAAATTTCAAAAGATGATTTGTCATGCTCTGTATGTAAGCGATCTTAAGATATCTACGTGTGCGTGTGTATATGCTGAAGGTCAATCCTGACTAACTGAATAATCCCTATCGAGAAAAAATATGAATTATTACTCACTTGCAGTAAATAAAGCAAGATTACATGCTTTATATAATTTTGCAATTTTATAGCTCACAAAATCGAGATAAGATTCCTCATCAAATTTATATGTAAAATACTAAAGAAACTGGTGTCACATGTCTTTGGCACTAACAACAATGTGCCACAGTGGACATTCATGGACCTCTGAAATTCAGAGTTGAGACCAGCTGTCCGAGAGGGATAAACGTCTCCTGTTTAACTAGCCATAACCGCCTTGTATGCCTATATATATATATATATATATATATATATATATATATATATATATATATATATATATATATATATATATATATATATATATATATATATATATATATATATATATATATATATATATATATATATATATATATATATATATATGTATGTATATATATGCAGGTATATATACATGTAAACAAGCACTGCGTAGAAAATGTCACTGCCACATAACATCATTTGTGTTATATTTATATCATAATTTTATTTCAATACTACATATTTGTTTGCAAAGTACCAGTACATTTGTTGAGTCTCAATTGTTATAAGACAACAACATTTTGAACATCGTAATGCGATTATGACGTTAACATTGACACCTGTAATTTTTCTAACATGTTTTGGCTCCCCAAATGACGATATTTTCTCAGTAAATCACGTGTTTTTATCAAATTACGGTAATTCATCTACTTCTACTTTTTAATGTAAAATACGAAAGTAACTAGTGTCACATGACTATGGCACTAACAACAATGTACCACAGTGGAGATTCACGGACGATAACTCCCATTAGAACAATAACTCCCTTACCAACAGCAATATATCAAAAAAGTATTGCGGTTGTTAATTAAAGCATCAATATTCTTGTCAGTGAATAATAATGGAGAAGTCATAGAGAAACTCTATTCACGAAATTGTCAATCTACTCAAATCTCATAATTTGAACATTCTACCTTGACTTTAAAACTAACTTGTTGTTTTTCATACCCTGGTGTTTAACACAGTCGAAGACATACCACCTCTATACTCTGACTGTTTTCGGAACAAACTATATGATTTTGACAAATATTGAACTCCCATTGGAGTATGTAATTGCCTTATTGTATTTTGATGGACAATATTTATATGCAATTTCCCGGCATAATGTATCAACAAAAATATTGGGATTTCAATAGCGACTAACTGCGTTCTCTTATAGCTGACTTGTTTTGTATTGCTTTAAATGTGTGATGTATTAATTTATTTATATAACAGCGTCCTAACAAAATTCCAAAATTTGACTGCAAGAGGGGTTAGAACGTACATACATTGTATGTTTAAAAATATCAGTCTGTATATAAATAAGGCATCTCATGGAAACCTCTATACACCAACGATCTTATCAGCAGAATATTTGAAAAAAAAAAAAAAACCATTTATTTTGCTAACAGCTGCTGTACCTGATGAGCTTCTCCGGGGTTTAGTAATATACTTATCATTTAGTTTCATAACGAATGACGATCAGCTCCTGGCCGTGCTCCTTAATTAGGTTTCTAAATACCCTGCTGGGCATTCCCCGAATTTCTAAATTCTAACAATTACTGTAACGTCTGGACTCCCCCAGGCACACGTACTATCAACCTATGTAGATTTTCAGTCATTTTGAAAAATAAGTAACTCCCGGTCTCCCCTCCACGTATCTGAAAACTATGCCGGTCTCTCAGGGGTTCTCAAGTTCTTTTTGTGTGTGTGTTAGAATGCAAGTCGAGTAGCCTCGAGAACGGAAATAATAACATTTGTGATATTTTATTTATCTAAGGCATCGTCCATTTCATATTCTGGGGATGGGGATTGGGGGCTGTTTTTTTAATAGAAAAATTTGCCCTGAGTATAGGAATTAGGAAACCAAAACTTGATTTTGAGGTTTCTTAAGAACTGCTGTGACGGGTGATGCATGCGAACAGGAGACGCTTACTCTCCCGGGCACCTGGTCTCACCTCGGAATTTTTCAGTATTTCGGGGTTCACAGCAGTTCCTTTTTGAAACTTACACGATTTTGTATCTGTCCTTGGACTTTGAGAAAGATTAACGGTTTAATACTTCTTCGATATTGATTTGACTAAAAGTAATAATCTTGCTTAGTGACATAGTGACACAGTGAAAACAAATGTTTCCATTAAACTAGTGTAATCATACTTTGAAAAATATTAGGTCTCACTTTATCGCTCGCTAGAATTATACATAACATAACAATTTATGCTTTATGATGTTTTGTTCTTCATCAGTTCAATTTTGAACAAAGCTACCATATTTGGTACTTGAATTTAATGGCGAGATATATCAGCAGATAGTTTGGATTCCTATTGGTACGTGAACTGACTGTGCACCTCTTATCTTATGAGGATGCAGATTTTTTTTCTGTATTGTTGTAGGAGGCATTTCGTGCATTCTATGCAAAAATTAAAACTTGTTTATCTTAGTGAGGTGCTCAATGATACCTCTAGCTAAATTTACAATTTCACATGTATCTTGATGACAACTTAGTGATCAATAACCCTGGACTTGAAAGATTTTTTTGCTGACATATTCCCTACTGCACTTTAATTAAACAAAGACAATATCTGTGATATAGAAACCTATACACCAAGATAATTAACAATAAATTCATTAAAAAAATTGCAATAAACGTGACGATTTTAGATTTCTTATTGTAAATTTCCTTTATCTGGATGGTCACGAGTGTTCCTAGACTCAAATGGTACTTATATAATTCAGTTGGTAGGATTTGCCAGAGCCTGCACTAACGGTTTTGCCCTTCTACAATTTTATACAGATTTTACTTGAACGTTGTAACAGGGCGGTGGGACTATATAATGGGCCTTGTGGAAACCTTTTTCAAAAGAAAAGTGGTTCTCGTTCCTTTTGACTTAGTTAACACTCCTACGGATCATGGGTCTGAGCTCACTTCCAGATCAGCAGAGCACGGTTTACTAATGATGATGTCAATTTATATATTTCTATACCTTGGTCGTACACTGTATTACTGTACTCGTTTATATCCTTATGACGTCTCAACTAAAGAAAATTAATGAACCTTGTTCTCTATGTAGAGCCTTAATTTATATTTTTCAATGTGTGTCCTTTGATTATACTGCTTTTTGGGGAAGGAGGGCCCATCCGTAGACTGGTTAACCACATTAATTGATTCAGTACTGTAATATCAATTGACCATTCTAAATCGGCATTTCAACTGCTATTTAAAGATTTTGTGATGTTCTTGTGTGTGCGTGTGTGTGTGTGGTTTTTTTTTTTTTTCTCAAATCATTACATTATTAATGGAGCATTTCCGTTATTACCTCTGTCATATACGGATGAGTCAGATGCTTCTATCTTTTCCCTTGAGTACTGTAATGTTTGTACCGATATATGTAAAAAAAAAACAGTTCACGAGGAGAAGACAGGAGTTAGCGCTCTCCCACTCGCACCCCTACTACTTCCTACTCCCTACCCTCTTCCCCCCTCCTCTCGTTGATGACAATACAAAGTATATGACATTAGTATGATTGACTAAAAGTGTTTATAACACAGCTGGGATGGGATTGACTGTGCAAAAGTATAGACCACTCGCACCAGAATAAAGGCAGAATACTGCTATATACATATTAAGTGCATAAAGAGGTGAATAAAGGAGAATGGCGTTTATTATCAAATTTGTTTTACTATACAATATTTTATTGCTGAAAACAAAACATCTCGAAGACCCTTTGACATTGACAATGACCTTTACGTTAAAATTAACTTTTTGGACTTTGGTGCCGTCGGGGGCATTAGTGTTTCAAAAACATACATGTAGCTTGTATTTTTCTTCTTTATGGAGGAGGAGGCTGTATTTTCATTGGAATAAAGTGAATGGGTTCTATTTTCATCTGTATAAACCAATGCTGATCAAATATTTCCACAAGTTCATCTCATCGCGTTCTAAAATTCTTAAATGCCAGACATAGTTTGAACCTGAAATCACCACAATGATTATAAGACTTCAATTACCATTACAGCCTCAGACTTGAGCGCTGCCTTGTATTCAGAGAAAAAATAACAGCATCTGACCCACCTGTATGACAGAAGTCACCACCTTAGTGCAGTTAATAATGCAGTAATGAAAAAAAAAAAAAAAACACACACACACACAACATAACAAAAAAATTCAATTAATTTAATTTAAATTAATCAAAATTTTGAAGATTTACATTGCTATTCCTTCAACTATATCACATCACTGGAGACAAAGGTTAATAGCATAACTCCTCAAAAGGCAAGCGATTTATACTTGATCTGTAAAACAATGTTAGTATCAGTGTTAGTAGAAGTGTTACTACTATCTGAAGTGCGACTACAGGACAGACAGACGCTGGACAGTGATCATTATGTTCCACCATACTGTCACAGACGGCCATGCCGGCGGAAATTAAACAAAGTGTTCCCTATGTGCTTCACAAGCGACACAATAAAATATTAATGCAATGTCCTCAAACTGATTAATTCAAGTGATGACCATTTGATTCTGAAAGAGGTGGGGGGGGGTTGCAAATTTGGTCGAATCAGACATATGCCATTAACACACATCCTTCTATAATTATATTTTGTTTACAAAACACATTCTAATATAAGGTAAACTCAACAAATAATATGCAAACACTACATTAATTGTATAGGTCTTTATACTACTAGTTTCTATAGTGAAGTGCATAGTCTATCTCAGTCTCTGGTATCCAGGGGTAGAATTTCCATTTTTCGCTATAGAAGGATGTGTGAGGAAGTGTTGCTGTGTTGGCTTCCTGTCCGAATGATAATATTTTATTCGTTTATATTTTTGACTTACTTTGAACTATGTTATTTCAATGCAAACAAAAAAGCATTTTATAAATACTTTTGATATACAATATTTGATCAAAATTTTTACCTTTGTCTTTACTACTTCTAGATTAAATTTAAGAAAGCTTGGTAGATATTTAGCAAAGATGTTCCTCATGTGCAACTTTACATGTTTTAAAAGTTTTACAGAAACTTGAAGACTTATGACTTTCTACAAACATTGTTCAATATCATTGTGCAATGTAATCTGTGTCTAAGGTGAACAATAAAGGCCCATATAGGACTCTGATTACTTTTGTTATCATGTATGTTAAGCAAAGATATATATATATATTTTGTTCTCATTCTGAAGTTATGTTTGTGTTTATTTTATATTTGAATAAACATGCTAAAGGGTTTCTACAGTGTCTTGATCTTAGCAACTCTGCATGCCATTCTCAACCGTGTGCATGTTCCTCATCTAATTTCGTATATTCTCCTTGTGGCCATGTCATTACTGGTGATCTCGATATAGTTAAAAACACTAAATTAAGAGAACTTTTACTTAAAGGTCCAAAATACAGAGAACCCAGATCATTCACATGGAGCCAAAATTTTGAGAATATTATGAACTGCTGCGAGGAATATGCCACACGATGGGCAAAAAGAGAGGAAGTACAAGTCGACACTCTTTCGGAATGGATAAAATCTATTGCAGTACTGCTGAGATCAAAAATTAAAAAATTACAAGGTTCTGTAAACACCAGATTCGAATCTATTTTTAAAGATCCTGATGTTGTCAGAGAACTTACCTTCCTCCAAGAACATTATATCATTACACCAGCAGATAAAGCATCTAATAATTATACATTTACTTGTAAGAACTATTACTTTGACAGCTTAGTGAAAGAATTAGGATTAAATTCAGCTCCAGGAAATCCTACTTATACTCTCACGAACTTTTCGGTTTCGGAAGTACTCGAGAATCATAAATCTGTCCTCAATACGTTTGGTATTGACTCAAATAAATTGAATTTAGAACTTCCATATTTGTACTGTATTCCAAAAATGCACAAAACTCCGTACAAACAACGCTTTATCGCTGGTTCTTCGAAGTGTTCCACAAAATCTGTATCGATGCTACTCACAAAAATATTATCAGAAATTAAATCTGGCCTTCATAGATATTGCAAAACAGTATATTCCAGAAGTGGAATTAATCAAATGTGGATCCTTAAAAATTCAAAAGAGTTGTTAGAACATCTAAAATCAAAAAGTTTTACTAAAATTCACTCCATCAAGTCTTTTGACTTTTCGACTCTGTACACAACGATCCCTCATCAGAAATTAAAAGAGAGATTAGCGGAAATTATTCAAAATGCATTTACTAGTAAAAACGGAAGCCGCAAATTCAAATATATAGTAATTGGCCACGATAAAACTTACTTTGTTAGGGAAAATTCTGATTCCAAAAATAAATACACTGAAACAGCTGTCATTCAGATGTTGAACTTTCTTATCGATAACATTTTTGTGGTGTTTGGAGGTAAGGTTTTTCAACAAATTGTCGGCATTCCAATGGGCACTAACTGTGCTCCGCTTCTGGCTGACATATTCCTTTATTCATACGAAGCTGAGTTCATTCAGTCTTTGCTTTCGCAAGGAAAAAAACAATTGGCTCTTGGCTTCAATTTTACTTACAGATATATAGATGACTTGCTTTTAATTAATAATCCTTCATTCGCGGATTACCTTAGCATCATCTATCCAAGTGAACTGGAGGTCAAAGAAACCACAGAAACTAGTAATTCTACTTCGTATTTAGATATTATGTTGTCTTTCGACATTAATGGTCAATTGAACACCTCACTCTATTACAAACGTGACGATTTCAATTTCGCTATCACAAACTTTCCTTTCATAAGTAGCAACATTCCATCATCGCCCGCATACGGCGTATTCATATCTCAGTTAATACGTTATTCCAGAGCATGTTCAAATTACAATGACTTTGTTCTGAGGGCTAGGCGACTTTCAGTTAAGCTGCTCAACCAGGGTTATATATGTGCTAGACTATCATCGTCACTGAGGAAGTTCTACGGTCGTTACGAGACTCTTATTACTCCATATGATATCTCGTTATCCAGACTTTTAAATGATATTCTGGACTGAGACCGATTCCGATCAATTTACACAGATTTGACACCTTCTATACTAGAAGGTTACCTACTTCGAATTCTCCATATATAGATACATATGGAATTCACACGATTTGACTCTTTCTACGGGGTATATGTGACGGGTGTTGCTAGCAAGCAGGAGATGCTCACTCTCCCCGGGCACCTGATCTCACTCCATTACAGGGGTTCACATATGCTCTTCAAGAAGACATATTTTGTTTTTCATTTTCACTGATTTTGTATGTCCTATGGCTTCATGATTTTTGGATTTGTGGTTTGGATTTATCCATCATCTTTACATGCTAAATCATTTAATAAATGTCCTGTTGCACTGATTTGAATGAAACTTGAAAGAAATGAAACACTGTCAACAAATATGGCCACCATAAATTTTGAAATGCATATGATTTAATTTAAACATCAACTTTGCATTTCCGCTGAAATATGAGTATGCATATATAAATATATAGATAAACTACTACACATTATAGTATAGGGGGAAATCTGGCGAGCAAAGCAAGCCAGACAAAAATGAGCATGTTTTCTACAGAACATTAAGCTTTGTATTTGCATGATCTGTACATGCTAGTAGTCAAAATATTTATTTTCATTTCAGTCATAGTCAGATTTTTTGTTTCTAGCATTTTAGGGTCAGAATATTTATTTTCAAAAAGTGCCAGCAGACACCCCCCCCCCTTCCCAATCAGAATGAAATGGTCGTCCTCTTCTTTCCACATTTTGCAATTTCGTTTAAGGCATGAGGTTGGATATTTGTCTTCGATAAATATTTACTTAGTGAAATTTACGAGAAATGTGTAGGTTTTTTTATTAGAACTACTCCTTCTTTGTTTTGGAGGTTTTTAGGGGGTTGGGGGGTGTTTATTTTTTTATTATTTTTTTTTTTTTGTTTTTTTGTTTTGGTTTTTTGTTTCTGATTTCATGATTTTTCTGTGGGCAGAAATAACAGAATAACAGAATATTAATGTATCTCTTTTATTTCTTTTTTTCAAGAAGTTGCAAAATTTGGGTCGGAGGATCCGTAATCCAACTAATTAAAAAATGTTCGCCTTAAGAACAATAAAATTGGTTTCCTGACCTTGTGACGATGAATTTATTATAAGTGGTAATAAATTTACCAGAAGAAGGTCAGGAGACCGATATATAGTGAATTCCGAGTTTATTGTTTTTTATTTTATGTTACTTCCCCTTGGAGGATTTTTGAGATGTTTGATATTTGAAAATTTTTGCTCAAACAGCCGGCATAATATAAACTTGCTCTAGCATAGTGTATTAACTGTAACATGAATACGCAGTAGGTAGGTGATGATGAGGTACTGCTAATCATGAAGAGAAAGGATGTGATGCAAATTGAAATGGTTACGTTTGTCATAAAGGGAGTTGTTCAGCTCACCATCCTTGTCGTGATATCCAAATATGAATTACAATTTACCATTTCCTCCACTTCGAATTCACTTGGATAGAAGACGCTACGGGTTACATATATATATATATATATATATATATATATATATATATATATATATATATATATATATATATATATATATATATATATATATATATATATATATTATATATATATATATATATATATATATATATATATATATATATATATATATATATATATATATATATATATATATATATATATATATATATATATATATTTATTTATTTATTTATCTATTTATATAAGCGCACAAATAGAAACAGTGAAACACCCGGGAGTACAATGCACCTTGGATCTCCGAAGAAATACCTGTAGAAATAAAGACAAATTAGACAAACATATGAAGCATAAAATACTACAGCTAACAAGGCACCCTATATTTTATTTATATTCGTTCCCTGGCCGTGTTGTCGTGCATACGATTAGCTAATGATTGGCTATTAGAGCTCTATTTTTGTGAAGCTTGGGTAGCTCAGTCGGTTAGACGGTCGAATGCATGACAGCTAGGTGATTCGCTACCATAGGTCGTGGGTTCGAGTCCCAGACGGGGAACGGATATAAGTGAAAGATAGGATGCCTTGTTAGCTGTCGGGTCTTTGTGCTTTATATATATATATATATATATATATATATATATATATATATATATAGCACTAAGACACTACAACTAAGAAGGCACCATATATATATATTATATATACATATATATACATTGCAGATATTGTCCATTGAAATGCCGACTGTTTGTTGGAAAACCTTTTCTGCAAACACTAAACCACTACAAAAATGTTACCGATCAGGAAGCTCAACATCTTAAAATAACATTAGTGTCAGCGTATTTATTTTCAAAATACGATTTCTCCTCTACAGAATAAAAACAATTTTTTTTTTATTTTTTTTAACTTTGCATATCGTTTCAGAACATCACGGAACTACATGTTTTCTTCGCATTTTCGATGCAAGTATTTTGCTCCTATATTATTTCATTCTTCTTTGGCTTTAAGCAAAAGATCAATAATAACAACACTGGGCTTAAGTATTGATGCGTATTTGCAACATTTGTAAGGTGAAATCTGTTTGGTCTCGTGGTAATTTCAAGTGCTACTAGCTTATCCTGTAGCTACGATATAAATGAAATAATTATTGAAATGAGAAAACTTTTATTTTAAAGTGCGAGAAATTCTAATATAATTGAGATGATTTCAATTTCTAATTTGTAGCTTTCCCTACACATTCTCACAATGCTACTTTAGCATTGGAGCCTCGCAGCACAGAAGGACAAACTTGTCCGGAGGGAATATATGATTACATCAGAGATTCGGACATGTTATCTAATAATACTCGTGCATGTTCATTGGCACCGTCAGCTGCAGCGTTGGAATGTAAACATCAGAAAGCATTTTTCCATCGCCCAAAAGAGATTTTACCAGGTGGTACTGAATATGTGAGATGCGATGCAATGTGTAGTTGGTAAATATTCCTGAAACGCTAGATACAACTCGAAGCTACGCGGCTACCTAAAATCATGCACACGTTAGAATGGAGTCCACCACTCGTATTGTTGAAAATTGTCAAGGCGCATGCTGCGCATAAAGAATTTTGAATTTTGGAATAAAGACCGTCTGAAAATCCAATTAGAATAATTTACCGCAGATCGAACGCCGTCTGACACGGAATGTAGCGTGTATGTGGTGTCTGATGGTGGATATAGAGTATGTGTTACTGAAACAAAAAGAATACCTTTGAAAAACCTGCTGTTGTCAACATTGAATAACGTAGAGGGGAAGTACTTCACCATTGATTATGGTCTTGGTCAACTTTGTACTTTCAAGATGTTTTTGCAGATATTTGATAAGGCTATCGCCATACAGAATAATCTCTACCATGGAGAGTTACTATTGATCATGATCACATATATGTTCATACATTAGAATATTCCTATTTATTAGATAAACCATAAATTATGTAAAAATATTTATGTATAATTTTGTTTACGATGTCAATATTTCAACTCATGTCTTTGTATTATTGAATGATGAACTTCCTTACTCTATTCTTTTGACTGTACATTGTGTAGTCAAGATAAACCCGCCACACTACACCAAAGATCTTGTGTATTATTCAAGACGTTGTGGCAAACGAATGGTGAAAATCTACTACAAATAAAAGCTTCAATGTAGCTACAGTTACAATAATTTACAATACAAAATCATACACAATGTTAAAAGAAATGTTCACATTTATAATATACTTCATGATGTATGAATAAAGTAATATCACTGCTACTATTTTTTCACGTAGCACATACATCTGCTTGATTAAAATGGTAATTGATAAATAATCAAGATTAAAGAGGTATTATTTCAACAAGTAGTAAGAGTCATAAAATAAAGATCAGACTACGTTGACAATGTTTAAGGTCTAGGAAATTATCTTAAATTGAGAAATCATTCTTAACCACACCATTTGTTTGGTTTTTGTCAAATTAAATGACCGTCCTAAGTCGGTATCTTAATTGCACTACAATCAAATATTTTTGTAATGTGTTATATGTGCTAGTATATCATTGATATTCATGTATTGTGTAGCTCCATGGTGACTTCTGCCACACAGCTGAGCCAGTATCCCCTCTTTTTTTTTTTCTCTCTCTCTCTCTCTCTCTCTTAAAGTGAGAAATCATTCTCACCATTCACAAGTGCAAGATCAGAAAGCTGAACAAATTTTCATCTTGGCACTGTAATTAATGCTTGCTTGAGTTTGTTTGTTAGCCAATTAAATACGTACAGCATTACAATATTTTTTAACATAAATGTGATATGAATATATTTTAGCTTGCTTTGACAAATTTTGGAAGAGTTAAAGTCGTATCCCTTCGTTGCAGTTGTTGTCCAAAGACATTGTGTATTCATTGTGACAATATATTTTTGTCAGTACTATGAATGTTGACAAATTGGACCTTCAAGACTTTGACCTCTTTAAAAAAAGAAAACTTAATTTAAATCGTAAGTGATGAACTGCCGGTTACAAGTAAGGCTTTTACACTTCACATATAACTAGATCTTAATTTTTGATATTTTGACCATGACAGAAGCTTAACTTCAGTTGATACTATATCCTTCAGCTTGTGACTTTGACCTTGACGTTGAACTTGAAATTCAGAAAACATTTCAAAATATATGTACATCACTTTATTACAAGGACTGTCACCTTTAAGCTAAACATAGAGATTTTAGACATGTTGCTAAAAGAAAATTTATGTTATATATCATTCATGTTATATACATGCAAACGCATGTAAAAAACAGAATATTGTGTATATAGTTGTACATGTAGAAGGTAAATTTGTTGAATTTCCAGCAGATGTTCGTTGTGAAGGAATGTTCAATAAACAAACTTATCTTCAAAGAAAATATCTTGCTCTTACGTATATATCGTGCCTTGGAAGTGTTGGATGTAGATTACAGATACCACATACCATTTTAATGACATCATCTAAGTGCTGGCAGATTGTAACTGGAACTTCGAATGTTAGCAGGCGAACGAATTTGATTCTCCGGATAGCTTGTTCCACACATATCCTGTGGTTTGCTATTTTGTTCTCTGATCATCTTGTGCAGTCATCTGTGCTAAACCATGCCTACCAGGGGGAGTAATCAAGCTTGCATGCAGTAGATTGACCTCCTCTAAGAGGTTGCTGAAGTAATTATCAGCCATAATAGCATCTTTTAGGTTCTATCATGTAAAGAAATCCAGAGCTCTGTGGTATACCATTGTCACTTACCGTAACTCCCCAACCGTTAGACACACAATTGACCATTCCTGCTGGGGGGATTTTTACAGGGAACTTGGCTGTATAGTGATGTTTGTAATGAATCGAGCAATGATTTTGAACCATCGTACTCTGCGGAGTTTTAAATGAAATCCTCGGAACAATCAGTACTTTTAAGCGATTTAAGATCAATTTTCAAAGAAATTCACAAAGGATTTTGACCCGTTTGGTGAAGATCCTAGAAACATATGAAGATGAAATTGAAAGTCTATCCTCTGGATCCCGCTAGGAGTCGAAATTTTCTGAGGGTCAGAAGTCAGAAGTCTCTTCCTTTGTATGGAGCCGCCTTGATGATCTTTGTTTATAAACAAAAAACTTTGTACTTTAATATGTGGCATTGGAAAGAAGGACCTTTCAGAAACCTTACATATTTGAGGTAGGGATGAAATGTACTCAACCACGCATTGAATGATGGCACACCAGTGTAAAATTTCACTTTCTTGTCCGATTTTAATAAATCAATTGATTTGAAGAAAGATGTCATTTGCTTCAACATTTGGTTTCTTTCTTAAACCTGGCAGTTCAGTTTGAATTATTCTAAATTTGGATTTCATATTCATAATCCCAGTGCTCTTAAAAGTACAAATGTTGCAAGTTTCCAAATAATCATGTCCATTGAGGACACATGGCAATTGTGAACATGGTGATCAAACATTATCATAATTCTCTGTAAACTCAGAAGCAGAACTCTCAGTTGAAACTGACAGCTTACGTTTCATGTTTACTACGGGAATACTTTTTTTTCAGAAGGGGACTCTTCCCTTTGTCGGGTGGTTTGAGTGTAAAGAAATCGAAGGGTATATGGTGTTGAAATGGATTGTTAATGTCAGTAAATTCGACACAAAGTACAGGCAAAGCACATTTGCCGACAGGGAGTAAGCGCTGAAAAGACAAAAAGAAGAGGTTTCATTATCACCTTATACAGAATATCTAATACATGTATACAGTATCTCAAACGGATTTTCATTTTTACAATCTATAGTATGTATCTTCAGGAAATGTACTGTGTAAATCTGTGTTTCTCAAAGCTTGGCAACGGGTATAAAACAGGCAAGAAATTTCATGACAAAAGTTCATTTGATATTCTTTTTATCACATGATACCTCACATTCACAAATCCATGACATTTCTCCAGTTTTTTTTTCTCCTTACTATTTTACAAAACAATAGCCTAAAATTAGTTTCGAAATGATCTGACAATACATGTATTTATAATCAAACAAATCATAAGATGACATAATGTCATTAAGACATGTTGCTACTCTTTTTTCTTTCACAGCTAATTTTCTAAATGTCCTCATGTGACCAGCAAATATTAATTATGTGTATATTAGCGCACAGTCCACATTACAATATGTTATAGAGCAGAAAGTAAGCAAATATGACATGCTTAAGTTCTGTAATGAGCAGAAAAGTGGGTACAAAGGTCGAAAAGCGATATGGGTATTACGAATGTGGGATTCGCAAGTGTATATACGTTTCACACATTATTTTGCACCAGGGATCATACCCTACTAGCATTACTGCCCCCCCCCCCCCTCTCTGTTAGTGTTAATGAAGAATGTGGATAAATACTTTATTGTTCATGTTAAATGTCCACGTATGTATGTTACTCAATAGAATATGTTTAATCTAATCTATTTCCATTGTTATAAAGGAAAAATATTTTCTATTCACCTTCAGTGAAAGCACCGAGATGATTTGAACTTTACATTTTGTGTAACGAAGGACTTACAAATACGAATCTTGTTTATAAGTTCTTGGTGTAACTACTGTCCGCGCCACTCTCTTTGCAAACCGAAAAATCTGGATTTTCACTTATTTATCTTTAAAATAATTTTACAAAATTATTATCAATCGACAGTTCTTTTTCAGTCGTAACTTTTGGTGTATGTTATATGTTTCTACGAAGAAGCATTCGTTTTTTATAGGGAAAATCATTTTAGAAAGGGCGTTTTCTACGTTAATTTTGACGTGACGTCGCTGATGTTTAAAATTGAGTCTATGGGAAACTTGGCGACGTCACCTCAAAATGTAACATGGAAATCGTCCTATCTAAAATTGATTTTTTTTTCTATAAAATATGAACGCTTCTTCATACAAACATATAGCATACACCAAAAGTTATGACTAAACAAGATCTATCGAATGTTTTTGCCTTTTTGAAATTATTCTGAGGATGAATAACTGAAAATCCAGATTTTCCGGTTTCCAGAGTGAGTGGCGCGGACAGTAAGTATATTTTGCTTTCGAGCTTGGATAACTCGCGCTCGCTTTTATATCTAGTTTTAGCGACTATTAAATAATCCAGATGTTAGTTTTTCCCCCTATGGCCTTTGATCTGACGTGACATGGTATTGTGCAATAGATATATTGCTACTCAAAATCACCATTTGACAATGTCAGAATTAAAAACACGTGGAGTGACTAAACCCTGAACTACATGTATTTAAGAAATAGTGACGTCCTAGTCGTTATCTAATGTCCAGTAACGGTTACTAGACTTTAGATAACGACTTAGACGTCATTATTTCTATTATGACATGAACTGTAGAAACATGTATGGAAATAAGTACTTTAATATTAGTATTTTATTTCAATAACAATAAATTTAGGTCATATACCCTTCATCCGTTGTGTATGTACTTTATGTGTATAGAAAGTGGATGCAGACGGCAGTTTTGTGTATTGAAAGTGGATGTTACATAAAAATCAATAAATATCAATAAATAGCATGACCTAAATCATTTTTAATTAAGTGTATTTAAGTGTATTCTTTACTCAAACATTGCCTCGCAAGTCAAGAGCGAAGAGCTTATATTCAAATCAATCTCCCTTTTCTCCTTTAACACCCTCCAATTTCGATGTTTAAAATGAATATGCATATAAAACATTATCTTGCGGCTGTTAAGAAGTGTAGAGAGTTGAACTGATATTTATTGATGGCTCTTTTTGTATTATCTAATTACGATGCAAAATCTGGTACTACAATGACTGTGATAGCAACAGGTATTTGAAGCTCTGTTAGTCCACAACAAACATCTATCATGCCCCTATAGGGGTTTACCCCTAGAGCGGCTTAATGGATTTTTGTTGTGGACTTACAGAGCTTAAAATACCTGTGGTTATAGCATCTACATTTAGAGCACATGCATGCTTCATACATTTTCTGTTCCTTAACAAATGGATTCAAACTTGAAAATAAAATGTAAATACTAAGAGGTCGTTTTCACAAAATCGTAAGTAATAATCTTAGGATTACTGTTAAGATTGTCGTAAGATTTCGTTTTAGTAATATTCACGAAAGCTCTCCTGAGATCACTCTTAAACTTACGATCGCGGTAACGACAAATCATTTACGAACCGTCTAAGTATAAAACAACCCCAGCCACGGCTATTTAGATCCATTTATATATTTTCACCTTTGTTTTCCTGATATATGACTTTCGTTTTCAGTAGCGGGTTCACAGAAAGGGGGAGGGGGAGGACGTTCACCTCACCCCCGTAAAAAATAACCATATATAAATAGATTAAAAAATCAATAAAAATAAGATAATGAAAATTTAAAATAAGGAGAGAGAGAAAGGCTATCTACACGGTAGACCAGTATGAATTCAATAATGGTACATCTACTCGACTTCTGCGGGTTATTTTGGCTAAGTTTAACCCACAATCCTTCCCTTTCCTGACTGAAAATATATGACAGGTCATATTGGCCTCACATGGAGAAGTATTTGTATATTACCTGTTTGTATATTACCTTCATTCAGTATATATAATACATATGTCATGCAATGGCTTTATTTATTTATTCATTTATTTATTTATTTTCTATTTTCATTAATTAACTAATCTATTCTAATAATCCGTCTTCGAAAAAATAACATAATTTGAAATCACGTTCAAAATAACATACAAATGGCGCCGGATACGATTGGGGAATGACAAGACTGGCTCTTGATCCTTATTCTTTCTCGTCTTCAATACATATGAAACTACTATAAATTGCAGGGATACATCGCATATTAAAAATATAAACATAGAGAAAAAGTGTTATCAGAGTATAAGTAAATTTTACAAAGATGTCGATCGCAAATATGGGGTGCTCCTATGAATGAGTAATTTCCCATATACATAAATCCATATCTATTGTCTACATATGCGTGTCTGTTAATGATTCTGTAGAAAGGGAAAGTTTAAAAAATCTCCTTGCTTGAATAAATATAGAACATATATACCTTTTAATTTAGTGCACCATATGTGCATTTCGACAACTTATGTCTCTTCAGTGATGCTCGTGGCCAAATGATTGGAATTCTCAAAATATATAAATATTTGAAGAGCAGTGTTGAAGCCAAAACGACCGAAAAGTGAACCAAAGAATCTATCTAAGGACAGAGCTATGCATGAGGGAGATACTCCTTAGTTTTAGAGTGATTTACCTAATTTGATGACTGAAAATTTATATATATTTCATGTCAGTACAAAGGCACTGAAAACTAGACTTATGATGCCCTCGGGGACTATCAGTCCACCAGCAGTGACACCGGCCTAGTGGTTATAATAAATATAGAACATATATACCTTTTAATTTAGTGCACCATATGCGCATTTCGATAACTTCTGTCTCTTCAGTGATGCTCGTGGCCAATGATTGGAATTCTCAAAATATATAAATATTTGAAGAGCAGTGTTGAAACCAAAAGGACCGAAATGATGGATTTAATTTTGTGTTTTTGATGTGATATTATTATTCCAAATTCTTAGTTCCGATTTTGTTTAATTTTTTTTTTTTTTTTTTTTTTTTTTGTTGTGGGGGGGGGGGGGGGGGGGGGGGGGGGGGCCCCCCCCCCCCCCCCCCCCCCACTGAAACTAGTTCATTTTAGGAGTTTTAAATGAACGTAATTTGTTACCAGTTGCAAGCCCCTTAAACCCATATTCCTGAAAAGAAACGTGAATACGTCCCAACTATTTTTAGGAAAAGATGCAGCTACCAATCCCTTGTCAATTATAAAGGACTAAGCTCTTCACCCTAGATACGTGTTAGAAAACGAATATTTGTAGTGGCTTAGTTCTATGCCAATTATAAAAAAACTTTGAACTGTACCTAGCTTAATATATATGAAACTCGGAACCCATCCTAGCTTTTCAAATACGCGTTTCTTATACTTTACTATCAATAATAAAATTACATTGCCAAATAATGAGAAAAACAGTAATACGTTATAATGGCAATTTTACAGTAGAGTTGTTACATACATGTACACTTGTTAATCTTATCTTTAAGTGTGTTAAGCATTTAATGTAACATATTTATCTATATTCTTTACCTCACATCTGTTCATGTGCAAAAAGTCCAAAGAAACACCCTCCCCACCAAAGAAATTACAATAAAAACAGCTACAAAACAAAAACTAACAAACAAAATACAATAAAAAACAAAACATATGAAGAGAACCAAAACAGAGAGAAAGAGAGAGAGAGAGAGAGAGAGAGAGAGAGAGAATCCGAGTTTAGTTGGTAGCGTGTTTGGCCCGACCAGTGACTTGTTTTTCCTTGTGACGCGATGTGGCCTATGGGGGCTGGGAACCTGACAAAATAGTTCTTTTGATGATACAAGCAACAAACTTGGCATGATACTTCTTTAGTATGTACTTGTTCATATTAGAACATGGTCACATTAGACCATGTGACCATAGTCTACAGTTTCCTCCCTTGTTTCATTACCAGTGTTGTCATGGTATTTATAGTGATTTAAACATGCCCTCTGTTAGAAAAGAGTTTGAAAAAAATTATAAAAATGATATTAAAGTTTTTTTGGTGCATTCCTGAGTGTGTCATGAGGCTGAAATATTGTCGCATGAATACACTACTGCAAGACTTGAGAGTGAGGTCATAGGGGTCAAGATGTGTATTGATAGATATTTTAAGTTTGGCGTATGCAATTTTTTCTGCAGATCATGAAATGACAACTCTTATGTAATAGAACAACATACGTAAATTTCAGAAAAAAATAAGCGGTGGGATTTTTGAAATGATTTTTTAATTTACAAAGGAAACAACAGGAAAAAAAAACTGTAGTCTATGGTCTTACTGTAAACAGGGAAAGTTGAGAATTTGACAGAAATATCCATTCTAATGCATTTTTTTTTCTACAGTACATCTTAGAAAATAATTTATTAAGGTAATTTAATGCGATTTCTGTTCTTGTATATGCTCAGAAAAGTATTTAATGTAATTTTTACAGAATTTCTTCTGACCGCCCTATTATGTGAGAGGTTGACAATGTCTTATGCCCTCCTTTTGCATATTAATCATGCAAATATGCATGTATTCATTTTAAATAGACTCTACTTCACATATATATGCTTCAAAGTGATGCAGGAGGTATTTTTGGACAAGCATTAAAGAAATTTAGGGTAAAATTTTGTCAATAAACTACTAATTTCATTCCAAAACTATTGGAATATTATTAAAATAAAACAAAAACAGGAGATGAGGTTTCTCATACTTAGGAAATTGATAATGTATATGTATGCTGATAAATTCTGAATGCTTTAATCACTCCAATTTCCCCTTATAATGTATTACCAATGAAAAAAAATCTAGAACTTGACCTTGAAAAAAAGGGTGGGATGTGAGGTGCTCTGAAAGATGTATTCTACAACAAAGGAAGATGACATTGGTTAGAAAGTCATAGTTTGGCAAATGTTTCCTTTGCGCACTGATATTTTCTTCATTGATAATGCTTTCTTAGATGGTAAAACTAGTATTCCACTCAATTAAACAGAAAAAAAAGGGGGGGGGGATACTGTTACTTAGGCTTTGTATCTGACCTTCATTCCCTATATGGTAGAAAATACTGGTATTGTTACAGTTAGAATTTTCATATTTATACACTCATTTCTTTATACTGACTGTGTAACAGGCAAGGCAATAGCTTATTTGATTGTTTTATGGACTTAGGGAAGGTCTGGTTTCCAGTGCCTTGATCATGACATTTACATGTCTTATAACACAAAAAAATGAAAAATTCACAGTATAAATCATTTATTTGTTGTATTGCTTTTCTTTGTGAAGCTGTTTGCTTTGGTTTTTGTAAACAGAAAGATCTATAATACCCCTCACAGTCAGTTCATATACAAATACCTCTTCCTTTATCCCAAAAAGTTCAGACCACCCCTGGCTTTATCATTGTAGTACTAAATTCCCTAAACAAACATTACAGTTACTCCAACATTTTTATCTGATTATCTAATATCCTTAGTATTTTTCTAAGGCATAATCATACTCATTCCTGTTTTCTAAGAATTTAATTTGAATTTTTAAATTAATTTTTCTTTCATTTGATATACATGAATTTAAAAATTAATTAAAATTAAAAAAAAGAAATATCCAATCCTTATCTTAAATATGAATGCAAAGTACTGTTATAACATTTTGAAGTAAAAAAGATTCCAAGTTGATATTCCTTTTAATTATGAAGTTATTTGAGTTTGAAATTGAAGTATTTGATTCCCTGCTTACATTTTACAACACAAATTGCATGGTTACATAGGTGTTTCTTAGCAATATTTTAAGTCCTTTAATGTTGAATGATTTCAATGAAACTTGGCACTTCAGTTCAAAATATTGTTATCTCTGTGTCAAAAAACTTTGGTTAGGATTGGTGCAAAAAAGTGACCATTTTAGACCATAGTCTACAGTTTCCTCCCTTGTTTCATGTACCACGCACAGTCCCGAAAAAATTAATGTTTGCATCTTTTTCGATTTATTTACCAGTGTTGTCATGGTATTTATAGTGATTTAAACATGCCCTCTGTTAGAAAAGAGTTTGAAAAAAATTATAAAAATGATATTAAAGTTTTTTGGTGCATTCCTGAGTGTGTCATGAGGCTGAAATATTGTCGCATGGATACACTACTGCAAGACTTGAGAGTGAGGTCATAGGGGTCAAGATGTGTATTGATAGATATTTTGAGTTTGGCGTATGCAATTTTTTCTGCAGATCATGAAATGACAACTCTTATGTAATAGAACAACATACGTAAATTTCAGAAAAAAATAAGCGGTGGGATTTTTGAAATGATTTTTTAATTTACAAAGGAAACAACAGGAAAAAAAAAACTGTAGTCTATGGTCTTACTGTAAACAGGGAAAGTTGAGAATTTGACAGAAATATCCATTCTAATGCATTTTTTTTTTCTACAGTACATCTTAGAAAATAATTTATTAAGGTAATTTAATGCGATTTCTGCTCTTGTATATGCTCAGAAAAGTATTTAATGTAATTTTTACAGAATTTCCTCTGACCGCCCTATTATGTGAGAGGCTGACTATGTCCTATGCCCTCCTTTGGCATATTAATCATGCAAATATGCATGTATTCATTTTAAATAGACTCTACTTCACATATATATGCTTCAAAGTGATGCAGGAGGTATTTTTGGACAAGCATTAAAGAAATTTAGGGTAAAATTTTGTCAATAAACTACTAATTTCATTCCAAAACTATGGGAATATTATTCAAATAAAACAAAAACAGGAGATGAGGTTTCTCATACTTAGGAAATTGATAATGTATATGTATGCTGATAAATTCTGAATGCTTTAATCACTCCAATTTCCCCTTATAATGTAAAACCAATGAAAAAAAAATCTAGAACTTGACCTTGAAAAAAAAGGGGGGGGGTTGAGGTGCTCTGAAAGATGTATTCTACAACAAAGGAAGATGACATTGGTTAGAAAGTCATAGTTTGGCAAATGTTTGCTTTGCGCACTGATATTTTCTTCATTGATAATGCTTTCCTAGATGGTAAAACTAGTATTCCACTCAATTAAACAGAAAAAAAGGGAGGGGGGGATACTGTTATTTAGGCTTTGTATCTGACCTTCATTCCCTATATGGTAGAAAATACTGGTATTGTTATAGTTAGAATTTTCATATTTATACACTCATTTCTGTATACTGACTGTGTAACGGGCAAGGCAATAGCTTATTTGATTGTTTTATGGACTTTGGGAAGGTCTGGTTTCCAGTGCCTTGATCATGACATTTACATGTCTTATAACACAAAAAAATGAAAAATTCACAGTATAAATCATTTATTTGTTGTATTGCTCTTCTTTGTGAAGCTGTTTGCTTTGGTTTTTGTAAACAGAAAGATCTATAATACCCCTCACAGTCAGTTCATATACAAATACCTCTTCCTTTATCCCAAAAAGTTCAGACCACCCCTGGCTTTATCATTGTAGTACTAAATTCCCTAAACAAACATTACAGTTACTCCAACATTTTTATCTGATTATCTAATATCCTTAGTATTTTTCTAAGGCATAATCATACTCATTCCTGTTTTCTAAGAATTTAATTTGAATTTTTAAATTAATTTTTCTTTCATTTGATATACATGAATTTAAAAATTAATTAAAATTAAAAAAAAGAAATCTCCAATCCTTATCTTAAATATGAATGCAAAGTACTGTTATAACATTTTGAAGTAAAAAAGATTCCAAGTTGATATTCCTTTTAATTATGAAGTTATTTGAGTTTGAAATTGAAGTATTTGATTCCCTGCTTACATTTTACAACACAAATTGCATGGTTACATAGGTGTTTCTTAGCAATATTTTAAGTCCTTTAATGTTGAATGATTTCAATGAAACTTGGCACTTCAGTTCAAAATATGTTTATCTCGGTGTCAAAAAACTTTGGTTAGGATTGGTGCAAAAAAGTGACCATTTTAGACCATAGTCTACAGTTTCCTCCCTTGTTTCATGTACCACGCACATAGTCCCGAAAAAAATTAATGTTTGCATCTTTTTCGATTTATTTACCAGTGTTGTCATGGTATTTATAGTGATTTAAACATGCCCTCTGTTAGAAAAGAGTTTGAAAAAAATTATAAAAATGATTTTAAAACTTTTTGGTGCATTCCTGTGTGTGTCATGAGGCTGAAATGTTTTCGCATGAATACACTACTGCAAGACTTGAGAGTGAGGTCATAGGAGTCAAGATGTGTATTGATAGATATTTTGAGTTTGGCGTATGCAATTTTTTCTGCAGATCATGAAATGACAACTCTTATGTAATAGAACAACATACGTAAATTTCAGAAAAAATAAGCGGTTGGATTTTTGAAATGATTTTTTTAATTTACAAAGGAAATAACAGGGAAAAAAACTGTAGTCTATGGTGTTATGTGCCATGCAACTATTGGTATTTTCAAGATGGCCGCCAAATTCTAAAAATGGTGGCGAATATTCGCTTGCCTGTATATATAGTATGGTCTAATGGTTATATTGAAACATATCTGGAACGGTGAGGGATTAAGATCTGATGGATATTCAACCTGTAAATACTTTAAACTACATTTGGAGTAAATTGTGGACTGCGCATGCGCAAGCTTCGTATTTAATTACTTATTTTGACAGTTTATCGTCTCAAATCCCGTCACAAGTACAACTACAAAGTGCTGTGCATGGTAAACCTGATCTATAGCACTTGCAGTTCCCAGAACAATTCTTTTTGCATCCGCATTTTGCAAGTTCTTGACAGAATGCCGCTATAGGTTGCAAACTTGTGCAATACGGTATCCATACACCATCCTTTTTCACCCAACCCCATGCACCTGGTGATGGCAATTTCATCATCCGATTAAGGCATTGACCCCAAATATGGCCTGCTTGCAGAACTACTCGTTTTACATGTTCAGCTAAAGCTGCCCGTGATGGTGGTATGGCATTGTATGGTTTTTGTTTTCATGCGAACAAATCAAGTCTTGTTTTGTGAAGTTTGTTAGTTGAACTTGGCCGATCATACATCACAATAACAAATGTTTTAATGATTGTCATGTTTTCAGAAGATATTTTTTCTATAGAGACGCTTAACATACTAAAAACCTCCGTTGCCTCCTGATATACATTCCAAGCCTGCCAACATGATTTCTTCCCTTTACCGACAAATGCAGAGACTGTATCACAAACGGAAAAAGCATGAAAAATGGCAGTGATCTAGTTCTTGGTCCCAGAGAGTTTGATATGTCGTGTAAAGGGATCCATCTTAGGTCCTTTCCTTTGCCAAATGTTACCCAGAATCTGTCAATATTTAATTGATCAAACATTGAGACACCTAGGACAACAACATCTGTATACGAACGCACCAACATAACACTCTCATTTCCTTTATCCGCTGCATCTTTTGCATGGAGAAACATTCTGGTGTCTGCTTCTTCGTAATTACACGGTGATATATGTGAAACATCAACATCGTTGTTTGTTATAATATGGTCCTCTCGAGTAGCAATTATGTCTCTTTCACACTTCAGCCCAGACAGTTTTTCAGCAAGGAAACGAAAAAGTTCACTTTTATTTTCAACACATCTTAAGAATGTGTTCCAAGACTTTGGTGGTCAACTGTTGGAAATTACGTTTCTTCTTTCACCCGATCCTCGTTTGCGTCTAGTCTCGCCTTTCAAACTATTCCCATGGTATTCGTCAAAAACAATATCTATCCTCCGGTGATGATGTCCACAGTGTTCTACATAAGGCAAAATCACATCATTGGCATACTCATCAAATGTTTTACATACTCCTGGTTGTTTCGAGTAAACCAAAGCCCTTTATCGATTATGAGAGTGTCTGCAGGTGGTGCAGCTACGGGAATTTGTACATTACTTTCTAATATTGGCATAAGTTGTGACTTTGTACCAAAATTCAGATTTCCATTCTGTGATATTGATGGTGGAAACTTCTGATTTTCGTGTCTGAAGAAGTCTACTTTGGCAAGAAATGAATAATCTTGAGAACAAGCTGCATTCTTCTTTCAAACTCGCTTACCTTTGTCTTTGTGGCAATAGAGTTTAACTTCGATTTGGAACCAAACAAAGGAAATTTATTCTTCGTGATGGGGTCATAGAATCCAGACATTTCAGTATCGTTAATACGTTTTATGAAAAGATCATATATACTGGTGTAGACCAACTTCTAATAGTTTCTGAAGCGATTCGGAAACATTGCTCTCTGCAACATCTTTGGAATCAATAGCATACAGATCTTTTGACTCTTCATCAAATGGATTTCCCATTTCCTGGAATACTGATACAAAGAATTGTTTTTGAGCAGAATGAGTTTCTTCAAGGTGCTTTAAAAGTCTCACTTTTACATTACCATTTGCTTTGAAAACTCTTCAACCAATCTGCTGATCTCTGGTCCAGCTATCTTCCACCTCCTAAGGGCTGAAGCATCTTCTGTCAAGCCGATTACGCCACCATCACCTTTTACAAGTGCATTATTCTGCTCATGTGCTTAATCAATAGCAATGCATGAAAACCTTTTCTCTGTTTTTTTTTTTACGGAAAAGTTACCTTTTTGAAATTCGTCATAGACATCAGGATGTAGTTTTTCAAGAGATAACATGTCCCGAATGTGAATAGGCAGCCATCTGACATAGTTTATATGATCGAGGGCAAAAAAAAAAAAAAAAAAAAAAAAATAGGGAATAAGAGCTGAAAGACTTTCAAAGTAGAGACGAAAATCGCTTTCCCGATATGATCGTATAAACGAAAGGACTAGTAATTCCAAATTCAATATCAAACCCAAAATTGAAATTGAGGAAATTCTTTCTCGCGCAATGAAAACCATTCTAACATTTCATTGACAGCAATGTCTTCTATATTTATTTGACCCTCGGTAGCATTCTTAAATGCTAGCTTCATCAATTCATACAGACTACAAGCCGTTATCTGATGAATTTTTCTCGTCTTTGCAACGTTCGAAACTGTTAGGAAAAATTCAGCAGATCCTGAAGATGCAATTTCCGCCTCAGTCAAAGCTGTTACCCAACCAGATCCCTTCAGTAAATCACCCAATAATTTCAAAGCAGCCATTTCTATGTGCAAACCTCCAAACATTATCACAAATTTATCTTCACCATAGATGTCTGGCCTTTGCCATTGTATCTGTTTTGCAAGAACAAACAATGGCTGGTCTGCTGTCATAACTGGAGTTTGAGTGGGATTTAGGAAATTAGTGACCTCTCGTATTTTATCCATGGCATGTTTAATTGTCGACAGAGAGTGTGCCTGATCCTGCAACAAAGGAAGTAATGATGTTGTGCTGACTTTAACATGAGGACCCCTACCTCGCGAAGAATGGTATGATGACCATGATACTGTCTCTAGATTTAAGACTTCTTGTGTCAAACTAACAAACTGAAGCCAGTCAAACTCATACTTGAGGTTATGTAACAAGTAATCTTGGTTCTGAAGTTTAATAGGTGTTTGCACTATTGGAGGTGATGGAACTGCAAAGGAGACAGACTGGTGGGTTATCCACTTGTAATTACAGTCCATGCACGTGTGCACATGTTACGCTTAAACACAGAAATCTCTGACAGAAGGCACCACTTTCGTTTTCTGATGATAATTTTGGAATTACTATGTATTTGACAAACAGAAAGAGGAAGAAAGGTGGCCTTTGTGTCACCCCAATTCCCACAAAGCTGACACCATGCCAAGTTTTGAGGCAAGAATGTTGCAGGAGTTTGTCCAAGTATTGTAAACAACTAACTCATGAACTATGAATTAATTTTTCGTATTTAGACCAATGGACATGAGTAACAGGCCAGAAACAATTGTTATTTAAAAGTTTAATGTTAAGCAGCCTCAAGGAAGAAATGTCATAAATGATTCGGATTAAAATCGCAAAATAACCCTTAGTTAACCATGCATCCAACATAAAATTTTGAACATAAATCTTATTCAGCCGCCATTTTGAATTCTGGTCGCCATCTTGAAATGGTAGAAAAATCCAGTTGGCACACAGTCTATATTGATAATATACTATCAGAAGATATTCCTACAAATTTTCATGCTTGTATCACAAAAAGAACTATTTTGGTGGAATTTAAGCATAAGCCGCCCCACTACTAGTGGATAAGGTGCTTGGCTCGTGAACGAGAGGTCCCGGGTTCGACTTCCGCCCTGTCTTTCGGACAGTAAAGAGACAGTAAAAAACCGAGGTCCCGTGTCATGGTAGACATGGCACATACATTAAATGATCCCTCGCTGCTTCGGGTAGGTCCAATGCAAAAGTCTAAATTTGTATGCAATGCATCCGGCAGATACCTTTACCATTTACGTGAAATAATCGTGAAGTGACGTAAAATAATAATAAACCAAAACACACACACACACACACACACACACATATATATATATATAAATGTATATATATATATATATATATATATATATATATATATATATATATATATATATAAGCACAAGTAGGAAATACAATAACAACGTTCACTATTCAAAATGTCGGATCAATCGTGGGTCAATGCAAGTCGCAAAAGAATAAAAAAGGTCAAATATAGAAGCAAATTTCTATAATAAAATAGAAATAAAAGATATGGTCAAATTTTTGAGGTGAACTGTCCCTTCCTCAGGGCAAAACAATATATAAAACTACATAAATTGTAATATGAAAAAAGAAAGCTATATACAAAACACTAGTCTAATTATACGGTGATATCGGGCGTCAGCTACATTTTGCGTGTTTGAAGTTGGCTGTCTAAATGTAAAATGACCAGGCCTTTATCGGATATCGTGGTGGCGACACCTACAGGTCGTGGTTTGCCTTGACCCGTTCATGTAGTAATATGACTAAGTAAAATAAGAGAATGCTGAGAGATGATAGTAGAATGAGAAAGGATAAAAAGAATGAGAAAACACCGAGAAAATAAATAAATAGATAAAAGGAGGGGGGGAGGTGTTAGCACAAAGTCAACAGGACAAGTGTTTAATATTTTTTGTTCATTTGGTAGACATCCATCAGTTTGTTAAGACCATTAGGTTCTACTGTCTTAAGTGTGATTTGCCAAAAGTTTTCTTTCCACATAATGTTATGATCTATGGCCACAACCCAACCACCATATCCTCCCAACAGTGGTCAACCTTGTTAAAATGCTTGCCCACAGGTAAATGCAACCTTTTAGTAGTGATGGACGACCTGTTGAGCGCATCCTCTGTTTACCCGACATATTGTTCCTTACACACTCGGCATGTGATTAAGTACACCACATTTTTGGATTTCAAGAGAGCTTTTCCAAAATTTTGTACTCGTGTCCTGAAATAGAGCTTCTGAAGGCAGAGGTTGTTTGTGACTGGGGACACAATTTGCAGGTTGTGAATGAACCAACAGGTAGTGGATTGTCAAGCCTGGATCTTTCTAACTATATGACCTTTAATGCTTTTCGTCTTTCCGTAGGCGACCATAAGGGGGGGGGGGGGGCGGAACCACTTGGATTTGTGGAGAGTAGGGAAGTTCTTATGTAGAATGGAGGATAGGCCTAGTAAAGATTGATGGAGGGTGGTGACCAATGGCATTCTCGGTGCAGCGTCATTCATCTTGTATTCGAGCAAATTTGTTCTACCAATGGACTTGGCATCGGAAATAGCTCTTTTGACGGAGTTCCTATTATAGCCTCTGTGGCAAAGTCTCTGTTTGAGTTCCGAGCACCTGGTGCGATACATACTTGGAACACAAACAGAGACTGTCCTACCCCGAGAGATGTTAATGAAAGAACTGTTAGGGAGGATGTCCGCACCTTCTTTCGACGTCTGCATTTAAAGGAATACTTCAGTCGACTTAGCAAAAAAGCGAGATATCATAGACGAAGAAGACTCTGATGTCAGATGCGAGGAAGATGATCAATCCCATAGCTATGAGCCAAATCCCTTCCCTAAAACCCTATCAGTCATCGGGATTGTTATTTTGTCCGCTTTGGACAGGTGTCCGGTTTTCAAAGAATGAACGGGGGAGTGGGAAAGATTACTGTCTATAACCCGGTACGGAATATATATATATATATAAAGAACCAATGTGCTAGTGTGTTTGGGTTCGAAGTGGACCTTTAGTTGCATGTATTTCCATTACTAGGCTGAGATACCAATTGTCTTTAGTCAACGCAAAGTTCTTCAGGTTTTTTTTAACAATGTCCATCACGTCAGTATGGATCATGAGTCAATTCCGATATATCGGACTTTGGCACTGACGATTCATCGCAGTCTTCAATGTCGGTGTCGGTGATCCGCACTTGTTAACAAGTTCATTTTCCGAGTCATCGGATAAGTCCTCTGTAGGCAAATGGTTGTCAAAATCTGATAAGCGTTCAGTATCGATGTCTGATCTAATCGGGCTAGCGGAATATCGTCTTCATCCAAGTTAAGCGAATCTACTGTTGAATTTACAGGAAACCCACACGTTTGGGAACACTTGGTTATTATTGATTGTTCTGTTTCACCCCATGCATCTTAGATCCAATAGACCGCATCAAATAGTGTTACATTTCGGCCAAGTTCGGTTACGGAATCCGACGAATCAATTTTTGACACCAGCGATCTGAATAAAAATTTTCTTTAGCGAGCCTTAATTGCACGAATTACGCCTTGGTCCAGTCTTGTCTTTAAGTGTTAATTCCACGCGTCTCCGCTTAGTAGCCGGCTCCGATATATCTGCTTGGTTTTAAAAGCTTTATTTACCTAATTCAATTATATCAGTAAATGGATTTTAAATTACATGTAATTAAACGGTATGAAATGTAAAGATGATGGATAAATCCAAACCACAAGTCCAAAAATCATGAAACCATAGGACATACAAAATCAGTGAAAATGAAAAACAAATGGAAAATAACAAAATATGTCTACTTGAAGAGCATATGTGAACCCCTGTAATGGAGTGAGATCAGGTGCCCGGGGAGAGTGAGCATTTCCTGCTTGCTAGCAACACCCGTCACATATACCCCGTAGAAAGAGTCAAATTGTGTGAATTCCATATGTATTTATATATGGAGAAGTCAAAGTAGGTAACCTTCTAGTATAGAAGGTGTCAAAAAGACAACATAATATCTAAATACGAAGTAGAATTACTATTTTCTGTGGTTTCTTTGACCTCCAGTTCACTTGGATAGATGATGCTAAGGTAATCCGCGAATGAAGGATTATTAATTGAAAGCAAGTCATCTATATATCTGTAAGTAAAATTGAAGCCAAGAGCCAATTGTTTTTTCCTTGCGAAAGCAAAGACTGAATGAACTCAGCTTCGTATGAGTAAAGGAATATGTCAGCCAGAAGCGGAGCACAGTTAGTGCCCATTGGAATGCCGACAATTTGTTGAAAACCTTACCTCCAAACACCACCAAAATGTTATACATTTTAAAACTGCATACATAGTGAAGCCAAATAGGGTTAATGTACCGATCTAAAGATACACCCAAACGACCAATAAACAATATTAATCAGGTGTCATTTTTAACGGCAGTACGTCTAACGTAAACAATGCGAGCGCGGTCAAGCGTGTGATATCTCCTGTATCCTGTATTGTCAGTTAAACAACATGGGATTTCATAAAATCTGGACCGATGTCCAGAGTAGACAGTGTCCGTTTTTCGGAGAGTTTACATTCAATGAAAATAATAGGAAAAAATTACGTTCCACAAAATATATCCGTTTTTCACAAGATTCCGGTTTTGACAGTGTCCGGTTTTGATAGTGTTTACACTATGTATATATATATATATATATATATATATATATATATATATATATATTATATATATATATATATATACATATATATATATATATATATATATATATATATATATATATATATATATATATATATATATATATATATATATATATATATATATATATATATAGGGCATGGTGCGTACGTTTATACGTTTTCCGTCTTTTATATGTATATATATTTCTCTGTATAGTGAGATTAGATCAACAAGTTTCTCAAGAAGACTGCTGTTTATAAATATTTACAGGAAATATTTTATGGAACATTATGGTTGTATCAAGCGTGCCGATCTTGTATCAACATGGCGACTGGCGAGCGAACTGTCTGCGAGTTGTGTTGTTCGAATTTGCGTTTGTTGGCGAACTTTTGAGGACAGATATTAAAAGGTTAAACATTATTTTACATGTTGGCACTTTATTGTGGCACTCTGATTATCATCGGAACTTGTGGGAAATCCTGGTTGAAGCGACTGCATTCTGACCGTCGTATCTTACCTTAGGGGAAAGGGGAACGAGACGCCATATGAAGGAAGGGGGTTAGTTTTTAAAAGTCACTATTCATGTAACACAGTACCTGTGGTTGATCTCAATAATTTAATTAATAATTAATACATTAATTAATCTCATAGTTCCAAATAAAATGAATAATATCGTATATGGTTCTTCAAGACGAATGCGAACCTCAAGGTGAGGTGAGACCAGGTTCTCAGGAGAAATAAAAACCGTTATTTAGCAAAAGATTTTATAAATGGTAAAATGATCATGTCCCAAAATGTCGGTTATCATTTTGGAAAGAGGGTATTTAAAGTGCATTAGATTCCTATAACGACCCTCGAATATCATTCTTGACAGTTTTAGACGTTCTCTAATATGTCTTTGTGGGTGTATCTTCGTGGTAAGTGGCTCAGCCCGTAGGACAAAATCTTATTTACAGCAGGCCCTGGTATGGCGTATACGTTTAAACTCGAAGGAGTGCAATTGGATGTCTGATATTTAAAATCAAGTGCAACAGTGACGGTGGTGTTGGCAAGGGGCCCTGAAGGAATGAGAGTCTCCGGCTAGCATGATACATCCGTCGTAAATATTCCATTTAAATTGTGATAAAGTCAAATAAGTAATTAGTCAGATAGGTTAAGGATATCAGTGTTCATGATCGTTTTCAAGGATATATGTGAATCTGTAAAGGAGGACTTCATATCGTCAATAATAACCTTCTATCAACCATAGAACTTCAGATGACGATTTCATGCTTTCAGTTTCGTACCTCTGTATGAGTAGTTAATGTGTTAGCCGTCCAACCTTCAGAACCAAACTCTCTTGCAATATAAGTTTAGACCTGCCAACAGTTACGATTTTGGCGTAATTATTACGATTTCATAGCTGCTATTACGCTTTCTGTACCAAAGTCCAAAATTTTCCATTTTTAACGTTATTTCTCTTAACATACTCACTTTAAATTTCGATTTATAGCGTCTATTATGAATAATTTTATCGGGATAGAAGTTTCATTATAGGCGATATTGGCGATAAAGGTTGATATACGTGTTTTCCAAATCAACATGGCGGCTAATATAAATGACGAGTTCCTTCAAATCGTAACGCCAACTAAAAAACTTCGCATTAGCGAACAACATTTCCGCCAGGAATATTCAAAGAATTATCCAGATATTATAAAATCGTCAAAAGGAAGCACATATTTCCGTTGTGTTACCTGTAACAGCGATATACTTATTTCACATGCCGGGGTGTACGACATAAAACGGCTAAACATCAACTGAATGTTACATCGAGACAGACTTCGCATAAAGTGGATGCGATCAAATTCAGCTATGGAATCTGCATACTGAATGTCTTTTTACGGGATTTTTAATAGAACAGTTTGCCAATAGCCGTATCTGATTAGGCATCGAAATTATTTGCTAAGATGTTTCCGGATTTGGAATTAGCAAAGAAATATTCGTCATGTAGAACTAAGACAACGGCAATTATAGGAAAAATGGCAACGTGTGCTAGCAAAGAACTTGTAAGTATACTTGAATAAAAAATGGTTAACTTGTCCACAGACGGTAGCAATGATGCTGATAGTAAACTATATCCGATCATTATATCTTATTTTGACAATGATAATGAAAGGATTGTCAATAAGTTAGTGTCAAACCCTAACTTGCTAGGAAAATCAACTGGGCAAAATATAGCAGAACTCCTGAAGAGTGAATTTACAAATAGAAACTTGAAATGGGACCATGTCATTTCCTTAGGTGTTGACAATGCCAATGTTTAGATACGAGCTAATAAAAGTCTGTTTGGACATCTGCTGAAACTCAATCCTAATATTATACTGAGGGGCTGCCCATGTCACTTGATCCATTTGGCAGCAGAAAAGGCAGCAAAGAAGTTGCTTTATCAGTTTGATGGAATTCTTGTAGACAGTTATTATTATCTTGAAAAAAAGTGCAAATCGTAAACAGAAACTTGCTGAATTTCAAAACCTGTATAATGTAAAAGCTCATAACATCCTCAAACATGTTTGCACAAGGTGGTTATCACTTGGAAAGTGTCTTGAAAGCTTAAGACTGATTGAACAATGGCTTCCCCTTAAAAAAATTCTTCTCAAACAAGCATGATGAAAAGAAAAAGGCAGAGTTGAAAGACAAGGAAAAGGAAAAAGTAAAAGGTCAATGTATTAAACGTAAACAGAGTGTTATCAAATTTGTGTCTAACTCATTTGAGAAAGATTCAGCTTCAAGTGCAGTGTTTGAGAATAAATGCAAAGAACCAGAAAAGTCGCAATATTCGCAGGAGTCACCTAATCATAGTAATTCTTACCTCAGAGAGGAACGCCTCTACAAGCTCCTCACATCTAGAAGATGTGTAGTATATGCATTATTCCTAAATAACTGCATCAAGATATTTGATAGGTACAATATAAAATTACAGGAAGAGCAGCCACTGATACATCAGTTGCATAGAATTCTAATGGCATTATACAAAGAACTATTGAGCAGATTCATAAAGCCATGTGCTATAACTGCACAATCTAATATTCTTCAGATTGACTATAAAGATGAAAAGAACCTCCTCAATAATGAGAGTATAATTATTGGATATGAAGTGGAACCATTTCTGAAAAAAAACTGAGTGATGGCTCTAAATTTGAATTTTTCAGCAATGCGAAGGAATACTATCAAACAGCCTTAGACTACATAAAAACAAAATTCCCTCTTCAGGATGAAATCCTTATACATGCAGATGCAGAAGTTGCAGATATTTCAAAAAGAGAAAATATATCTTTTCAATCTATAGAAGTATTTGCTTCTAAGATGAAACCAGTGTTATGTGAAAGTGCAACTTGGGCAGAAACTATGAACTTACTGCAAAGACAATTTTAGCTTATCAGACTGACCCCTTGTCTGGCATTGATGTTTTTCTGCCAATCACAAACTTATGGTGTTCTATTAGTAAAATTGTAGATGAATGTGGACAGTTAAAGTACAATTTGTTGTCAGAGGTGATAAAAAGTATTTTGGTTATCCCAAATAGCAATGTTGGCTGTGAAAGAATATTTTCCTTGGTTAGGAAGAACAGAAGAGACTTTAGGGGGTCAATGAGCAATAGTACTTTGGAGGCATTACTAATAAACAAACAGCATATGTCTCAGCAGCCATGTTACATGCAACATTACAGTGAAAGAATTTTGAGGAGAGCCAAATCTGCAAGACATAAAGTTTTGCATAATTGACAATACAGCCTTACCGGTATAAAAATGTATTTCTGCTGAAATGTTTATCAAATAATTTCATTCAATTGATGTTGTTGCAATCTTCCTAAAAGTCATCTAAGAGCTTTTAAATGTTGTCAGCGTCTGGGGGCCGCCCAGACCCCCGGCTGAATTTTTCTCGCCTCGCTTCGCTCGGCTTCTGTTACACTTTCTTATTCTCTAAAGTTGGCAGGTGTATAAGTTGTGAAAACTCCACAGTAAGGCGAGGAGAGAATCTTGCTTCTCAGAAAGAGAGAGAGATTTGGTGATATGACAGTTGAAATCATCAAGTTGTGCTAGTATATTATTGATATTCATGTATTGTGTAGCTCCATGGTGACTTCTGCCACATAACTGAGCCAGTAACTCCTCTTTTTTCTTGTACAAGGCTTCAATATATTTTACCTCATATCAATACAAAATATATCTACAAGGAGAGGTGCACAATTGATATTGTGATACCAACATTCTACTAGAAAACATTTCCAACAAAAACCACGAAAATATTGTTTACTAGAAACTCCAGCATCTTAATGATATCGTCTCAAGTTTTGAAATGAAAACGTCCTGGACAGGCTATAACAATATGTTGTTAGTCAGGAATGGAAAGATGGCAATATTTCGATTGAAATCGAAACGTTTGTCATAAAGAGAAGTGTATAAAGAACCATTGTCACTAACTGATAGGAACATATCAAGGTAAGAATTAAAAAAGATGCTCTCATTTGTATTTTATTACCTTTTAGTTCATTGGGATAGATAACTTCAAGGTATTCCTTACCTTCAAGATTGTTTATTGACATATCCCGTAGATGTACGGTATGTCATGTTGAATCAATGTAAATATTCTTCTTCGTATTAGTATAAGAATTAACAATATGGATTGGACGAACTAAAAAGCACGAATATATTTTCTGTCAGAAATTCCAACATCTTGATGATTTCCTCCTTTGTATATTTGCTAATGGAAACAGGATGTTGACTAAATATGTATAACTTTGACATTAAACAAGATATCCATACATGCGAACCATTTTTCAAAGACTGCGTTTTGAATAATGAGACATTTCTGCTCTTTCATTTCATGCTAGAAATGTTATTGACAATTGGAGCGAGAGGTGCTATTATAATTTATTTTTATAAAATCGAACAAGGTTATTGTGCTTTAGTGGATCCAAGCTGCTCCCTTAAGAAATGACATGTCAGAGGAACTACTTGCAAAGATGAAGAAGATAATAGTGATGAGAACTTGAACGGAAATAGCGTATATGTTATAGGAACAAAGTAAAAAGGATATTCGCGTTATCTATCAAGAGAAATATGCAAATCAACATGATATTTTTGCGGCGCGATAGGCAGTCCTGTTTTGCTTTAAGGAGTTTTTATTCCATTGATGAAATATTTAATTCATAACATACATTTAATCTATTCGAAGGACCTTGAAAAATACAGCAAATCTATCTCTTGTATTTATCCCCAAGTATATGTATAGATCTAAGAAGAGTAACCTGTTTATACTTTGTGTATATTTTTATTGCAAAATCCACCACACTTTGCGAAATTGATATTCCCAAACTTCCCAAACTAAGTAAAATCCTATTTCATATTTTTCATATCTATTTTTCATATCTAGTTTTTAGATTAGTAAAAATAAATGCACAACGTAGAAAGGAAGAAATCAAATTAAACATTTCCGCAAATAAGAGAAGTTTCACCAAGGAAATGAGTGTTCTCCAAAAACTCAAAACCTCGCCGTTTGGTACGGATTAAGAGGTTGAAACATACTTATTTCAAAGAATGTTTAGATGTCTGAATTATTTCATGATATTGAATTTATAAATCGTTTGTAGTGATTTTTGCATAAAACCCCATTTTGTCCATAAAACACCTCATCTTTAATAGAAATTTTAATGAAACCGTCTTTCATATGAATGAACAAAATAAAATCGATTTCAGAGGATCTAGAGGGGGTGGTGGGTTACTAACACAGCATGATATATCCCGAATTTCTTTTCATCTTTTTGTTTGTTTGTGTGTATGTGTGGGTCCTTAAAACACCTCATCTTTAATAGAAATTTTTATGAAACCGTCTTTCATCTGAAAGAACAAAATAAAATCGATTTCAGAGGATCTAGAGGGGGTGGTAGGTTACGAACACAGCATGATACATCCCAAATTTCTTTTCATCTTTTTGTGTGTCTGTGTGTATGTGTGTACCCAGTACAGGTATAATATTAATATAACCTGCAAGTTTATCAACAAATTTAGTACTGAAGCCCTACATTAAATAACGCATCATGCATATCGTAATATATGATATATAATGTGCGCATCATGCATATCGTAATATATGATATATAATGTGCGCATCAAGCATATCGTAATATATGATATATAATGTGCGCATCATGCATATCGTAATATATGATATATAATGTGCGCATCAAGCATATCGTAATATATGATATATAATGTGCGCATCACGCATATCGTAATATATGATATATAATGTAAGTGGGATGAACTCTTTCCCGCTCTTGTATCTCCAGTCCCACTCTTTTTGCTTCTTCTGCCACTTACATACCTTTCAATCTTTTTTCTTTCCTTGTTTACTTTTAAATCCGATCCGTGTTCGATTCCCAGAGATAGCAACTATTGGTTGTATCATGTTTCAATGTCGCAAATGCGTGGTGGGAAATGAATTATTGTGAGGTTTGCCATTCATGCCTTTATCAAAAGTACTTCATGTGATATAGCCATGTTAAAAAAATTGACAATATTTAGTTGCTCATTGATAAGCCCTTCTTCTTCAGCAATATTGCATTGTTTTTCTTGTAAGTTTGGAATTTCAACGCAACGCACACTTAAATATAGTGTTGTGTTGATCTTTTAATGTCTTCAATGCGTTGTCCAATGCCTTGAGTAAACATGAAAATTTCGCTACCGTTTAATGTGATCATTTGTTCGTGATTCAACACATAAATGAAAAATAAAATTACTATACTTCAACTGTTTGTGCAATAAACGGAAATCATGCGATATCACATGCCACACAAAAATATTTCCGTGTTTTGTATTCTTAAAAGTGTATCCAATTTATAGAATGTATGATGTGAAATCATGTGATTCACATGTTGTGTTTTCTTTGAATTTGTGTTTTTCGAGTATTAATTCACAATGAGAGAAGGATTTTGTGAAAATGAGTAAGTATTGTATATACCCATTTGAAAATTGACTGACATGTAATATGCATTCTCCTAGTTAAATTTATAAAACTTCGACATCATGCACATTGCAATATATTTTAATTTTACAATGTCATTGAATTGTAGTCGTGGTTCAGCGTGTTGTCAAGATTATCATCTAGTGGGCGGTAAATGTGTTGGTAAGCATTTTCTTTTCTTCATTGACTTATAACATTTTATGAATATAAAGCTTTATAAAGAAATACTGTAAAATCTGATGTCTTATCAGAACGCTTTGCAATTCATTTTTAACATTACAGAGTGTGACTTTGGATACTTTGGAGTCAATTGTACAGGAAAGTGCGAGCCTGGATACTATGGTAGGAAGTGTAAAAACAAATGTGAATGCGATGATATGAAAGAAAGATGTGATTTTAAATACGGATGTAAAGAATTAATTTCGTGTGAAGGCGAAATATGTACATCGCGTAAGTATCTAGATACGATATCTATACAAAACAGAAAATAATGAGTATATTGTACTCTAACGGAAAAATACATATACGAATATACAGCAAATTAAACTTTGTCAATGTCAAGTGATATTCATGAAATATAAGTGCATGGATAGTTTGCCAGCAAATATATATCAAGTCTAAAGAAAATGTAGAAAATTCATTTAATTCTGGTGGTTATTTTTATTTCACACTTTTATGCACAAGTTAACTGGGTGGTATGCACATTAAAGGTCCGTGGCTGCTCATCATGTTACAATGTTCACACTTTAATACTTTCCAAAGAAAGCTTCATGGTGCTCGTTCTTGCTGACGAATTGTCTTGCAATTTGAATGTCAAACACGTTATCAGTCAGAGTCTCATCCGAACGACAAAGCACCGGTATGCCCCCGACGGGTGTCGAACCCGGACCTCTTGGTCACAAGCCGAACAATTCATCCACTGAGCTATACCTGCTTATATCTTTCAGATAAGAGCAAAGTATAATAATGCGACTCTATTGCATAATCTCGGACTTGTATAATATCATTCAAAACATAATAAATACTTACAGTGGATGACATCACACTAATGCATAAGCTGAAAGATATTTTGTTGGCAAAACTTTCTTTTGTTGCAACAAGTTGCGTAATCAAGATACATCAACAGCCAGTAAAGACAGAAAACCTTATCCGTAATTTTGTAGTTACAGATTAGAAATCAGACATTAAAAATATAAAAGAAAATAGATTTACTTCGCTTAAAATGTCTTTTTTAAGTTTATTTAAACTTTAAATATTACTCTAAAAGTGGGGGGGGGGGGGCGCACAAACATGGTACGTGCCCCGGCTGCCCCCCTCCCCCCCTTCTCCTACGCCCTTAATCATGTAGGGCTGTAGCAACAAAAACGAATTTTTATAGCGAATACGTATTTCCGACTGTTTGGTTCGAACTGGTAAAATATCTTTGCTTGTTACCAACACTTTCACTAGTGTCAATACAAACCGTCATATTAGTTAAAGCCGGCGTAGCCTAGTGGTATCGCGTCGGACTCCTGATCGGGAGGCCGGGGTTCGAGTCCCGCTCTGGTCATGCCGGTGTTCTGTCTTTCGGATGAGACAGTAAAAACCGAGGCCCCGTGTCGTGGTACGCATGGCACGTTAAAGATCCCTCACTGCTTCGGGTGGGTCCGTTGCAAAGGTCAAAATTTGTATGCCCCGAATCAGGCAGATGCCGTCACCATATACGTGAAATATTCGTGGTGTGACGTAAAAAAAATCAATCAATCAATCAATCATATTAGTTAAATTCATGGCATGGAAGGTGTCAGTTTCGGTGCTCAAAATGGTCGGAACAGATTTAAGTCCAGAACATAATTCAACAATCTGTATAACAAGAAGCCTTAGTGATAAAAACCCGGTATCGACCATAAAAACCACAGTGACATCTCTCGATTGTCTTCTACATACCTCTGGTTCAACAGTTTCTCCGTAAGTTGATATGCCCTCACAACGAAGTCATTGTAATCTTGGGTATAAGGTCTTCACAATTAGGTTTTAAAGTTGAGCAACCTATATCAGCAATGCGAGAATGTCGACTCTGTTCCAATGTATGTGTTTTGCCGTTTTCAAAAAGAATTTCAGCGTGTAGCAGTATAGTTCTTCACAATGCATTAAATACAAAATTGACTACATTTATAGGTATGCATTTATTTATGTATGCATGCATATGTGTGTTAGCCTTGTATTTTCCAACTCTAATGGAAACCAGATAAACGCCACTTACAGTTGGATGCAGTCCTAACCTTACATTCAAGCGCACTTTAAGTTGAGTTTTTCGTCCTGAAAACCAGTCATAAAGTTTAGTCAAGTGCACTTGGTATCAAGTTTACTTTAAAGTAATTCCGTCTTCAAGTTTACTATCACGTGACACCAAGTTTACTTTTCACGTTTGTTTATTACAATTGTACAGTTTCGTATAACATAATAGAAATAATTGTCTTATTATGTACAATTGCATATTTTATATATAAAAAATTGTTTTAATAGAAAAATATAGTAAATGTACATGTATATAGAAAGTAAACTAAACTTGAAGTGCACTTGGACTAAACTTGGAATCAAGTTTAGTACTAAACTTGGAATCAATTTTAGTACTAAACTTAGAATCAAGTTTACTACTAAACTTCATTCCAAGTTTACTCTGTTGTCGCCAAGTAAACATGAAAAGCAGTCATAACGTTAACTTATTGTGCACTTTATGTAAGGATTAGGACTGCACCCAACTGTAGGTATAAAGAAGTCGGAATAGTTGATTTCCTTGTTTACTGCTCAAGTATTGAGAGTCACTAAAGCATCTTGTAAATTACTCTGTTGTATTCAGTTCGATGGTCTATGCCACCAGATGAAGTGTGTCAAAGGAGGGTACCACTTGGACATATATCACACTGTCCAGGATCCAATTCTTCCCGAACAACTTCATTGTACGGGATCACTAGTATTTTATTCTTACAAAGTTTCTTCTGAATCTCTGTAGTAGATATGAGGAAGATCAAATAGTAAAAGATTACAGGCGGACGCATCACTTTGATTGTTGCACAAATGATCATTTACTCAGGTGATTCTAATAAATGTAACCTGTTACTTATTTACATAAGAATATACACGCTGCCAACTTATTAATCAAACGCATAATTAATCTACCCGTGTGCTCAACACTAAATGTTTGTACATTTATATATAATATGAAAACATGCCATAGATCATACATTTAATTAAATTTAATTTCATGTGAAATTAAGAATCAATAGATTTTATATAATTTCTCAAATAATGATTTTTTTTTCAATTGTTACTCGCGGGATTTCTAGTTACACTGAGAGTTGTTTGTATTCCTTTTTTATTTTTTCTTCGTAGTTTCACGTATTGATTGAATTATCACATTGTCAAAATGTCTCTAATCCGTCTTAAGTGGATGAAAGAGAGTTTGCTACTCCTTAGTATTGGTATTTAATCGGATACATAAAACAATATTAGCAATGCTTAATTTCTACTCCCACGGAGGTGGTTCACATCCATTACATGTTTTGTCTGTAGCATTGGCCATTCCTGACGGGTGCGGATAGCCTAACAGGAGACACTCTCTCTTCCCGGTCGCCGGTCGAACTTCTGATTTCAGGATTCATGAATGTCCACTTTAGGACATTGTTGCCAGTGCCACAGTAGTTCAGATAACATTAGTTATTTTCGTAGTTTACTTTTATTGTATTTATCACAAGTTTACTTAAAACGCAGAGCCCCTTTTATTTATAATACAATGACTAACAGTCGATGTAAAAGTACTCATATTGTATTAATTTTTCATAACTGTTTTAATTAAAAGCGAATCTAGCATTGAACAATTCATTATCCAACAACCTTGATACTCAGACTGGAGACAAGTGGAGTGACCTTAACGTTGATGTTATGTTTGGTATCATTGCCTTCATGACTGTAGGCATGGCGTTATTTCTCGTAGTGGCTCGGCTGAAGACCAGGTATATAAATAAAATTTATACATATATAATGAATATAAAGACATATAAACGTGTTTTATTTAGTGCATCACATACTTATCATAAAATGATTCTCCAGTATAAGTATCGTTTCCTTGCTTGAATAATAAGAATGTTGGCTACATTGATTATCCTTGTCATTTCAATATATCTTCCTAATTATATGACGCTAATACATTATAATCAAAGGATTTTGTGGTGTTTTATTTCTTCTTGTTCATTTTTGCTACCCGTATACTGGCAGATTTTGTCATTCAGTTTAGAAAGGTTTCTTGTTCTCTCAATTTGAACGATATATTACTAGTCCTCTATTTATTACGATCTCTTACTAGTCCTCTCTATAACACGGTCTATTACTAGTCCTCTCTCTAGTACGATTTATTACTATTCCCCTCTTTAGCAAAATCTATAAATAGTCCTCTCTTTATTACGATCTATTAGTTTAGTCCTCTCTATAGAACGATCTATTACTAGTCCTCTTTTATCAGAATCTTATACTAGTCCTCTCTTTAGCACGATCTATTAGTAGTCCTTTCTTAAAGAGGTTCGCGTGTGACGAATTTCAAAATGAAAATTACATTTTGATGATATCTCTAATAATAATGGAAAAATTAAGTATTTGAGATTGTTTGGTACTCAGAATCTTATAAAATATAAAAACAAAACAAAACAAAACAGAGAAAATCTAATTTACGACTTTAAATTATCGTCTGACAATTGAACTTCCGGTGTAAACAATGGCACGATTCAGATCGAAGTCGGGGCGGTTTTGTTAGAAAAAGGAGTCACCTAGAAGGGAAAATGTTGCGAACGCAATGGCTTTCAGATGGTTGGGCAAAAAAATTGTGAATGACCACCAGTATTTCACTACACAGTCATCAGACATATTATCAGTGCCAGACATCAGCATCGTCGAGAGCGACGTCATTATAAAGACCAACTCCGAAAATATTGAGTGGAACAAAAGGGAGAAGGATTGTTGAGCTGGGAATACTAGCAGAGGTTCTAAATTCCTGTCGTAACTGTGGGGTGCCTCTCCATCTGCACCATACGGTTTCCTTGCAAGGATATGGATTAGCAGCAATGATAAAAGTAAGCTGCTTGTAGTAAGTAACAGACTAATGCATGAGAATAGCACGTGACAAATTGACAGTCACTTGTACTTCTGTATTATTAAATCCAATAGTTCCCTAGTAATAAGAGAAATTTCAAGTTCTCTTTGTGTGTGTGTGTGTGTGTGGGGGGGGGGGGTTCCTTGGCCGGGCGGTCTGAGAAGCTTAGTCGTGACCAGAAGGTCACGGGTTCGAATCTCACACAAACCATTATATTATTATGAAATATACACACCATAAAATTTAAATTGCAATATGTCATAAATATAGTGAAATCTTTAGGCCTTAAAAAGTAATGCATTGGCTGTGTTCCTGATCATGCAAACAAAATTTGGGTTGTGGTTGGTCATCTTGCTTCTTGCTTGTAATGTGCAGGATCAAAACTCAAGTGTACATATAAGCATTGTCACACTGAGTGTTATGTGTATTTACATGTACCGGTACATTGTACAAGGGACTGTGGTCTGTGCACAGTGTCCATGAATACTGGACTGACCGGACAAAAATGTTTTACCCTCAGAATCAGATCTTTGATTATGGGACAGTGCTCTAGCATTACAATTCTCCTGTCACCTGTGGAGAGTTGTTTTGGGGTTCAGTAAAGTTGATAATCAAGTGGTACTCACCCGGATCGAAGCGTGGATATTGACGTAGTATTGTGTAACACATACATGTAAGAATATTAATCTTCTCATAAATTTTAGACATTTCTAAGGTGAAAACAAATTACTGTTTACTAATCTGAGGGTCATTAAGCATTGTTATGATAAATATCATATAGTTCTTGTAGGTGGGCATGTACAAATTGGTACGATATAATATAAATTTTAAATCATTTCTACGGGAAAACAGGAGAGAAATTTTTTTTATTTGGGCGAGTTGATTTTGACCAGTCACTCACCTGAGTGTGAGTGCATTCTGAAAAAAAATTATAAAGCATTGTGGGTTATAAAAATCATGGTACTACAACAAGAAAGGGGGTGGGTGGGGTGGAACACAGCTATTCTTTAGCCCGCATTAAGTTATTTATTTAATCGGCAAAATATATTTTATAAAAACTTACATGTTTCATAAACAAGCCAAATACACATGCAACACATTTACAAGCTTTAGGTGTATGTATATACATATACATGTATATATGTATAATCAATATTAATAGTGTAAGCACACATATATAATTAATTGGTCTAATAAATATAATAATTGGTCTAATTTTTTATTTCAGATCCCATGTAGTAACTCAAATTGCAATTACATAAATAATGTTCCAACTGGCAAAAGACATGGAAGCCTTTCAAGAACTTGGGATGTTTATTCAAAGTTTACAAATGGTAACCCTTCAAATATTTCTATGACTCCAGTCTACAGGGCATGAAATTTGCTAAAATTTCAGGTCGTCAATTTACCCTATTTTGGAGACATTTGGGCAACCTCAATAATATTTTGTTTTTTTCAAATTATGGGTTGCCTGAACCAAATTGTGGTTTTCTGTCTGTCTCTCTGTCCATCTGTCATGTTGTCTTGCTTTCAGTACAGAAGCATAATATTGTAATTGTTGTATTGTACTTTGTGTGATTTAGTGATTTAGTATTTCAGTGCACATATTTGTTCCTTGAAACAATTGTTTCAAGGATTAAGACCTTTCAATTGATACCTAGACCTAGGAAGATAACATACTTTTGATAAATATAACGTTTGCATTTACTTTTGGTAAGTGATAGAGACATATGTATTTCATGAAGAATGTCTCGTTCTCCTTATATTTAATAAAACAACTTGTTTGTGGTTTTAATAAATGAGCCAAATAGATGCTTTAAAATCCAATCACTATTAATCTACATGTGTATTTTAACTTTGGGTTTCTTTGCATCTTATATGTTGTTACCATGACAATGAATTTTATTTCATTTTAGCATTGACACATGCAGGTATTGGGATAACCCAGTTAAACAGTCTTTTGCAGTCTTTTGACTACATTGAATATCCAAGCTGTAAACCACAGTTTAGTAGACAAAAGAAAGGTCGAGATAGGTGAAGCTGTTGAATCTTTAGCTCAGGATTCAGTTATTGAAAGCCTAGAGGAGGAAAAATCTTTGACGCAAGAGTAAGTTGTTTTTTTAAAGATTGTCAGTGTTAACAAAAAATCATGATAAATGAAATAGAGCATTAAAGAAAATGATTTACATACACATGTAATATCTTTGGATTTACATTTTTGTCATGAAAGACTACTTTGTTTTTTATTATTAATCATCTTTGTTCATAGTTTACATTTGAACATTAATTGTTAGGCAATATGGCTGTTATATTTCATGTGTTTTTCTTACGGCAGTACATTTTAGTTGAAATCAAAATATTCAACCACTTGAAAATTTGCCCATAATTTAAAAATTTACATAAATGTCTTTAGGGATCAACTATATTTCATAATTACTACTTTACTAACTTGATATTTGAAAATATATTCTTTAGAACTGGATGGCAGAAAAGGGGTAGCGGAAAATCTTATGATAGTTTATCAGGTGATTAAATACATTCAAAATCACTAAATATATTCTTTTCAGTATTTTCAAAGGATAACTAAAGTTTGATAATTAGATTAGTAAAGATTTAGTAAATATGTTGTTTGGACTTACTTCATGTCATGGTTTTTCCTATATGATATAATAGATTATAGTATTAAATCTAAAAAAAATATTATATATTTTTTATCATTTTTATAGAGCATGCCATTATGATCGGTTCTAAATCTGGAAAAGTGGTTGGATACAGCGTTAGAAGTAAAACATGTCGGGTTTGTTCAAATGCAGAGCGGGGTGATACAACACTCTTAAACATGATTGTAGGAAAAATTGGCATGGTATATATTTTAATAATTTTGAATGATCAAAAATGAAAAATAATGTACAGTGCAAACTTTTTATATGCATATATTAAGACAGGACTTATTGTGATGGTGATGCATGGTGATGTACCATTTTGGTGATCATTCCATGTGTGGAGACTGGTGTTGATCACTTGAAGAATCCAGCCAAAAAGCATGCTGATCTGCCATATGGAATGTTTTTGAAGCATAGGTCTTTGCAGCAGTCTCTTGCAGATCTCTTGGACATTTATCAGCCTCGTTGTGACAAATTGTCAGATTTAGGTTCTACACAAGCTAATGAGAGTCTTAACAACACAATAGCTGCAAAAACTCCAAAGAGGCTACATTTGAGTGGATACTCTAGCCTGAATATCAGAGTGGCTGCAGGAGTAGCACAAAAGAATTTAAAACACAGCTATGTTTCCAAGGTTTATAATGATAAATATTAATGCTTTTTATGCCCTATAATGGAAGATTGGGGGAATATATGTATAGTCCTGTTTGTCTATTTGTCCTCGAAAACTTTAACCTTGGCTATAACTTTTGAGCCGCAAGTGGTAGTGCTTTCATATTTCGCATGCACATTTCTTATGACAAGATCTCTCCTCAGATAGGAAAATTTTAGACATTTTGACCTTGACCTTGGCATTTGACTTACTTTTATAAAACTATAACCTTGACCATATCTTTTGAACAGTAAGTTATAGGACTTCCATATTTCATAAACGCAAACCTTATGACAAGACCTTTCAGTCGGTACCATGACTTTTGACCGTAAGACCTTGACTTTCAAATATGAACAGCTTGAAAATATAAACTTGTACTCTGACAAAGGTGCCAACAGGGGCATTTGTGTTTCACAATCACATCTTGTTTCTGTGTTAAATTTCACTCAATGTCTTCAATTTTGAATTATGATTATATCAATTTCTTATTTCATGTTTCTTACACAAACACATGCAAAATATCACAGTCATGTTACCTTGACAATGACTTCTAGCATTTATGGGACAATAGGATCAAAACAAATATAAATGCTTCATGTACATGTAAATAGAATATTAAGAGGAAAGCTTTGGCAGTTACAAGATCAAAAAAAAAAAAAAAAAAAGAGAAGGAGAGTTGAACTTAAAGTCAAAAGGTGATTTACCATATACTAATATATGCATAACCATTGTAGTCTCCATGGTGACTTCTGCCACATAACTGAGCCAGTAACTCCTCTTTTTTCTTTCACTTAGATACAACAGTTTTTCTGCTGTGGTATAAAATTTGCATAATACAGCATGTGACGTCATGCTTGACCTAACAGAATATGATATACCAAGGGGTATATATGTTCAGTAAGACATAACATGCATGCTTTCTACTTCTGTCTTTTCGGATTTTACATTTAGTAGTTAATTTCTAGGCTATTCTGTTCTGGAAGTTCAACCCGCCGCCAAGTTACATCTTTGAACATTTAAAAATAAATAGTGGTGATTTCTTTACATGGGAATGTTTTAATAATGATGCATATCTATAGAATTTGTGTCAGAATTTGTGTTTGCTAACACGCATTATAAGTACGATAAATGTACTTGCTATGTGTTGCATATCAGTGTGCAAACACGTAAAATTAAAACACTTATTTTATAAATGCTATGAATAATTGTCAAAATGTTGATGCAGAATTATTAACCACTTGATGTCTTTTCTGAAATAATCCAGCTCTTTTTCAGTGCTGCCATGAATGTATGATAAGCAGTGTGAAATTTTTTAATGTAATATGTTTAAGATTTTATTTTGTTAACAGTTAATAAAGCACTAATCATTATCACATTTTTATAGAAATTACATATATGAAGAAAGCAAAAAACAACTTTTCTAACTTTAGACTTCAAAGCAATTCAATTAAGGAGATTTGAGAGGGACCAACATACTCGTCTGAAATAGGCTTAGTTGCTAGCAACTCCACAGATTCGCAAGAGGAGATTCCAGCTCCAAAATCAACTCCTCTCTTAGTTCCAATGAATAACATATATGAAGAAATCTCCAAAGTTTACTTTGACTTGGAAACAGATGGATTTCGTAAGTAATGCTTTGTCATACATGTTACATGTTATATGGTCAGTGTGGAAATAACTAAATTATCAAGTCATGATAGCAAGTATCATCGAATAAGTTTTAAAATGTTGACCTTCAGTTTTTTATTGGAGCTAATGGGGATACTTTTGCTTTTTTCTATGCCAAATTGCAAAGCAAAACCTGTCTATGAAACGCCTGTTATTCCTTAGGTCTGTCAATATCTCTGTTTGTCTGCTTCAACAATTTGATTAAGTTTTGTGTTTAGCTCTGTTGAGAAAAAACTCTTTGGAATATCAACTTCGTGCATAAATGTGATAGTCCATGACGAGATGAACAAAATCTGATACTCAATTTTGACTTTAACCTCTGACCCTGATCTTTTAAATAGTAAATTTTCAGCTACTAAGAGAAATAAAAACTTGATTCCTTCTATGGAAGTTGTTTGTGACTACATCCTTCAAATTTTTACCTTAACCTTGGTAAATTTTGTGATTGTCCTTGATAAATTTCAATGGCAAATTCTCAGCTACTAAGAGGAATACAAACTTGATATTTCATAAGCAGGTTACCCGTGACTGCACCTTTCATGTTATGACCTCAACTTTGGACTTTGACCTATTTTTACAGTCAAACTGCTGCGTTGTAATACAGCCATATAGTCTTTAGTCGTTACCTCATTTTCCATGAATTTTATAATTTTATATTTCAGCTCGCATTTCCAATATCCTGCAGTTAACAGCTATAAGTGGTGACAAAAAGTTTAGTTGTTTTCTGATGCCAGAGCGAAGTATAAATCCAGAAGCATCTAAAGTCAATCTCATCACAAAGAAAGATGGAAATTTATACCATGCAGGTGTAGAGGTTGGGTCGGAATCGATTCAGTGTGCTCTTCAAGGACTCCTTACATTTTTACAAAGATTAGAACAGAAATCCTTACTTGTGGGCCACAATTTTCTTTTGACTGCCCAGTTCTTCTAAATGCATTGTCATCATGTAATATGATAGATGAATTCAGGAAATCAGTTGTCGGATTTTTAGATTCTTATCAATATTTTAGATCAGCAATACCTAATTTGGAATCATATGACCAAGGAAACTTATGTCTTGTGCATGATATAACCTACAGAGCGCATGATGCAAGGGCAGATGTTGACGCACTACAAACACTATTTCAAAAATCACAGGTTCAATTCAGGTCAAATGAAGTCCTGCACTCTTATTTTTAGTCAGTCTTGCAGAAATGATATTATTCCAAGGAAATTACTGAAAATTTACCATTCTTTCAGTATCTGATAGATTCTAAAATTCTCTCTATTCATCGAACAGACCAGTGATGGAAGGATTCGTGTCACCAAATCAAAAAAAGAATCGTGACGAAAGTGCTTGAGCATTTTACGAAAGAAAGAGAAAGTTACATTTATCGGCTAGGTACAGTTGTGACAAAACTTTGACATTGCAACTAAGTGAATGTATCTTCAGTTTGTTAATGAAATATAAAATGTACCTTGCATTTTTTATGTTTTGAACAGTGAAGTGTAAATCTCATCCATAGTGTTCATGTCTATGTTTCAATGCACCTACACTTTATGCTTGTTATAATTTTTCATTTACAGTCACATTTATGAGATTTATTCCATGTATTTGGTCAAGTTTAGTTTCCATTTTGGTAATGATAGAATTATGTTATGAATTAATTGCTATTACTAGAAGGATCCTAAATGATGGCTAAATCTAAGTTTCCCGCAGGGACCATGACTTTTCATTATTTGTACTTGGCTTGGTTAATGAAAATAATGTTGAACAAAATATCATCACATATTTTATTGTAATTGCATTTTATTGTCCTCAGCTTTTCGCGAAAGCGAAGGGACATTAAATCTTGTTCATCTGTACGTCTGTCTGTCTGTCAATCTGTCCATCTGTCACAAAACCATTAACCTTGACCATAACTTTTTAATAATAAGACGTAGGGCCTTCATATTTGGCATGTGTGTCCCTACTTGCAATACCTTTCCGTTATTACCAGCATTTTTTATCATGTGACTTTGATCGTGGCCTTTGACCTTCTTCAATGTAACTTTTTTACCGTAAGACGTAGGGCCTTCATATTTGGCATGTGTCTGTAGACATGCACAACCATGTCAATACGTCACAGATCACTGCACCCGTACTAATAGAACCCAGAAAGTGGGGAACCACAATTCTCTGAATTTGCTTGTTGATGTTTTAATTGTTATTTACATAATGTTTTATTTTGTATTTTCAAGGATAGACAAATATAATGTAAAATTTGAATTTGAAACGTCATTGATATAATAAAACAAATTAGTGCTTTTTGTGCAATATATAGGGAGTCAATTAAATAACGTCATGATCAACTTCAAGGTAAAAAGTCATTAATTGTCATCTATTTTCTTTACATCTGCACATTCAGTATGAACTAAAACTACAGTTTTCGAGGTTAAATATTTTCTTATCCTAAAGTATGTAATACCAATTATACTGATACAATCAAAACTGGTCAAGGTCACAGTGTTTCATTATATCAAACATTATTATGACATATTAAATCTATAATATGTGTAGGGAAGGGAGGGGCAGTGATTCCCTTAGGAGTTTTAGGTCAAAGTTACGTTCGAGGTCAAAACTTTTGGTGTCAACTCAAAGGTCATTGTTGTTTGTTTAATCCTTTAAGTTTTGGTCAATATTACTATCTATACAAAAATATAATGAAAACAAGAAACTGCTAAGAACAATATGGCCGGATTGCGAGGCGTAGCTTAAACACATGATAAGACTAAATTTCAAAAGCAAGGTGAATGTTCGAGTTCAAAATATCTAATTAGGTTTGATTTATCACATTATTAGATTTGAAACAAATTATCATATTTGAATATGCTACATCATATAGTATAGATACAATGAGGTCAATCTCAAAATTTTTATTTTTAGAAGTCAAGTTCAAAGTACAAGGTCAAGGTCAAAGCTCAAGGTCAAGGTCAAAACTTAAAATCAGACCGACGCGCTAAGTTCTACTGCTGTCCCAAGTTTTTATGTGATACATCACATAGTATAGGTACAATTAATTCTAAACTCAAAATTTCTTTTTAGAGGTCAAGGTAAAAAGTCAAGGTCAAAGCCGGTACCTGCATTCAGATCCTCTTACCAAGAGCTATCTCCATACCAAGTTTCAACTTTGTACCCCTTATAGTTCTTTCACAACTAACCTACACGCAACAGCTTAACCAAATTGTTGACGCAGACAGACAGACAGACAGGCGGACAACGCCATTTCAGAGACAGGATTTTACTTCGTTATTTGGCCAATAATATTTAAGTTGATAAATCTGAATTTTACTTAACAAAATGTATCTTTTTTGTATACAAGACATACTTTATTTCACAAATAAGTGCCGAAAATGGTATGATCAGAGGAAATTCCATCAAAATCTTTTTTAATCGGCCGGTGACCCACTAAAAATAATATTAAAATGGAAAGAACTTTTATAGTAGAATATCATAACACAATAATTAAATTCTTGACATTACTTTTGACATATGTTTTTTTTTTTTTGTTTTTTTTTTTTTTTTTTTTTTTTTTTTTTTTTTTGCACATAAATTGCTTATACATGCCTTTTTTAAAAGGATTTCTAATTGTACTCCATACAACTTTAATTGGTCAATAAAATGAGCAAGTCAAGAAGATTAATTTTTTTCTGGTTTCTTTTTCTTACTTGTGCCATATACCATCAGATATTATAGCAAGAATTAAATTCATCCCTGCATTAAATTTTTATGAGCCAGGTAGGTTACTTTACACTTTGACGTACTAAAAATGGCAAATTTTAAGTGTTTTATGGTACCTCTCTTTAATGACGTATTCTCAGAAAATAAATACTTTAAAGTATAAAATAAAACAAAAGTTGATGACATGACATTACTATTAATATTCATTTTCATTTCAGTCATAGTCAGATTTTTTATTTCCCGCATTTTTAGGGTCAGAATATTTATTTCCAGAAAGTGCCACCCCCCCCCCCCCCACCACCACCACCACCACCACCAGAATGAAAAGGTCATCCTCTTATTTCCACATTTTACAATTTCGTTTAAGGCATGAGGTTGGACATTGGTCTTCGACAGACCTAGTTACGACTGCAACGGAAGAGCTATTTTATCCCGTCTCTACAGCTCTTTCGTTGCAGCTATAACTAAATGAGAAGCCACTTTGCACTTTCAGGTTGGCTTGCCCGCTCTTCCTCTGACCGGCAACGCTGTATTGCATTGTACGTAAAAGCAAAAGCGGAAAGTGAAACCCTGAGCGCTCGATAAATATTTACTTAGTGACATTTACGAGAAATGTGTAGGTTTTTTTCATTAGAACTACTCCTTCTTTGTTTAGTTTTTTTTTTTTTTTTTTGGGGGGGGGGGTTCATTTCATGATTTTTCTGTTGGCAGAAATAACAAAATATAAATGTTTCCATATTATTTGTTTTAATAAGTTGAACAATTTGGGTCGGCGGATCCGTAATCTAACTAGTAAAAAAACATTTGGCCTTAAGAACAATGAAATCTCTGAAATGCAACAGAAGACAGTCAGGAGACGGATATATAGTGAATTCCAAGTTTATTGTTCTCTATTTTATATTGCTTCCTTTTGGAGGACTGTTGAGATGTTTAATATTTGAAAATCGTTTTGCTAAAAAGCCGGCATAATATAAACTTGCTCTAGCATAGTGTATTAACTGTAACATGAATACGCAGTAGGTAGGTGATGATGGGATACTGCTTATCATAAAGAGAAAGGTTGTGATTGTAATTGAAATGGTTATGTTTGTCATAAAGGGAGGTGTTCAGCTCACCATCCATGTCGTGAAATACTATGATATCCAAATATGAATTACAATTTACCCTTTCCATGATTTCCTTAACTTCAAATTCACTTGGATAGATGACGCTACGGTAAGGGTTATATATATATATATATATATATATATATATATATATATATATATATATATATATATATATATATATATATATATATATATATATATATATATATATATATATATATATATATATATTTATATATATATATATATATATATATATATATATATATATATATATATATATATATATATATATATATATATAATATATATATATATATATATATATATTGCAGATATTGTCCATTGAAATGCCGACTGTTTGTTGGAGAACTTTTTCTGCAAACACTGAAACACTACAAAAATGTAACCGTTCAGGAAGCTCAACATCTTAAAATAACATTAGTGTCAGCGTATTCATTTTCAAAATGCGATTTCTCCTCTACAGAATAAAAACAAAAAGTATTTGATTTTTATAGTAAATCTTGTTTAGTTAATAACTTCACATATGGTTTCAGAACATCACGGAACTACATGTTTTCTTCGCATTTTCGATGTAAGTATTTTGCTCCTATATTATTTTATTCTTCTTTAGCTCTAAGCAAAAGATTAATAATAACAACACTGGGCTTAAGTATTGATGCGTATTTGCAACATGTCTAAGATGAAATCTGTTTGGTCTCGTGATAATTTCAAGTGCTACTAGCTTATCGTGTAGCTACGAAATAACTGAAATGAGAAAACGTCTTTTTAAGTGCAAGAAAATTCTAATATAATTGAGTAAATTTCAATTTCTCATTTGTAGCTTTCCCTACACATTCTCACAATGCTACTTTAGCATTGGAGCCTCGCAGCACAGAAGGACAAACTTGTCCGGAGGGAATATATGATTACATCAGAGATTCGGACATGTTATCTAATAATACTCGTGCATGTTCATTGGCACCGTCTGTTGCATTGTTGGACTGTAAACATCAGGAAGCATTTCTCCATCGCCCAAAAGAGATTTTACCAGGTGGTACTGAACATGTGAGATGCGATGCAATGACCAGCACGTAAAATATTCCTGAAACGCTAAATACAACTCGAGACTACACGGCTACTTAACATCATGCACACGTTAGAACGGAGTCCGCTGCTCGTATTGTTGAAAATTGTCAAGGCGCATGCTGCGCATAGAGATTTTTCAATTTTGGAATAAAAACTGTCTGAAAATCCAATTAGAATAAATTTACTGCAGATCGAACGCCGTTTGACACTGAGTGTAGCGTGTATGTGGTGCCTGATGGTGGGTATAGAGTATGTGTTACTGAAACAGAAAGAATACCTTGGAAAAACCTGCTGTTGTCAACATTTAATAACTTAAAGGGGAAGTACCTCAACCATTGATTATGGTCTTGGTCAACTTTGTAATTTCAAGATGTTTTTGCACATATTTGATAAGGCTATCGCCATACAGAATAATCTCTACCATGGAGAGTTACTATTGATCATGATCACATATATGTTCATACATGAGATCATGATCAATCTATTAGATAAACCATAACTTATGTAAAAATCTTTATGTATAATTTTGTTTACGATGTCAATATTTCAACTCATGTCTTTGTATCATTGAATGATGAACTTCCTTACTCTATTCTTTTGACTGTACATTGTGTAGTCAAGATAAACCCGCCACACTACACCAAAGATCCTGTATATTATTCAAGACGTTGTGGCAAACGAATGGTGAAAATCTGCTACAAATAAAAGCTTCAATGTAGCCACAATTACAATAATTTACAATATAAAATCATACACAATATTAAGAGAAATGTTCACAGTTATAACATTATTCATAATGTATGAATAAAGAAATGTCCTTGCTACAATTTTTTCACGTAGCACTTACATCTGCCTAATTAAACTGGTAATTGATAAATAATCAAGTTTAAAGAGGTATTATTTTAACAAGTATTAAGAGTCATAACATAAAGATCAGACCACGTTGACTATGTTTAAGGTCTAGGAAATTGTCTAAAAGTGAGAAATCATTCTTAACCACACCATTTGTTTGGCTTTTGTCAAATTAAATAACCGTCCGAAGTCGGTATCATAATTGCACTACAATTAAATATTTTTGTAATGTGTTATATGTGCTAGTATATTATTTATATTCATGTATTGTATAGCTCCAAGGTGACTTCTGCCACATAACTGAGTCAGTAACTCTTCTTTGTTCTTCCCTTATGGCCTTTGATCTGACGTGATGTGGTATTGTGCAACAGATCTATTGCTATTCAAAATCACCATTTGACAATATCAGAAGTAAACACACGTGGAGTGACTAAACCCTGACCTATTTAAGAAATAATGACGTCCTAGTCGTTATCTAATGTCCAGTTACGGTTACTGGACTTTAGATAACGACTAAGACGTCATTATATCTATTCTGACATGAACTGTAGAAACAAGTATGAAAATAAGTACTTTAATATTAATATTTTATTTCAACAACAATAAATTTAGATCATATACATTTTATCCATTGTGCATGTACTTTATGTGTATGTGTATAGAAAGTGGATGCAGACGACATTTTTGTATATTGAAAGTGGATGCAGACGACATTTTTGTGTATTGAAAGTGGATGTTAACCATGAAAATCAATGATTTGATTTTCAGAAAACCTAATAGCATGACCTAAATTGGTTTTCTGGAAATTGATTTTATTCACATTGTCAAAATCAATAACACCGATGGGTGGGGGCAGGGCTCATGACTGCTTAGTAGGCGTGGTGATTCTGATCGTGAATATATCGGAGATGAAACTCTATGGGACATATAGGGGAAAATTCTTGAAGTCATGTTAGAATCCGTAATATAAAACAAAAAGACAGTGGTACAAGAAATATAACTCTAACATAAATATTTTGATCTAATTCGATTTAATAGAGCAGTTAAGTCTTTTGATATATGAGAACAGCGTTATATTTACGAAACCGTTCATTATGTCCAAGATAATAATATATTCACAGATTCTACATGCCTAAATATATGTATATACATAGATATATACAAGCCTTAAATCAGTAAATTAGCATGAATCTTACTAACGTGTTTATACTGGGAACTCGTAAAATTTCTTCCTTTATCTACATCAAAATGTCCTCCCAAATATATGCACCCTATTGTGTAAGATATTTTATAGGGGGAAATACTTTGCTATTAAGTTAATTGCTCTGAAAATACAGCTAAATACTATTTTAATTCACTTGTTTTGTTTTGTTAATTCTGTTTGGTTCACACATAAGTGTTCAGACAACGATAAACACGATATACCGTCCTCAAATGTATTACTACGTTGTACCTACTCTTTGTCCGCATTTCCTCTGACTCCAGCTATTAAAAATACTGTCTGTAACAACTTCGTATAGTGCTCTTAACGTCCATCTTAAGTCTCATATCAAGGACGCAAGTTCTACCATTCACGTGTACAATTATTACAATCAAGCTGAACCAACAAAACAGACGACGTACATGACATGATGAGGTACCATCATGCAACATGCTTTTCAGCATGTTATTTCATTTCGCCGCGTCAAAGCACACTGTCTGTTCAGCTGTTTACGATGCGATATCAAGTCACTCATGTATGAACCAATTTGTGATTAATAATTTAATCATAAAACTTTAAGAATATGAAAATTAAGAAACTTCTTATGTCGGTGCATTAAATATCAATTCGTTTCGCGGAAGAATTTTAAACATGACGCTATTCGTCGCTTAGGAACGAGGAATTTGGGGGCAATTTTAAAAAGAAAAAACGATGTATGGGTTTCTGTGAATTGGAATGGGATAAACGTACTGTGTTTGATTGTTTCCAACCTTATACATGTCAGAATCAATCAAACACAGTACGTGTATCCCTTTATTAAACAAGCTGTACAAATGTCTTTTTAAAGCACTTTAAATATAATGTCATCTATTTATACTATATCTCATATTCAGTCACTGGATAGATGTATATTCAAATTAAACTGTCTTTCCTGTGTGCAAATTGAATGATAAAGATTAAAAATCAACTCAATATCCTAAATCTATACTAGAGATCACAGTAGAATCTCGCCTTTTTCAAAGTGGATTTAAACACAACCTACCCTCCTACACACACAAGAATGGAGAAACACACGTATAGTGCAAAATCGGAAAGTCCATCAGTGGTTCACTTGTTATCTTGGACAATATATCCCCATCCATCCGACCGAAGCTGTTGTCTTTATTAAAGATATACAAATACATGTATATTTTCAACAGAAGGTCCTAGCGATATATTTAATAATGTTTACTTGTTTCATTTATATAAAATACAAACACTGAGTATATGTGAATCGCCATGCTTTTTTACGCGTAATCTTGAATAATGCCAAATTCCTCTACTGAGATTAGAATAATATTTCGTCATGCCTTTTTGAAAGAAAATACTTAAGAATTTGTGTATCATAGTTGGCAAGGTTCAATTTTTTAATTAAGTGTATTTCAGTGTATTCTTTACTCAAACATTTCCTCGCAAGTCAAGAGCGAAGAGCTTATATTCAAATTAATCTCCTTTTCCTTCTTTAGACCTCTCCAATTTCGATGTTTAAAATGAATATGCATATAAAACATTATCTTGCGGTAGATAAGAGGTGTAGAGAATTGAACTGATATTTATTGATGGTTCTTTTTGTTCTATCTACTTACGATGAAAAGTCTGGTACTACAATGACTGTTATCGCCACAGGTATTTGAAGCTCTGTTAGTCCACAACAAACATCTATTATACCCCTATAGGGGTTTACCCCTAGAGCGGGCTTAACAGATTTTTGTTGTGGACTTACAGAGCTTAAAATACCTGTGGTTATAGCATGTACATTTAGAGCACATTCATGCTTCATAAATTTTATGTTCCTTAAAAAATGGATTCAAATTTGAAAATAAAATGTAAATACTAAGAGGTCGTTTTCACAAAATCGTAAGTAATAATCTTAGGATTACTCTTAAGATTGTCGTAAGATTTCGTTTTAGTAATATTCACGAAAGATCTCCTAAGATCACTCTTAAACTTACGATCGCGGAAACTACAAATCATTTACGAACCGTCTTGGGATTGTCTTAAGTATAAAACAGCCCCAGCTGTTTAGATCTACTTATCTATTTTCACCTTTGTTTTCCTAATATATGACTTTTGTTTTCAGTAGCAAATTTACAGAAAGAATAGATAAAAAATTAATAAAAATAAGGAAAATCAAAAATAAGGAGAGAGAGAAAGACTATCTACACGGTAGACCAATATGAATTCAATTATCGTACATCTACTCGACTTCTACGGGTCATTTTGGCTAAGTTTTAACCCAAAATCCTTCCTTTTCCTGACTGAAAATATATGGCAGGTCGTAATATTGCCATATTGGCCTCTTTGGGAGAAGTATTTGTATATTACCTGTTTGTAAATTATTCGGTAGGAGAATAAATATAATAATAATATGTGGATCTTTATTCAATATATATAATATATATGTCCTGCTATGGTTTTATTTATTCATTTATTTTTTCATTTATTTATTTATGTTCTTTTTTGATTAATTAATTAATCTATTTTGATAATCCATCTTCGAAAAAATAACAATAATAATTTGAAACCACGTTCAAAATAATACACATGGCGCCGGATACGATTGGGAAATGACAAGACTGACTCTTGATCCTTATTCTTTCTTGTCTTCGATACATATGAAACTACTATAAATTGCAGGGATTCATCACATATTAATAAGATAAACATAGAGAAAAAGTGTTATTAGAGTATAAGTAAATTTTACAACGATGTCTATAGCAAATATGGTGTGCTCCTATGAATGAGGAATTTCCCATATACATAAGACCATATCAACTGTCTACATGTACGTGTCTGTTAATGATTCTGTAGAAAGGAATAGTTTTAAAAATCGCCTTGTTTGAATAATGGATTTAATTTTGCACAGGCATTGATGCCGGAATCGAGATAGATCGTGATGTTGGAAGATCAAAGTAATTTTTACTTGGTCTTTAATGTCCATTTTGATATGACTGGGGAATCTATACCTCCGAATCAGTTTATCAGCATTAACTGAATAATGACGAACTGTTGGAGGTAATGGAAGGGATTGTGGAAAATAAGTGCATTCAAGTATTTTTGTTTAAGGAAAAGATTCGGGCAGCAAAGCGTGGTACCGTGTTTGTAGAAAGCACCTTCAACGATACGTGGGGTTCCGGTCTGGATCGTAAAGGAACAACCAACACTAAACAGAGTAAATGGCCAGGGGAAAATCGTTTAGGCGAAATTATAGGAAGATTGGCGAAAGAAGTAAAAAAAAAAAAAAAAAAACAAGAGTGACCAGTGGAGCCGGCCGAAATATAAGCAAAACTCGAAAGAAACCGCACGTCAACGAAGCATAGCAAAGATGCTTCGACAACTCCGCATGAACTCGGATACTGATACAGTATAGAACAACGCGAGTGATTCAGAGACGCCCGATTCGGAAGGGAAACTTAGGGGAAAGGAGCGAAAGCCGTTGCTCGAGGCTAGGCCTTACATATGTGTGAGTAAATTACATGTACATATGCGCAGAAAACAACAGCGATATAAATGTGAGGTTTTCTTTTGAAACTTTAAATTTATATGCGATATACATGCGAGGCTTTCTTTTGGAACTTTAAATACATGTATGCTGTAAAAATTATATCGACTTTGGTTTCCTCAAACTGTAAACTAAAGGAGTATATGTTTATCTCTCTATATACATGGAAAAGCTTAATATTATATCTGTTAATCCAGAGGTCTGAACCTAGATAAAAAAAAGAAAAAATGTTATATGAATAGATAAAATTTAATGATTTTGATCTTACTTCTATACAAGAAACTCATTTTGTTAAATAGAAACATTGGGATGGTAAAATGGCATTTTCTGACTCTTGCTTTAGCAAAGGTGTATAGATTTTCATTAAAAAGGGGTTAGATATAGAAGTAATTAATAAACATGTGTCTTTTGATGGTAGATTAATTGTTCTAATTGACCTATCCCCGCAACTAAGATTTGCTCCGCCCTTATCTTCTAATATGTTGCACCCCGCTGAGCTCCGACAAACATTGCAATGTCGGACGTAAACAATACAGCATCATCACAGAAAATGAATAGAAAACACGCTTTGTTAACTGACTTACCTCATGATTTATCCGAGAATTTTTTTTAAAAATGTCGAGATATCGCTTAAGTCTAAGCAGCAAGGATATAAGTATTTCAGCGAAAGCTATTTCGAGAGTGTAAAGCTCTATAAAGATGACACACCTGGAATCGTGCTCGTTTCAGCAAGATGTCATAGAAGTCAGAGAAAAAAATGAAACTCCACATTCCATCAATATGGATATTTCACAAAGCTGTATGAATATAGCACATTGTTCTTGTGTAGCGGGGTAAGTTCAATCATCAATGTCTTTCAATAATCATCAAGCGACATACATTAACGTTTTATTATGTGAATACTTGGTGTATCCTATATCAATAGCCGGTATGTTACACAAATGCTTCTTAAAGAAATTTTATGACATATACATGAAGCCCAAAAGGTATCTTTTTTCAACTTTATAAATCAACGGAAGTAAAATTATTTCGACGTAACACAATAATAAAATATTGAATAGTAAGCCCCCCCCCCCCCCATTCTTATGATGAGTATATTTGATTATAACAGAGCCAGCGGGTATTGTTCCCATATCATAGGCCTGATAATTGGATTACAACATTGGTTGCTAATGGGACTGACATCTGTACCCGATGTATTGTCTAGTACAAGCTTGCCACAACAATGGAGTGCACCCAGGGGGTCGAAAATAGAACCAGATACGGTACCCAATATTGTTATCATCAAACCGCGTCCTAACAGGAAATTATGTTGTCTTTCGACATAAATGGTCAATTGAACACCTCACTCTATGACAGACGTGACGATTTCAATTTCGCTGTCACAAACTTTCCCTTCATAAGTACATGTAGCAACATCCCATCATCGCCCGCATACGGCGTATTCATATCTCAGTTAATACGTTATTCCAGAGCATGTTCAAATTACAATGACTTTGTTCTGAGGGCTAGGCGACTTTCAGTTAAGCTGCTCAACCAGGGTTATATATATGCTAGACTAGCAACGTCACTGAGGAAGTTCTACGGTCGTTACTCTTATTACTCCATATGATATCTCGTTATCCAGACTTGTAAATGATATTCTGGACTGAAACCAATTCCGATCACTTTACACATATTTGACACCTTCTATACTAGAAGGTTACCTACTTTGACTTCTCCATATATAAATACATATGGAATTCACACGATTTGACTCTTTCTACGGGGTATATGTGACGGGTGTTGCTAGCAAGCAGGAGATGCTCACTCTCCCCGGGCACCTGATCTCACTCCATCACAGGGGTTCACATATGCTCTTCACGTAGACATATTTTGTTATTTTCCATTTGTTTTTCATTTTCACTGATTTTGTATGTTCTCTGGTTTCATGATTTTTGGACTTGTGGTTTGGATTTATCCATCATCTTTACATACGGACCAATAGAAAACACAGTAACAGAATGCAGGTACATCGATTTCGTTTATTTTCTAAATATTCAGGAATTAACATAAATGTATTATAATATAATTATATTTCAATACATAGAAAGTATAATTACATAAATGCAGGAAGAGACGGACAGTTCCCCAACCCTTCTCCCATCTCCCCCTCTCTCTCTTTATATTTTCTTTTCCCCTTATACCCATTTTATCTCACATATAATAATTTAGTTGCGATCTCCCTTCTATCTCATCTCTCTCATACCATTCTTCTCACTCTCCTTTACCTGATTCACTTCCAGACAAGTGATTTTCGAACCTTTATGATAATAAATATGAATTTAATACATCAGAAATATAAGAGTGCAAGAATCTGATATAAAGTATCTACAGTCTCTGTCAGCCCTCCCTATAAGCTACTTAGCCTCCATTCCGGATACCAAAAATGACATTGTTCGGAGAGGTCGGTATTGGCAATGGATTAAGTACTCATGTAAGTTATATTTTACTTATCTCTATCTTGAATCATCGTTAGAAATGCGCATACAAACCAAATCTGGTTTATTTATGAAAAAAAGGGTTTGCTCTACTCTTTGAACGCAGGATTCCTCTCGATTGCTCTCTCAACATGGACACGATGTTTTGCAATCTTCTTTGTAAGAATTGCATCCCCACTACTCATCTGTTTTCCTTGTCGAGAGAAAGGGGGTATATTCAACTTAAGACCACACTTGTGAACCTCTTCCTCGATATTGAATCCTTTATCTGCCATTAAGCCGTCCCCCTCGCTTTTATAAGTTCTAACAACATGTTCTGAAACCCAGATTGCACAAAAATTTCTTTATCTGACATTGCTCCACTAAATAGCATAGAGGCATACATCACAGATCCACGTGGGTCACACGCAACTAGTCCTTTCAATGTATTACCTGACTTATAGTCACTGTATGTTTCGGATTGTGCTGTAAGGGAGGAGGGCTTTACAATCCGTATTTCTGTACAGTCCGGTATGCCGAAAGTAGTTAGAAATTCCTGAACACACTTTTCAGGCATGTGCTTCGCAATAATATCTCTTGGTGGCCAAACGGAAACTTCACCAAATATAAGAAACATGTAATTTATCCAGTAAGTAATTATGACCGAGACTGTCTGTTTTCTTACTCCAAATCGGAAAGCCAAGTCATCATAATGGAAGTTATGCCTTAGCTGCATTATAACGAGAAAAAATTGATCCTTGTATTTTAAGCACATGACTTCCAAGCGCCTGTTCGAGGGAAACTGTATAGGTGTGATTTCTTCACATGGTATCAAAAATTTGAAAACAGCTTCAAAGTGGTCAGGGGGTAAAACCAGTGTAATACTTGAACCGTCTGTCATCGGTATATACATTTTCCATTGCAAATAGAATGGGAAAAGATGTTTGTGTCGTTTTATTTACTTTTTTGACATGAAACTGCCGATATAGAATATTAAAATCTGAACTTAAGGCTTGCTTTTCCGAAACATATCTGTTTGAGTCAGCAGTAAGTCTTGCATTCTTGTAGTGACAGCTAACATATCCATCGGATTTATCCCTGAAAAAAAAATTAATTTAGTATATATGTGTGTATATTGTAGGCTAACTTCTATGAACCTCGGAACAGAACTGAAGTTGGCATTGAATGTGGAGACCTGAAGTTTCCATACGATTCTCCTATTACATTTCTTACCATTGCCTAATCAGATAGTATTGGATAAGGAAAAAGCATATGAAATAGATAATTATACTCGGGATCAAGCTTCTAATGTGCAATGGCACAAGGAGAGAGAACACCGATTGAAAGCATCAAAGTTTCATCATATTTTAAAAAGAAAAAAAATTACAGACAAGTTCATATCTTCTCTACTGAAGCCAGAATCATTTATATCTGCCCCTACAAGCTATGGTATTGCAAATGAAGACAGAGCAAGGAAATTATATGTTCAAAAACAAGGAAAACATGTACATGACTGAGTTCTATGTCAACCCTGCATTTCCCTTTTTAGGAGCAACGCCAGATGGAAAAGTATGTGACGATGGAGTATGTGGCATTCTAGAAATAAAATGCCCATATTCTGCAAGGGATATGACAATTGAAGAGGCTATAAGCTCGATTCCAAACTTTTGTCTTAAAAGATGCGGGAATAACGTTGGACTTGACGATTCTCATGCTTATTTCTATCAGATTCAAGGACAACTAATGATAACTGGTGCCTCTTTCTGTGACTTTGTTGTTTATACAAGGAAAGACATCCATATACAGAGGATAGAACAGGACCTCGGTTTCATAAAAGACCTTTTATATTTATTATGTGAAGTGTATTACACTTATATTCATAGTGAAATCTCATTTGGTTGAATCAGTACTATGTAACAACCTTCTCTGATAAATCGTATCTACACTTACATTTACTTTCAGTTTGTGTAAATACAGAACAAACAGTATCCGACGTCATCGGTTGGGAACCACCGTGTGTCATTCTTTCTTCGTGATCTTTTGAACTAAAATGTGTTTTGTTGAATAATCAATTACTAAATTTTGTAAACAAAGACGATTGATTATTTCACAGTTACTCGGAATGAATATGGAAAATGTGACATTTATACAATAATCAGAGTATCCCATATCTAATCGCTTCCCTCTCTTGGGTGGAGGCCTAGAAGGCTTCAGGATGACGGAGTCTCCTTGCCGTAGAGCTGGTAATGGGTCAGGGTACTCATCACTTGGTCATATTCCATCTTTGAAATGCTGAATAAGATAATTTAGTCAATATATATGATATATCAATATGGAGTGTATCGCATTTATACCAATCGAATTCCAAATAAAGGAAAATTATCTTTATAAAATTCCCGTTTAAAAATACTACAGAAGGGGTATACATACTTTTGAACACACGTATATGTGGCGTGTCATTGTTTGTGTGTTGAGCTGATCATGAGGTCGATTACATGCCTTAATCCAGCGTAAACACTTCTCCAGGTTTGATTTTGGCTTTGGAAATGGAATAAATATAACTCCCTGCCTCCGCTCCTGGTATCTGCTATCACTCTTACATGTACCGTGAGCACATCGTTTAACCATTTTGAAAATAATAAAAAATGTATTGACAAGTTTTTATCGTTTTTGCCTCTTTATCCGTACAGTTCTTACGCAGACATATCAAATGCATTGTTTGTCGGAGGTCGGGTGTTAGATTTGCTTGAATACTGTGCATTTCATGACAAAGAAGGATTAATGTTACATTTGAGGGTTAAGTGTGTTTGAATTTCATTAGTAACTGCGTTTTGCATAGCCGAATAATTGTGAACTATATCAGTATTTAGTTTGAATTTTGGGTAGTTGTCGGGACGTCAACTATATAGCAGGGGAGTGTAAAGAATGTTATTGTCCAGTGACAAGAAATGATAACATTAGGGTTCTAAGTATTGTATTTTCTAATGAACTATCTTTCATGTATATCCAAGTAACTGAGGTTAACGGACATAATGACATTTTTATCTCTATGTCAATCGCATTTGTTGGGTAAATATTGATTAAGCTTAATGCCAGTGCTAACAAGATTATAGAGAAGGGATTGTCGTAATTTGAGACTCGGAATTAGGTACTTCCGATTTCGGAAAGTTCCGATGTTTAACGAAGTATTATTTGGAAGGTCAAGCACAAAGCATAGAAAACGAGACTTCTGATTGCACTAAACTAATCTATATGAATTCACACATTCTGCGTTTAGACTTCTTCATTTAACAACATTTTCTTCATATAGACTTTGCAGAATCGATCATTTGTAAAAGAAAATCCATTCTACACTAATACAATACGTTTCTCGTGGAAATGCGCACCCAAGTAAAATTCGCTTCCTAAAGTCACATTGATCACGTGATGTATAAATGCCGAATCCTTCCGAAATTCTGTGTAAAACTATGAAAACTGAATTTATTTTCAATACATTTCACCGCATATTCTATTACTTGTGAAATGATTTACATTGTTGACACAAAATTCAAAATCTAAATAACAGAAAAGAAATAAAAATTCACTAATTAGATACTTCGTAAAGCATCGGAACTTTCCGGAATCGGAAGTACTTAATTCCGAGTCTCAAATTACGACAATCCCTCCTCTGTAATCTTGTTAGCGCTGGCATTAAGCTTAAACAATATTTACTCAAGAAATGCGATTGACATAGAGATAAAAATGCCATTATGTCCGTTAACCCCGGTTACTTAGATATACATGAAAGATAGTTCATTAGAAAATACAATACTTAGAACCATAATGTTATCATTGCATAAAACTCTTTTCTTTAAAAGCTGGATTAAAAGTGGATTTCACTATGTAAAAGATCTATTTAATCCAAATTGTAAATTTAAAACTTTAGATGAAATAAAAGACAAGTTATAAGATAAAAGAAATTGGTTATGTGAATACAAAATCTTAAAAGAATCTTTAAAAAACATTATAAACAAATTAAGTCAATCTTTTTTATTTCCAAACACAACGTTTTCGTTCTTATTTGAAAATTGTTTTCATAATATAAAGGATAAGAAGTGTGTTTTTATTATGAAAACTTTATCAGTCAAAAATCCAGTAAACCTACCCACCAAAGTTTATTTTCTCGAGAGTATCATAAAGAAAAATACCATGGGCCATTAATTTACCTCAATAAAATTAAATACATCAATAATAAAGAAGTAGAAATTATTGAATGACATTTTTTGTACAAATCATTTTCTAACAAAATGCAAAATAAAAGAAAAAACTTTTTGCATTAATTGTGTTAACAGTATAGAAAATATAAAACACTTAATTTTTTAATGCAATATAGTTCAAAAATTGTGGGAAAACTTAGGACTTGTATTAAATTTTGATATTAGTTGGAAACATATAACTGTAGGATTCTATTTTGAATCAAACAATAAAACTTTATTTTCAGCGAAATTATATCATTTATATCCTTTTTTAATAAAGGTGTCGGGGGGAGTAAGCGTAAGAGTTTTGGTTTCCTAATTGTACATACGGGACTACAAACTGGTATACAAATTCATATTTGGTGTTCATTGAACAGGTCATTTAGTCGCATTCCAGAATATTATCAATCATTCTGGAAAGAGTCACATCATATTTTCGTACAAGATCCCCATAGCGACCGTAGAACTTTCTCAGCGACGATTTCAGACGTTCTTTAACATATTCTGCATGAGCAACTTATTGGCCAGTCGTTTGGCCCTTGGAATAAAACTGTCGTATGGAGAACAGGCTCTGGCGTACCTTATAAGTTGAGATATAAAAACACCATAGGCAGATGAGGACGGGATATTGCTACAAAGAACCAGGAAGTTAGTTATTTGGAAATTAAAATCGTCACGTTTGTTATACAGAGAGGTGTTCAAATGACCATCATCGTCGAAAGTTAACAATATATCCAGATACGAAGCGGTTATTGCTCTCGGTTGTCTCTTATCTCAAGTTCATGGGGATAGATTTCCTTAAAGTCGGGATTATTGATTGACAATACGTCGTCTATATATCTATACGTAAAATTAAACTGAGATGCAAGGCTTTTTCTGCCTGTGGAGAACATGTTTTGAATAAATTCTGCATCATTCGAATATAAGAAAATGTCAGAGAGGGGCGCAGTTAGTTCCCATGGGAATGTCAATGATTTGCTGAAAAATGTTTCCTCCAAACACCACGAAAATATTGTCTATTAAAATTTCCAGCATTTTGATGATTTGATCTTCGGTATACTTGTATTTGGCATCAGAGTGTTCTTTTACAAAATATGTATCTTCGAATTCCCGCCCAATGACAAGATAAAATAATCAAACGTCTTCTAAATAGACAATATGACATTGAGATCATCAAAAAGACTATAAGTCTTGTATTTGGTCCCTCTACAGCCTTATGCAGACTTTTACTTGAACGTTGCACGCTGACTAACAGTGGGGACTATATGACGGGCCTTGTCCAAACCTCTTTCAGAGAAGACATGGTCCTGAACCTCGTCCCCTCTGACTGTTAGTCGCGATTCCTACAGATCTAGGGTCTTAGCTCGCTTTTAGACTGGCAGAGCACGTATTAACATGTCGAATATATTTTATATCATGTGTTTCACAATACCTTACGTGTTTATATATTTATGACCTCTCAATATGCGATACATGTTGACCCTTGTTCTTTACATGGAGGATTATTTATAGATTTTTCAACTTACGTCCTTTGATTGTTCTGTTGTTACTGTGAGTGGGAAGGTGGGCCCATAAACCGGTTAACCACACCATTTGTTTGGCTTTTGTCAAATTAAATGACCGTCCTAAGTCGGTATCGTAATTGCACTACAATCAGACATTTTTGTAATGTGTTATGTGTGCTAGTATATTATTGATATTCATGTATTGTATAGCTCCATGGTGACTTCTGCCACATAACTGAGCCAGTAACTCCTCTTTTTTCTTTTATATCTACGATTTCCATTTTTATGGAAAAACAGAATTTCGAATAATTGTAGCAAGTCTGTGTTTGAGCTTTTGTTGCGGAATTGTAGTGTAAAGCGTAAGTAAAAAAAAGTTGATGCTAAAAATATTATTGAATTTCGGAGATTTTCGATTCTCTAAAAGTTCTTTAGAATTCTTGAGGATCCACATCTGATTTATTCCGCTTCTGGAGTATGCGGTATCACCGTGAATTTGAAGAACATGCTTGATGTGTGTCAATAAGTAATGTTGGTAATAAAGTAAGAGATAATGTCGGATTTAGCAATGCAACCCTGTTAGCTGTGTGACAACTCTCCACAAATAAAAGTACATCTAGAATAATGTGTTGAAAAGACATGAATAAGGTCTCAAAAAGTAAATTGTATGGCAGACGCGGTACTGACTTATTGACTGAGGACGAAAAAATAGCGAGTTTTAAGCCCTGAATCAGTCAAATTACAGATGCTGGTGGGGCTTTGCACCCCTAAAACTAAACTAGTCCTCCGAAGGGAAGTGTCATAAAACAAAGAACAATCAATATTTCCGTCTCCTGACCTTCTTCTAGTGAGTTTTATTGATATTAGTGGCTTAAGTTATGTAATATCCATCATGTTTCATAACTGATATATGAAAAATTCAATTTTGTAGCAAAATTGATGGATATTACATAACTTAAGCCACCAATTCCAATAAAATTCACTAGAAAGTCAGGAGACCGAAATATTGTGAATACTGAGTTAATTGTTCTTTATTGTAAACTAGTTCATTTTAGGAGTTTTAAATAAACGTAATTTGTGACGTGTTGCAAGCCCCTTAAACCCATATTCCTGAAAAGAAACGTGTATACGTCCCAACTATTTTTAGGAAAAGATGCAGCTACCAATCCCTTGTCAATTATAAAGGACTAAGCTCTTCACTCTAGATACGTGTTAGAAAACGAATACAGTTTGAGAACAGAAGAGCAGAAGTTCGTTTACCAAATTCGCAACAACCTCCAGATACGGCCCCCTATCTGCTCAGTACCGTAGTTATCATAATGAACTAATAAAAATATTTCTAGTGGCCTAGTTCTATGCCAGTTAGAACAACCTTTGAACTGTACCCAGCTTAATATATATGAAACTCGGAACCCGTCCTAGCCTTTCAAATACGCGTTTCTAATACTTTACTATCAATACTAAAATTACATTGCAAAATAATGAGAAAAACAATAATACGTTCAAATGACGATTTTACATTAGAGTTGTTACATACATGTACATTTGTTAATCTTATCTTTAAGTGTGTTAAACGTTTACTGTAACACATTTATCTATATTGTTTACCTCACATCTGTTCATGTACATAAAGTCCAAAGAAACACTCCATCCCCACTAAAAAAATACAATAAAACAGCCACAAAACAATATATATATATATATATATATATATATATATATATATATATATATATATATATATATATATATATATATATATATATATATATATATATATATATATATATATATATATATATATATATATAAAGCACAAATAGAATCAGTGAAACACCTGGGAGTACTATGGACCTTGGATCTCCGAAGAAATACCTGTAGAAAATAAAGACAAACTAGACATACATATAAAGCACAAAGACACTACAGTTAACAAGGCACCTTATATTTCACTTATATTCGTTCCCCGTCTGGGACTCGAACCCACGACCTATGGTACCGAATCACCTAGCTGCCATGCATCCGACCCTCTAACCGACTGAGCTACCCGAGCTCCACAAAAATGGAGCTTTAATAGCCAATCATTAGCTAATCACATGCATGACAACACGGCCGCGGAAAGTGAAGGAATTTACCCGACGTAAACGCAGGCGGATCCCCTGAGAGGATACATCACTGAAAGAGAAATAAACATATAAAGCACAAATAGAATCAGTGAAACACCTGGGAGTACTATGGACCTTGGATCTCCGAAGAAATACCTGTAGAAAATAAAGACAAATTAGACATACATATAAAGCACAAAGACACTACAGTTAACAAGGCACCCTATATTTCACTTATATTCGTTCCCCGTCTGGGACTCGAACCCACGACCTATGGTACCGAATCACCTAGCTGCCATGCATCCGACCCTCTAACCGACTGAGCTACCCGAGCTCCACAAAAATGGAGCTTTAATAGCCAATCATTAGCTAATCGCATGCATGACAACACGGCCGCGGAAAGTGAAGGAATTTACCCGACGTAAACGCAGGCGGATCCCCTGAGAGGATACATCACTGAAAGAGAAATAAACATATAAAGCACAAATAGAATATATATATCCCTCGCTGCTTCGGGTAGGTCCGATGCAAAGGTCTAAATTTGTATGCAAATGCATCAGGCAAATACCATCTCCGTATAGTGAAAATGGACCAACAAGTTTCTCAAGAAGACTGCTGTTTATAGATATTTACAGGAAATGTTTTATGGTTGTATCAAGCGTGCCGATGTTGTATCGACATGGCGACTGGCGAGCAAACTGTCCGCCAGTTTAGTCGTTCGACTTTGCCTTTGTTGGCGATTTTAAATATATTTAAATGAATTTCTGAGGACAGATATCAAAAGGTTAAACATTGTTTGACATGTTGACACTTTATTTTCCTCTGATTATTATCGTAACTTGTAGGAAATAGTGGTTGAAGCGGCTGCATTCTGACCGTCGTTTCTTACCTTAGGGGAAAGGGGAACGGGGCGATATACAAAGGAAGGGGGTTAGTTTTAAAAGTCACTATTCATGTAACAGAGTGCCTGTGGTTGATCTCAATAATTTAATTAATAATTGATACATTACTTAATCTCATAGTTCCAAATAATATGAATAATATCGTATATGGTTCTTCAAGGGGAATGCGAACCCTACGCTGAGGTTAGACCAGGTTCTCGGGAGAAATGAGCATCTGCTCCTTGCATACAACACTCCTCGCAACACTCCTGTATGTATCTGTCGTATCCCGTAAATATATCTGTCGAAGCCGTTATTCAGCAAAAAAAGTTTATAAATGGTAAAATGATCATGTCCCAAAATGTCGGTAATCATTTTGGGAAGAAGGGCATCAAAGTGCATTAGATTCCAATATTAAACCTCGAATATCCTTCTTGACAGATTAAGGCGTTCTCTAATATGTCTTTGTGGGTGTATTTTCGTGGTAAGTAGCTTAGCCCGTAGGACAAAATCTTATTTACAACATGCCCTGGCATTCTCAGAAATTTTGCTTCTCAGAAAGGGAAATTTGGTGATATGACAGTTGAAATCATCAAGTTTGTCAAAAGGGGAGAGTGTAACTGACCATATAGGTATGAATTAGATGTGTTGCTATCTATTGTATCGTTGATCACTATTTCAGCAAAATACATACAGACGAAATAAATCTGAATGTATGGATTACTTATGGAGAGAACATCGTCAATGCCAATGTATCTGTTTCCGAAATTGAACCGAGATGCTATATTTTTCTTTCTTGTACAAGGCTTGAATATATTCTACCTCATATCAATACAAAATATATCTGGAAGGAGAGGTGCACAATTGATATTGTAATACCAACAATCTACTAGAACACATTTCCAACAAAAACCACGTTTACTAGAAACTCCAGCATCTTAAAGTTTTGAACAGGCTATAACAATATCTTATTAGTCAGGAATGGAAAGATGGCAATATTTCGATTGAAATCGAAACGTTTGTCATAAAGAGAAGTGTATAAAGAACCATTATCACTAACTGACCGGAACATATCAAGGTAAGAATTAAAAAAGATGCTCTCATTTGTATTTTATTACCTTTTAGTTCATTGGGATAGATAACTTCAAGGTATTCCTTACCTTCAAGATTGTTTATTGACATATCCCGTAGATGTACGGTATGTCATGTTGAATCAATGTAAATATTCTTCTTCGTATTAGTATAAGAATTAACAATATGGATTGGACGAACTAAAAAGCACGAAAATATTTTCTGTCAGAAATTCCAACATCTTGATGATTTCCTCCTTTGTATATTTGCTAATGGAAACAGGATGTTGACTAAATATGTATAACTTTGACATTAAACAAGATATCCATACATGCGAACCATTTTTCAAAGACTGCGTTTTGAATAATGAGACATTTCTGCTCTTTCATTTCATGCTAGAAATGTTATTGACAATTGGAGCGAGAGGTGCTATTATAATTTATTTTTATAAAATCGAACAAGGTTATTGTGCTTTAGTGGATCCAAGCTGCTCCCTTAATAAATGACATGTCAGAGGAACTACTTGCAAAGATGAAGAAGATAATAGTGATGAGAACTTGAACGGAAATAGCGTATATGTTATAGGAACAAAGTAAAAAGGATATTCGCGTTATCTATCAAGAGAAATATACAAATCAACATGATATTTTTGCGGCGCGATAGGCAGTCCTGTTTTGCTTTAAGGAGTTTTTATTCCATTGATGAAATATTTAATTCATAACATACATCTAATCTATTCGAAGGACCTTGAAAAATACAGCAAATCTATCTCTTGTATTTATCCCCAAGTATATGTATAGATCTAAGAAGAGTAACCTGTTTATACTTTGTGTATATTTTTATTGCAAAATCCACCACACTTTGCGAAATTGATATTCCCAAACTTCCCAAACTAAGTAAAATCCTATTTCATATTTTTCATATCTATTTTTCATATCTAGTTTTTAGATTAGTAAAAATAAATGCACAATGTAGAAAGGAAGAAATCAAATTAAACATTTCCGCAAATAAGAGAAGTTTCACCAAGGAAATGAGTGTTCTCCAAAAACTCAAAACCTCGCCGTTTGGTACGGATTAAGAGGTTGAAACATACTTATTTCAAAGAATGTTTAGATGTCTGAATTATTTCATGATATTGAATTTATAAATCGTTTGTAGTGATTTTTGCATAAAACCCCATTTTGTCCATAAAACACCTCATCTTTAATAGAAATTTTAATGAAACCGTCTTTCATATGAATGAACAAAATAAAATCGATTTCAGAGGATCTAGAGGGGGTGGTGGGTTACTAACACAGCATGATATATCCCGAATTTCTTTTCATCTTTTTGTTTGTTTGTGTGTATGTGTGGGTCCTTAAAACACCTCATCTTTAATAGAAATTTTTATGAAACCGTCTTTCATCTGAAAGAACAAAATAAAATCGATTTCAGAGGATCTAGAGGGGGTGGTAGGTTACGAACACAGCATGATACATCCCAAATTTCTTTTCATCTTTTTGTGTGTCTGTGTGTATGTGTGTACCCAGTACAGGTATAATATTAATATAACCTGCAAGTTGATCAACAGATTTAGTACTGAAGCCCTACATTAAATAACGCATCATGCATATCGTAATATATGATATATAATGTGCGCATCATGCATATCGTAATATATGATATATAATGTGCGCATCAAGCATATCGTAATATATGATATATAATGTGCGCATCATGCATATCGTAATATATGATGTATAATGTGCGCATCAAGCATATCGTAATATATGATATATAATGTGCGCATCACGCATATCGTAATATATGATATATAATGTAAGTGGGATGAACTCTTTCCCGCTCTTGTATCTCCAGTCCCACTCTTTTTGCTTCTTCTGCCACTTACATACCTTTCAATCTTTTTTCTTTCCTTGTTTACTTTTAAATCCGATCCGTGTTCGATTCCCAGAGTGAGCAACTATTGGTTGTATCATGTTTCAATGTCGCAAATGCGTGGTGGGAAATGAATTATTGTGAGGTTTGCCATTCATGCCTTTATCAAAAGTACTTCATGTGATATAGCCATGTTAAAAAAATTGACAATATTTAGTTGCTCATTGATAAGCCCTTCTTCTTCAGCAATATTGCATTGTTTTTCTTGTAAGTTTGGAATTTCAACGCAACGCACACTTAAATATAGTGTTGTGTTGATCTTTTAATGTCTTCAATGCGTTGTCCAATGCCTTGAGTAAACATGAAAATTTCGCTACCGTTTAATGTGATCATTTGTTCGTGATTCAACACATAAATGAAAAATAAAATTACTATACTTCAACTGTTTGTGCAATAAACGGAAATCATGCGATATCACATGCCACACAAAAAATATTTCCGTGTTTTGTATTCTTAAAAGTGTATCCAATTTATAGAATGTATGATGTGAAATCATGTGATTCACATGTTGTGTTTTCTTTGAATTTGTGTTTTTCGAGTATTAATTCACAATGACAGAAGGATTTTGTGAAAATGAGTAAGTATTGTATATACCCATTTGAAAATTGACTGACATGTAATATGCATTCTCCTAGTTAAATTTATAAAACTTCGACATCATGCACATTGCAATATATTTTAATTTTACAATGTCATTGAATTGTAGTCGTGGTTCAGCGTGTTGTCAAGATTATCATCTAGTGGGCGGTAAATGTGTTGGTAAGCATTTTCTTTTCTTCATTGACTTATAACATTTTATGAATATAAAGCTTTATAAAGAAATACTGTAAAATCTGATGTCTTATCAGAACGCTTTGCAATTCATTTTTAACATTACAGAGTGTGACTTTGGATACTTTGGAGTCAATTGTACAGGAAAGTGCGAGCCTGGATACTATGGTAGGAAGTGTAAAAACAAATGTGAATGCGATGATATGAAAGAAAGATGTGATTTTAAATACGGATGTAAAGAATTAATTTCGTGTGAAGGCGAAATATGTACATCGCGTAAGTATCTAGATACGATATCTATACAAAACAGAAAATAATGAGTATATTGTACTCTAACGGAAAAATACATATACGAATATACAGCAAATTAAACTTTGTCAATGTCAAGTGATATTCATGAAATATAAGTGCATGGATAGTTTGCCAGCAAATATATATCAAGTCTAAAGAAAATGTAGAAAATTCATTTAATTCTGGTGGTTATTTTTATTTCACACTTTTATGCACAAGTTAACTGGGTGTTATGCACATTAAAGGTCCGTGGCTGCTCATCATGTTACAATGTTCACACTTTAATACTTTCCAAAGAAAGCCTCATGGTGCTCGTTCTTGCTGACGAATTGTCTTCCAATTTGAATGTCAGACACGTTATCAGTCAGAGTCTCATCCGAAGGACAGAGCACCGGTATGCCCCCGACGGGTGTCGAACCCGGACCTCTTGGGCACAAGCCGAACAACTCATCCACTGGGCCTGGCTATACCTGCTTATATCTTTCAGATAAGAGCAAACTATAATAATGCGACTCTATTGCATAATCTCGGACTTGTATAATATCATTCAAAACATAATAAATACTTACAATGGATGACATCACACTAATGCATAAGCTGAAAGATATTTTGTTGGCGAAACTTTCTATTGTTGCGACATGTTGCGTAATCAGGATACATCAACCGCCAGTAAAACAGAAAACCTTATCCGTAATTTTGTAGTTACGAATTAGAAATCAGACATTAAATGTATAAAAGAAAATAGATTTACTTCGCTTAAAATGTCTTTTTTAAGTTTATTTAAACTTTAAATATTACTCTAAAAGTGGGGGGCACAAACATGGCACGTGCCCCCGCTGCCCCCCCCCCCCTTTCTCCTACGCCCTTGATCATGTAGGGCTGTAGCAACAAAATCGAATTTTTATAGTGAATACGTATTTTCGACTGTTTGGTCCGAACAGGTAAAATATTTTTGCTTGCTACCAACACTGTCACTGGTGTCAATACAAACCATCATATTAGGTAAATTCATGGCATGGAAGGTGTCAACTTCGGTGCTCAAAGTGGTCGGAACAGATTTAAGTCCAGAGTATAATTCATCAATCTGTATAACGAGATGCCTTAGTGATAAAAACCCGGTATCGACCATAAAAACCACAGTGACATTTCACGATTGTCCTCTGGTTGAACAGTTTCTCCGTAAGTTGATATGCCCTCAGAACGAAGTCATTGTAATCTTGGGTATAAGGTCTTCACAATTAGGTTTTAAAGTCGAGCAACCAATATCAGTAATGGGAGACTGTCGACTCTGTTCCAATGTATGTGTTTTGCCGTTTTCAAAAGGAATTTCAGCGTGTAGCAGTATAGTTCTACACAGTGCATTAAAGACAAAATTGACTACATTTATAGGTATGCATTTATTTATGTATGCATGCATGTGTGTGTTAGCCTTCGTTTGGCCTTGTCTTTTCCAACTCTAATGGAAACCAGATAAACGCGACTTACATTTAGGTATAAAGAAGTCGAAATGGTTGATTTCCTTGGTTACGGCTCAAGTATTGAGAGTCACTAAGGCATCTTGTAAATTACTCTGTTGTATTCAGTTCGTTGGTCTATGCCACCAGATGAAGTGTGTCATCACACTGTCCTGGATCCAATTCTTCCTGAACAACTTCATTGTACGGGATCACCAGTATTTTATTCTTACAAAGTTTCTTCTGAATCTCTGTAGTAGATATGAGGAAGATCAAATAGTAAAAGATTACAGGCGGACGCATCACTTTGATTGTTGCACAAATGATCATTTACTCAAATGATTCTGATAAATGTAACCTATTACTTATGTACATAAGAATATACACGCTGCCAACTTATTAATCAAACGCATAATTAATCTACCCGTGTGCTCAACATTAATGTTTGTACATTTATATATAATATGAAAACATGCCATAGATCATACATTTCATTTAATTTAATTTCATGTGAAATTAAGAATCAATAGATTTTATATAATTTCTCAAATTATGATTTTTTTCAATTGTTACTTTCGGATTTCTAGTTACACTGGGAGTTGTTTGTATTTCTTCTTTATTTTTTCTTCGTAGTTTCACGTATTGATTGAATTGTCACATTCTCAAAACGTTTCTAATCCTTCCTAAGTGGATGAAAGAGAGTTTGCTACTCCTTAGTATTGGTATTTAATCGGATACAGAAAACAATATTATCAATGCTTAATTTGTACTCTCACGGAGGTGGTTCACATCCATTACATGTTTTGTCTGTATCATTGGCCATTCCAGGCGGGTGCGGATAGCCTAACAGAAGACACTCTCTCTTCCCGGTCGCCGGTCGAACTTCTGATTTCAGGATTCATGATGTCCACTTTAGGACATTGTTTCCAGTGCCACAGTAGTTCAGATAACATAAGTTATTTTCGTAGTTTACTTTTATTGTATTTATCACAAGTTTACTGAAAACGCAGAGCCCCCTTTTATTTATAATACAATGACTAACAGTCGATGTAAAAGTACTCATATTGTATTAATTTTTCATAACTGTCTTAATTAAAAGCGAATCTAGTATCGAACAATTCATTATCCAACAACCTTGATACTCAGACTGGAGACAAGTGGAGTGACCTTAACGTTGATGTTATGCTTGGTATCATTGCCTTCATGACTGTAGGCATGGCGTTATTTCTCGTAGTGGCTCGGCTGAAGGCCAGGTATATAAATCAAATTTATACATATATAATGAATATAAAGACATATAAACGTGTTTTATTTAGTGCATCATATACTTATCATAAAATGATTCTCCAGTATAAGTATCGTTTCCTTGCTTGAATAATAAGAATGTTGGCTACATTGATTATCCTTGTCATTTCAATATATCTTCCTAATTATATGACGCTAATACATTATAATCAAAGGGTTTTGTGGTGTTTTATTCGTTCTTGTTCCGTTTTGCTATGCATATATCGGCAGATTTTGTTATTCAGTTTAGTAAGGTTGCTTGCCTCTCTTTAGTAGGATCTATTACTAGTTCTCTTTAGTACAATCTCTTACTAGTCCTGTGTTTAGTACGATCTATTACTAGTCCTCTATTTATTACGATCTCTTACTAGTCCTCTCTATAACACGATCTATTACTAGTCCTTTCTCTAGTACGATCTATTACTATTCCCCTCTTTAGCAAAATCTATAAATAGTCCTCTCTTTATAACGATCTATTACTAGTCCTCTCTATAGTACGATCTACAACTAGTCCTCTCCTTATCACAATCTTATACTTGTCCTCTCTTTAGCACGATCTATAAGTAGTCCTTTCTTAAGCACGATTTGTCCCTTGTCCACTCTTTATCATGATCCATTACTAGTCATCTATTTAGTACGACCTATTACTAGTCCTCTCCTTAGTACGATCCAAACTGGTCCTCTTTTTAGTACGATCTATTACTAGTCCTCTCTATAGCGCAATCTATTACTAGTCCTCTCTTAATTACGATCTATTAGTACTCTTTGGCACGATCTGTTACTAGTTCTCTCCTTAGTACGATCTAATACTAGTCCTCTCTTTAGTACGATCTATTACTATTCCTCTCTTAAGTACGATCTATTACTATTCCTCTCTTTAGTACGATCTATTACTATTCCTCTCTTTAGTACGATCTATTACTATTCTTCTCTTTAGTACGATCTATTACTAGTCCTCTTTATAGCACGATCTATTGTTAGTCCTCTATTTCGTACGACCTATTACTAGTCCTTTCTTTAGTATGGTCTATTACTAGTCCTCTCTTTCGTACGATCTATTACTAGTCATATTGCTAGTCCTCTTTTTAGTACGATCTATTAATAGTCCTCTCTGTGGTACAGTCTATTACTAGTCCTCTCCTTATCACGATATATTACTAGTCCTCTCTTTAGAGACATTTATAATCAATTATTATTAAATCAATTAAATTATATTTTGTTTGTTTTGAAATGTAGTTAAAATTATATACATGAACAAGAAATCAACTCAGCATTTTTTGTTTGGAAATTCTATTATCAACTGACCACACATCTTAGAATTAGAAGGTTTCAACCAATTATCAATTTATGGCAAACTATATTTGAATTATAGAAAACGACGGTTTTAAAACGCCATCATTCATTAGTAATGATAACTATAAATCATGATCTATTTATTAAATTGGTTAAGTATTTTTCAGAACATCTCAGAATTGCAAGTTCTTTAAGCTGTTTCGCTGTAAGTATTCCGCTTCTTCATTATATTGCTTAATATTGTTTTGAAACAGCAAAGTTATAGCTACAAAATCTAGGCTTACGTTTCAGTTCGTAATGGCAAGATCTTGGGTCACGCCTCTGGGAGCACATGGTAATGTCGGGTGTACCTCTAGTATCTGAGACTATCATACATGATAATTCACTAATGGTACTACTACAACATAAGTGAAACACCAGTGAAGTATCAAAGTATTTCGTTTTCACAGAAAATGAGATAAAATTTAATTATACATATGTCTTTTTCTAACTTTAAATTTTTATGATTTAAAGTGACCGTGCTCACCTTAAATCATAAAAATTTAAAGTTAGAAAAAGACACATATGACATAATCAATTTCTCGTTTGTAGCTTTACCTAGGCTTTCTCAAAATGCCGTCTTTACAATGGAACCTCAAAGTACAGACGGACAAATTTGTTTGGAGGGAATATATGATGATATCAGAATTTCAAGAATGTTACCTAGTAACACTGGCGCATGTTCTTTGAGAGAATCCACTGAAGAATTGGGTTGTAGGTATCAAAAGGCATCATTCCGTCGCCCTATGGAGATTTTACCAGGTGGTACTGAATATTCGAGATGTGAAACAGTGACCAGTACATACAATGTTCTTGCACTGCGAGATGGAATTCAACACACGACTACATGTGATCATTCGTTTATTAGAACGGAGTCCGACAAATCTTCCCTTGAAATTGTGCAAGGTGCATGCCCAGCAAAGGGTGTTGTCGGTTGCACATCATCAAATGACGCAATTGATAAATTACCGGACGTAGAAAATGAACAACGAATTCCAAAAGTGTCGGATAGATTTTATCATAATTGTAATGGCTTGAACACTGAGCGATCAACACTTGACACGGAATGCAGTGTAGTGCTTAGTGGTGAGTATGTATTTTTTAAACATGAAAGTGACTGAAAACCTACCGCAAATCGTCACTTCAGAGGTGAATGCCGCCAACCATTGATTATGATCTAGATCAGATTTGTAATATTAGACTCAATTTTGCAGAGTATGAGGATTAAAACATTGCAGTGACCAGTGCATGGGGTTTCCAATATAAGATTCTGCCATGATAATAGTGATTGCGGTGACCAGTGCATGGGGTTTCCGATATAAGATTCTGCCATGATAATAGTGATTGCGGTGACCAGTGCATGGGGTTTCCAATATAAGATTCTGCCATGATAATAGTGATTGTGATGGCCCGTTGCCAATGGCGACAAACCGTGATTTAGGATTCAATCTTTTGTCACGACAATAAAACTTGCAATGGGTGGCGATGTTCTTTAGTCGTCCACCGCAATCTCATTTTATAGCTGATTCGGTTGTGGGAAGTGAGTAGAATTGCGTATGCTGTACTCCAAGATAAAGCCACTGCCATCAAAGAGCACTACTATACTCTGGATATGCATGAAATACTCATTTGTCGCATTTGCCGTGTATATTATACCCTTGTATATTATCTTAAATAAAATATGTGTGAACATGTGTATGTAAGCGCACATATAGCTGTGTGTGTGTGCATACGTGTGTGATAAGCAATATTCGACTATTATCTTTGTATTATTGAATGAAACAACGTCCTAATTCTATTCTGGTCAAAGACAATATCATTGTAGTAAAGAAATCCAGTAATTATTTCTGAGATGGTAATGTATTAATCGATTCTATCATAGATATATGTATGTATATAGATAATGACAAGTCTTAAACCAATACATTACCGGCATTCTTACTGCTGTCGTTTTTATATCTGATATTTTTTTACTCTATCTCTATATCTATATCGAAAAAGATACTTAAATACAAGTGTAGATACTTGTGAAGAAAGAGCAAAGAAAATCTACAATGGTCCAACATCATATACAATACGTCATATGTTACGAGGAGGAAATTCGTCGATTGCTTTTTCTCTAAAATTTCCCCTTTTTACTATTTTTCTGTGTTCCAGGCACTTGAATACAACATCACTTCATGTTACTTCGCGTATTTAGCAACAGGGCGGAAATAATTCATACAACCTCATCTTTGTTAAATTTGCTTTAAAGTCATTGACCTTTCCCCAACAAACATAGATATCGTCAAATGGAAAGGTCTGCCAGTCGACCTTCAAAAGCTCATTTTTTACCTAGCCAGTGTATTTCATCCAACAGCAGTTGCTACCTTTATTTACGACATACATAAATAAAGATTATTTATCGTTAATAATGTAATCTTAAGACAGCTATGGCGTTCCATACTTAAAAATTTCTGTAGAGGGCATTATGATTATTACTATAAACGCATCTTCACGAGTCAAGGGGATGCGCTACGTAAAGGCTGGTACACGATTTTCAAGCACCACGAGATATGGTCCCGAGCGAAGCGAGTGAGCATATCAAGGGGGCGAGAAAAGAGTGTACCAACCGACTTAGTACATGGTTAAAGTATGTGGTTCATGGGCAAATTCTCATTGGTTTTGAGATTTTACCCAACAATAATCTATATGAGCCCATGGCAATAATTTAGTTATTTAATCATTGAATAATTATTGAATTCATATAATTTACAAAAATCTTTCTTCCATGATATTTCAATGTTCGAGTTGTGTCCAGCAGTACACTATCGTATACAGGGCGTGCATGTACAGAAACTTGTTTTCCGTTCCACTTTTTAACATTCAGCGTACCATATTTATAGGTATGTTCCCATTTATGGGGATTTCCTGGACCTGTACTATGGATTTTAATTTGGATGTCTTTCAAAATGATGACATTATGGATATGTTCACCCACAGTTTTATACTTTATCTGGAAAATTCCACTTATAACACGCGTTTTTGTCCATCACTTACCAACTCCGAACTAGAAAAACAACAATACGAACGAATACCAAAAAAAAAAAAAAAACAAAAACAAAACAATGTTTTTGCTATGAATGTTTGGAGTGCCTAGGCATAAAATCTGATCTCAAAACCGAATACATTGTTGGAGGAGTACCCTGTGGTACTTGTTTCTATCAACAATACATCGGAAACAGAGCTAAATTATTGGCTATGCCGTTTTGTGAATGAGGCATGTCGTCAAGATGGTAAATAAATTGATCACTTATCTTTTAATAGTTTTTCAAGAAGTAGATAAATACTTAAAAAATTCAACTATCGGAATTAAATTAAAATCTTTTGACAGTCTTATGTATTTTTTTTTTCTTTATTCAATTCGACCTATAGTCAATTCGAGCCAAGGCCATTTCTGGCAATAACTAGATTTGGTTCGAGTGGACTCATCCTTCTCTTCCATTCAAATGCGGTGAAGCGTAGAGCTCTTGACTTGGTGCGCACCAAGTAAGATATTGAAGGCAATTATCTATTGTCCAAAGGTGTGAACCATGTACTAAGTGAAATATTGAAGGCAATTATCTATTGTCCAAAGGTGTGAACCATATACTAAGGTACCTATTACAAATAATTTAAAATATTTCAATAATGAAAGCAGGTTAGTTTTGTTCATATTTATTTAAGTCGAGGGGGAAATATATAAATACTGATCATTAAAACATGTATTAAAGACTACCTCTCCTTCCTTATGTGATTACTACTCACGTGATTGACAGTGCAATTAGGGTCACTATGGAGTGGAATCTGATTATTGTGATCATTATTATTGCTATGGGAATCTAACCGTGCCATTCTGGCCGTCAGTGTGTAGCCTAATTCCACCGGAGTGCGTCTTATTAAATGACAGTTACAAAATAAATGCACAAAAGTTTCACGAAATTTGGTACTCATTGAGCAGTACAATATGAAATTGACAGCATTATTCACTAGTGCCACAATATCCATAACATCGCCCAATGGAATATATACAGTATCAAAGAAATTTTCTACGCATGCGCTGCATACGATGAGGATGCCTTGGGGTAATTCCGTTATAAGAAACAGTATAATCACAGCAAGTAACATTTTAGTGGTACGAGAGTGTTCAGATAGTCGTAAACTGCTTACTCCCGATATCTGAAGGACTTTTCGACGATGCCGAATTTTAACATGTATGTTATATATAAGAAGAGAACAAAATATACACATAAGTAAGCAGGGTATAAGCTTAGCAGTGAAGGCATAAATCCATACGTTAATTAGCACCATTACTTCGGTATCATTTCTGCCTAATCTCAGGTCTTGTAAAACGAATATTGTTTCATTTGTTTCTTTAGCTCTGTAAGGTTTTAATTGATTGCTCATATAATTTGGAATAAGTATAAGAGCCGAACACGCATAAATGAAAAGAATTGCCAGTTTGGACTGTTTCATACGTTTCACCTTCATAACCATAGCTTTGGTGGGAGAACGAATGTGCATGTAACGAACGATGGCTAACAATACACAAAGCCAAATAGACACAGTATGAGTCGTAGCCGCCAGGTTGATATGAAATATCATGTAGGACATCCACGCCTTGCTGTTCTTTTCTGCGGATTTGGATTCAGATGGGAAAAGGCAGTAGAAATGCATTGCAAAAGGCACATAAGATAACATAGTTATGATGTCCGACACTGCCAACCAGGATAAGATAATGTTTACTGGGGTTTTCATGTGCTTCCGTGTGAGGACACTTATGTTGAAAACATTAGTTATGATGCCAAACAAGCATACACATATACTGATGTAGCCGTGGAATGATGCGTAGGTTCTGGCGAAGGCAAAAAGATCCCCCACCATAGCTGTTGTGTTCTCCTGCATATCGGTATACCCACAGAAAGCATTGGCCGACGAAAACCTGCAACAGAAATCGATGCAGTAAACTTTTAATAAAGTCGTACAATAAGAAAAGATGGTTACAGAAACCGTAATATAGCATCTCTTCCTTAATTATTCAAATTGCAATTCAGATAAAAATATGTATACGTAATGACATTAAGTTTTAACAAAATGTAAATTCATGAAAGATATACATGGTTGGTAGTGTTTGATATAATACATAACATTATGTAAGTAATATAAAACACACCTGTTATTATGAGATGTAACCATCTCAATAAAAAGAGTATAGAGAGTAGATAACAAAGTTTGGAATCCGGATGACGAGGATTTTTTTCAATAGTAAATTATCTGTTTATCTTTAACATATTCTTACCACCTTTAGTTTTCAATATTTCATCAAAATATTTGAATACTTTTTGACAACACATGAGGTTATGAAATATCACGCTTAGATGACGATTCAGTGTCGAAAGTTAACGTAAAAAACCAAGGCATTTCCGAATGACTAATATTGGGCCCCACAACGGGAAAATGCATAGTAATTACGTGAAATGTTAAATCCAATTAAAACAGTTGATTCATGAAAAATTTACCAAGGGTGGTGTAAATGTAGTTTTTAGGCTAAGGAAATAAAAAATTACAGCACTGTTTGGGGTGGGACCTTTGCACAAATTTACGAGACCATGCACCAGACAGGCACCACGTCTATCTTACAAGTGTGTGGTGTGGCTTTCATCAATAACCAACTACTAGGACGATCCTATGGAAATCGATGATGTACCAAACCCTGGTACCTTAGTAATTAATAACGTGTCCAAATCTGATACCACACTTTACCGACATAGTGTACCGCTCTTTAAAGCGATTTGTGCAATCTGGTATTCTCCTTAAAGTAAGGTGTCCTTATCTGGTTCCTCACTTTCCCGAAACATGCTACCGCTCTTTAAAGTTATATGTGCAATCTGTTATTCTATTTAAAGTAATGGGGCCTAATCTGGTTTCTCACTTTCCCGATTTTTTTCCCCGCTTATTAAAGTTATATGTGCAATCTGGTATTCTCCTTAATGTGGCCTAAGCTGGTTTCTCACTTTCCCGAAACATGCTACCGCTCTTTAAAAGTTATAGGTGCAATTTGGTATTCTATATGTAATGTGGTCTAATCTGATTTCTCACTGCTAAATAATGTATCCAAATCAGGTACCGTTCTGATGCAGTCTAATCTTGTACCTCACTGAAAAGTAATGTACCCCAATCTGGTATCTCATTAGAATGGAATGTACCCCGATCTGGTATCTCACTGAAAGTATGCACCCCGATCTAGTACCTCTCTGAAAAGTAATGTGTTCCAATCAAGTATCTCACCAAAATGCTATCTAGTACCTCACAGAAAAATAAAGTACCTCAGACTGTTACCTACTGAAAAGCCATACTAAGATGCACTGACAACGCAATGACATATTGAATGACATCATAAATACTGATGTACATACTGTCATGCAGTAATGTCGGCCAACGTACTTTTAAAGCGTGAAAAGTATTCAGGCGATCCGTCATCTTTCAAAATGACCAAATATCGATCTCGTACAATTCAACATCAAGAACTCAGTAATGCTAAATTTCGGTAAAACCTCTTGAAATACTCCATCTCAACTGCCCCCCCCCCCCCCCCACCCCCCGGGTTTGATCGCACACGGTGTAATGAATTCAAAACTTTAACTACAAAAACGATCTTGCCGCTATATCTTGAAGAAGATATGCACTATAAACTAATTTTATATAAACATTCCGCTTTGTTTCATCTTTTGGTCTGTAACATGAAACTTAAATAAATTACAGGTCATTTCTGATATTAGTCTGACATTGTTGATATATTTCCCTTGGGTAAGATAGTGCTTCAGCCCTGTTCTTGACTAATACAAAGCTTGTATAGTTTGTTGCATAACATTGTCAATATCGGCTGCCCTAGTCTCCAGTGAGAAATTAATAACTTTCACACCTATTTGACAATGTATTTAGACAGAAAAGCCACGTGCTGACTCTTAAAGCCAAAACTATGTTTATGATATTATATTTATGAGAACGGTTATTGCTAGGTTGATGTTAAATCCAAATATCACTCAGGTATTCATTAGTTTAATCGATTTGTGTGCCACTTCTGTAGAAATCCCATGTAGTTCAAAACTGAACCTACAGATGTTAAATATTCTATAATACAATAAGAAATAGTCAAACTACCAAGTTATTCACCTCCAGAGGACATCACGTAACATTGTCTTTTGGTTCAAGCCTATAATATTTCGTTTGCGATGGTACAATTCTTTCTTCCTAAGGCCTCGCCCAATGGAGGGTGCTCCTATAGTCATCACTCTGTCCGTCAGCACTTTATTCTGCACGCAGTAACTTGAGTTTCTTGTAAACAATTTTCATAAATTTCATACATAATATTTGGTTAAATTAGAGGAAGAAGCCTCTCGATTTTGAAGATTTTCTGTTTTGTACTTACAGGAGTTAATGGACTTAGAAATGTTTATTCATACTATTAATAATATAATATGGCGGATGCCCAAAGTAATCACTCTGTCTGTCCGTCTGTTTGTCAGTCAGTCTGTCCATCTATTTGTCCGTCTATCTGTATGCCTGTCTCTGTCCATCTGGTCGTCCGTTTGTCCGTCAGCACTTTCTTCGGCACGCGATAACTTTAGTTTTTTATAAACAATTCTCATAAATTCTATGCATAATATATGGATGACGGAGCGGAGGCAGCCTTCCGATTTTAAAGATTATCCGATTTGAATTCATGTCTATCCGTCTGTTCGTCTGTCAACACTTTCTTCGGCACGCAATAACTTGAGGCTCCTTTCAATAGTTTTCACATATTTTTGGAGGAGGAAAAGGAATGCTCATTTCGACACTGAAGATTATCCGATTTATATTTACAGAGTTATTGGTCTTAGAATATTTTGTTCATGTTATTGATAATATAATTACAATTACTTTCTTTTTTGTTCATCCTATTAATCAAACAACAGCTATTACTTATATATAATATTTGGACGAGGGAGAGGAAGAGGACTTTTGATTTTGAAGATAATCCGATTTGTATTTAGTGAGTTATTGGACTTGGAAGCTTTTTATGCTAATAATAATATAGTACATGTAGCTTTTACTTTCTTCATTATGCGATAATTCTATTACCAGATTCAATAGCAATGTCTAGATTTTCAGATTTAAATTTGGTGCAGTGAAAGTACACAATCAGATATGGGTTGCAAAAATGGTTTTGACACATCAATATTTGGTTCTGATGTGATAATTCAACAAGAATATATCCTAGAGTATTTTAATTTATACATATATGGAGAAGGAATAGTTGCAGATACCTATACCTTTTGAGGTCAATGGTTATCGTCACAATAAAATGTTACATTTAAAGATTTTAAGATGAGAGGTAAACTGTGGAAACTGTGGAATCCGAATAGGGCCATATTCATACCATTGCATTGTAATTGATTGTTTGAAGATATTTCACGTATATGGTGACGGCATCTGTCTGATGCGGGGCATACAAATTTTGATCTTTGCAAACGGACCCACCCGAAGCAGTGAGGGATCTTTAACATGCCATGCATACCACGACACGGGGCCTCGGTTTTTACTGTCTCATCCGAAAGCGATAATGCGATGGTGCGATAATGCGATGAAGTTGATGCGATGACGATGAAGCAATGGAGCATCGTTCTATCGCGTCACACTTCACACAAATATTTGATTGTGTGTGTGAATGATGTTTTTTATAAGTTGAAATGCCAGGAGGACCTTATAAATATCAGTTTTTAATATATCATTTGTATCATATACATATGCATATTAAGATTGATTACCTTGTAATATGTGCTATCATTGTAATGTAACTGTATACTCATACATGTACCAACCAGGATACAAAAATAAAATAATAATACATATAGTAACAACAACAACAACAACAACAACAACAACAATAATAATAATAATAATAATAATAATAATAATAATAATAATAATAATAATAATAATAATAGTAATTGTTTTGGGCCCCAAAAGAATTCTAGAGTCAACCTGTGATCTTTTTTTCAAACGGACATAGATAAATGTACATGCGCATAGCACAACTAAACACTATGAAACGGCGATGGTGCGATAAAGCGATGGCGATGACGCAATAGTGAAGCGATAGTGCGATGACGATGAAGCGATGCTCCATCGTCATCGCACTATTGCGCCATCGCCATCGCACTATCTTACCATCGCGTCATCGTCATTGCACCATCCACCATCGCCCTATCGCGTCATCACAATCGCACTATCGCATCATCGCGTCATGGCCATCGCATCATTGGACCATGGCACCATCGCGTTTCAGTTATCCTACTTTACAATACGATGGTGTGAATATGGTCATATCCGCATTCCACAGTAAACAAACTTTTAAAGTAAATTAAACTGAAATGAATGTTATAAGAAATAAAGTTGCTGTTTGCAATAGAAGCCTTTTGGTGGCGATCTTCCTGACTTCCATGTTTGATTACCAAACAGAGAAGATAATTGACATTAAAATGTCGGACGTGTCCAATAAAATATCCCTCGCTGCTTCGGGTGCGTCCATGAAAATCCCTTTCTGCTTCCGGTGGGTCCGAGGTCCCGTTTCACGGCAGACGTGTCACATGAAAATTCCCTATCTCCTTTTTGGTGGATCCGAGGTCCCTTGTCACGGTAGATGTGTCACGTAAAAGATCCCTCACTGCTTCGGGTTGGTCTGTTGCATAGGTCATACATTTTGTGTATTGCATGAAGCGGATGCCGCCATCATCTGTGCAATAATCTTGGCGTGACACGAAACAAGAATCAATCGAACAAAAACCTGTTTATCTACCAGCCTCTTTATGTATTTGTCTATTGCCCTTATAATGCAAATTTGCATTTCTTTTATGTGTTCATCATTTGAAAAAAAAAATACAATTTTCAAATTGGAACTGTATTCATTCTTATCAGTTATGTTTTTGAATGAGTATTTTCTTTTTGTATTCGATTTTCCAATGCCTTTATTAGGAATACATACCATTGAAAATCAACTAAATGTCATGTTCTTATTTTGAATTGACTTGGGGGTGGTAAATACAAAAATTAGAGTCATGTTCTAATTTTTGTATTTACCACCCCAAGTAAATTCTAAAATAGAACATGACACTAACTATGATACAAACTCTGAAGGATCTTTTTACGCAAAGAACGATAACCCGTGATTATTCGTATCCCATAGTATCATGTATTTTCCCAATACTGTCATGTGACACAAATAATTATTCTCTAATCGAACTTCATTAGTTTATCTATATCTGGTTAAGTATCTTTATTCATACTTTATTACGATGTAAGATTAGAAAAGATTACATCATTAGTATTGATCGGCTTCTATCAATGACGGAGACACATTAGTAAGAGGGTCTACGATCTACACAAAGCGCAAGTATGTGGCTCTAGTTGTCCAAATTTCTTCAAAGAGCATTACATGTATTTTGTCTTCAAAATCCTATGATCAAGTCTTGTTCATTACAAATAAAACATATTCGTTAGATTATCAATATCAGAACGTTTATACTAAACTAGAGAAGAAAAAGTAAAAACTTATTTTGATATATCATTTCGCTTCCACCAATTTAATGCTTTACTTGTTCGCCTAGGTATATATGAAAATGTAAATACAAACGAGATCCCTATAACAATCGGTCGATGTCATTTAAATCATATAGACTATAATTTCTCACATAAGTTATCTGAAAACTTAATACCACTTCAAGTCCTTATACACTTCTAATACATCGTTACAAAATTCCTTATTAATTTGTGAGATGCAAAGTTCAAGTAGAAATGATTGATACTATATCAAAAGTCACAAGGAGGACAAATTTCAGTTCCTATATTCGTTCACTCTCGGAAGTGCTTTATAAATGGAGTCTTAAAACATAACACAGACAGACACAATGTACATGTCGAATCTTACCACCAATCTTTGCAGCTGTCTCTCAACCTCAGTTCAGAATTTTCTCGAAGATGAAAAGCATTCGGCTTTAACATCCTTTCTAATGTTATGTCACTATTCAACATAATTTTGTCCTTTAATATCACACGCACACATTGATTCTTTGTTTCCTTGGCAACTGAAGTTTGGTTTGATTAACAACTACAAGCATCATAAATTCTTCCTGTACATGTATGTTTTACCGTAGTACAAAATTATCCATAAAGAGTTGCACTGTATAAAAACAGATATAACGACAAAGATATATGATGAACGTTGGACCTCTATAGGTACTGGTATTGACATTTGTTGATTTTGGGCTAAATCCACCCTGTCATTATCCTGTCGTAAATTTACGGAGCCTGGTTTCTAAAGTGATGTATCACGTGTAAGATAACCTTACACTCGCTTTAATCGCCCATAATGATATAAGGGAGACATAGAATTAAAGTCAAATTAAATATGTTTGCGTTTGTTGAAGTAATCCAACTTGTCAAATTAACTGACGAGTAAGTGACAAAAATCGATCAAGTAACCGAATAAGATGATAATTAAATGAAAACATTGACGTAATCCTTTGTTCACTTCTTCGTTAGCGATTTCCCGAGCGAGATGGCTATGCATTAACCTATAGTATAACACTTGGTAACCTCGTGGGTATTGTCTTTCCATGTTCAAGTCTTGATACTTTGTCTTTCATTTAAACGTGTATGAAAAAAGCATTTTATTATGCGCTTTCATCACTGTATGCTGTGTTTACATCATTATATGGTTTGGTTACATCATTATATGATGTATTTACGACATTATATGGTGTACTTTTAACATTATACGATGTACTTTCAACATTATATGATGTACTTTCAACGTAATATGATGTCTTTCAACATTATATGGTGTACTTTCAACATTATATAGTGTACTTTCAGCATTATATGATGTACTGAAATCATTATTTGTGGTACATACGACATTCTATAATGTGCATTCAACATTATTTGATGTACTTTCAACATTATATGATTTACTTTCACCATTATGTGATGTACATTCAACATTATATGATGTATTTTCACCATTATATGATGTACATTCAACATTATATGATGTACAGACAACATTATATGATGTCCTTTCCACGTGATATGATATACTTTCAATATTATATGAGGTAAATTCGTCATAATATGATGTACTTTCAACATTATTGCAATTGGCCTCGGCGGATTGTATATTATGATAGTAAAGCGCCGATTGTATATTATGATACTAGTAAATTCGCTTTGAGAGTGCATGTGCAAACTCCATTAGCGTGGCATGTTGGGTAATAATCTAGTACTAGGAAACAACAATATTAGCACATAATTCTGCGGTAAATATTGAGATTTCTTGAAATAAATCTTTTGTTTACAATTTAAAAAAAAAAGATTTGCTCACTACAGAAACCAACTTATTTCCGAATATTAACGATAACAGCCGAGAGACTTTCCTAAAATTGAAAAAAAGGCGCGGCTACTTTCCTAATAAGGGAAAAGGAGGCGTGGTTTTAGAAATTTTAGCGGGAAAATTCACAACTGCGCATAAAAAGATGGTTTCAAAAACAAATACATGTAATTCCTATTTACATAAAGCTATTTGGCATTGTGACCAACAGCTTAAAGATTTAATGCTATTCCGATTGCAACCTAAGCTTTTTAAAAAGCTATGCTTGTATGATGTGCCAAAAACATTATAACGATACTTCGGAACTCTTTGAATATTTTCTTTAAAACAATGCACGAGTTCCGAACAGTAGTGTACATGTAAGAAATAAAACCTACGCACAATTTCCGGTAAACGAATACTTTGAAAATTCTTTTTTACAAAGTCTAAAATAATTTACATACAAGTATTGTCTGTTCTTTTGTCTGTTGATAATATGGTTTATTTTTAACACTATTTACTTTTTCGTACAATTAACATTACGCATTCAGAGGGAGAGGAGAATCTGTTTCCGGACACGGATTATGAGGCCCGTAACCGATTCTATTTCTAATGTAACACTGTGGTGTTATGGCGCAATTAACTGAAATTCTTGGCAAATATTGGAAATATTGAAAATATTATGACGACTTTACCTCATATACTGTTGAAAGTATATCACATCACGCGGAAAGGACATCATACAATGATGACTGTACATCATATAATGTTAAAAGTACATGATATAATGTTGAAAGTACATCATATAATGTTGTCTGTACATCATATAATGGTGAAAGTACATCATATAATGGTGAAAATACATCATATAATCTCGTATATACCACAAATAATGTTGAAAGTACATCATATAATGTTGAAAGTACATTATATAATGTTGAAAGTACATCATATAATGTTGAAAGTGCATCATATGATGCCGTGTGTATCACATATAATGATTTCAGTAAATCATATAATGCTGAAAGTACACCATATAATGTTGAAAGTACATCATATAATGTTGAATGTACATCATATAATGTTGAAAGTACATCATATAATGTTGAAAGTACATCATATAATGTTAAATGTACATGTTTATGTCGAAAATATTATACAATGTCGTACGTACTATATAAAATGTCGAAAGTACATCATATAATGCCGTATGTACATCATATAATGTTGAAAGTACATCATATGATGCCGTATGTAGATCATATAATGTCGTAAGCACATCATACAATGGTGAAAGTTCATCATATAATGACGAATGTACATCATATGATGTTGAAAGTACATCATATAATGTTGAAAGTACATCATAAAATGACGAATGCACCACATATGATGAAAGCACATTATTAAAAGTACATCATATAATGCCGCATGTACCAGATATAATGTTTAAAGTACATCATATAATGTTGAATGTACATCATATAATGTCGAAAGCACATCATATAATGGTGTCATTACATTATACATGTATAATGCTGAAAGTACACCATATAATGTCGAAAGTACATCATATTATGCCGTATGTACCACATATAATGATGTAACCACACCATATAATGCTGTAAACACAGTATATAGTGATGAAAGCGCATAATAAAATGCTTTTATACACATAAGGCAGCTATGACGTTCCATATATCTATCTATCGATATATATATATATATATATATATATATATATATATATATATATATATATATATATATATATATATTGATTGATTTTTGTTTTACGTCACACCACGAATATTTCACGTATATGGTGACGGCATCTGCCTGATGAGGAGCATACAAATTTTGACCTTTGCAACGGACCCACCGAAGCAGTGAGGGATCTTTAACGTGCCATGCATACCACGATACGGGGCCTCGGTTTTTACTGTCTCATCCGAAAGACATGACACCGGCATGACCAGAGCGGGACTCGAACCCCGGCCTCCCAATCAGGAGTCCGACGCGATACCACTAAAAGCACAAATAGAATCAGTGAAACACCTGGGAGTACTAAGGACCTTGGATCTCCGAAGAAATACCCGTAGAAATAAAGGCAAATTAGACAAACATATAAAGCACAAAGACACTACAGTTAACAAGGCACCCTATATTTCACTTATATTCGTTCCCCGTCTGGGACTCGAACCCACGACCTATGGTACCGAATCACCTAGCTGTCATGCATCCGACCCTCTAACCGACTGAGCTACCCGAGCTCGGGTAGCTCAGTCGGTTAGAGGGTCGGATGCATGACAGACTGAGCTACCCGAGCTTGGGTAGCTCAGTCGGTTAGAGGGTCGGATGCATGACAGCTAGGTGATTCGGTACCATAGGTCGTGGGTTCGAGTCCCAGACGGGGAACGAATATAAGTGAAATATAGGGTGCCTTGTTAACTGTAGTGTCTTTATGCTTTATATATATATATATATAGGGGCATGCTTGGTGTAGTGGTTAAGCGCTCGGCTTGCGGCGCCGACGATCCGGGTTCGATTCCCGGGTTGCGCCACTATGTTTAAGAGGTTGGTTACCTCCTGCTTCCATATCGCGATATAACTGAAAAATTGTTGAAAGCGACGTAAAACACCAATCAACCAACCAACAACCAAATATATATATATATATATATATATATATATATATATATATATATATATATATATATATATATATATATATATATATATATATATATATATATATATCATATATTAACATTCTATTTCTGAAGATCGAACAAAACTATTTTCACATTCTCTTGACAATCATTAATGACTAGGTTGGAACAGGTTATAAAGAAGGATGATAGGCATCAAGTATAGGGATACGTCCAGTTTAGGGGTAAAAATAAACGTATGAATGACTTACAAAATTTTCTTTTTTCTTTACACTATGTATCTATATGAGTTTTTCTTTTTCGAACAAAATTTGCATAAAGATAATCTGCTTTTTTCTTAGTTAGAATACGCCGACTTTAGCTAAATTCTATCTTGTAGCCATTTTTATGTAATACTGTATATGTAGACTAGTATTGTCAATCTAATATTAAAGTAGTGAAAAGAATTAAAATTTTAACGGAATGCTATAATTCAAATTTACGCAATATTTAAAAAGCAATGGTGTGAATAAAGAACATAAAATTCGGAATCACATGCATGCTATGCCATACAGGCCTTTGAAGTGTCATAAATTCTATAAACATATGGTGTAAGTGTCATCTTTCTTTAGATTTGTTGGTCCTTTTCCCCATCATTTTGCTTCATATTTTTCTTACTTTACAATGAATGTTAAATTTTTAAGGGAGGAACATATAAATTGCAATTATACCGAACTGAAACGCCTTTTCGGAAGGGGGAACCCTGTTTCGATGTTAAGCAGAGTTAGAATATTCAGACATAGAAGTTTATTTAACTTATGTTAATCCCGCAATTATACCTATTTGCTGCTATTCCAGAACGCTATAGTGACTATAAAATTTCTTAAAGGCACCTGATCCGATATTTAAAAATTATAGTATGAAAAGGATAAATTACGACAAAACCTTATTTTTCCTGTATTGCATATATGATAAACTTCGTGTTAATTGCAAAATTTAAAACCAAAATCCTTCAATGATTTCGTCGAATAAATAAATGTAATTGAGTCGAATTGAATTCGGTTGGTTCCAATTCTCTAAATAAGGCAATGTTCCGCCCATAATCATGCGCATGCGTGTGCGCGGGTATTCACCGTACAAAACAACAACAATGGCTCATATGGAGGAATACGAGCACGGGGAAAAGGAAAAGTGCGGTACAAAAAAAAAAAAAAAAAAAACAAGCAAAAACAAACAAACAAAACAACAACAACAACAACAACAACAACAAAAAAAAAAAAAAACAAACAAAAAACCCCAAAAACATATACAGACTTAAAGGACAAAAAAAAAAAAAAAATAAATAAATAAATAAATAAAAAAAAAAAAAGAAAAATAAATAATTAATAAATAAAGAAGAAAAGAGGAACAAATGTTTCTTTGTATTGAAATAGGAGTTACTCATACAATACGAATGTTATAAATCACAGGCTTGGCCGCTGTGTTTATATTACAATGTAGGTTAAGATCACGAGAAATCTTTTATATTAAATGTAGATATTAACCTGTATAATTCCGAGTGACAAAAGAATGCAAATCGCATTCTTAGTTTATATTATCCTTTGAGGTGAATAACCTCTTCTGTGATTGCTTTTGTCACATGCATGTGGAGCACTGACATACATGTATCAGTGAGGAGAGCAACCAGAGATTTGATTAAGTCTAATCATACTTAAAGTTTTTCAGTTGCAAATGCATGATGGGGGTCAACCTTGATTATGAAACAAAAAAAGTAATATTCTTATTAAACATTAGAAATATTCACATTACTTTAATTGAATCTGAAATATGAAATAAGAGGAATAGTGATTTTCCTATTAGATAGCGCATAGAGAAACGCTCAATATGCAGCCAATTCAAGAAACCAGTTTTTATTAGATCAGTGCTTTGTATATATTTCCTATCTTTCTTTTTGTGTCTTTATATGTATGTAAGTGTTTGTATGTGTGTGTCCTGAAGAAGAAGCAGACTGCTTCGAAAATTTGGCAATTTTTTAATTGTATTAGTATCGTTATCGCTTACCTGTGCTTTTATATTGACCCCTTTTTCTCGAGCGATTTGCATTAACCTTCAGTGAGGTTGATCCGATACTTATGAATAGTGAATGTTGTTACAATTTCCTTTTTTTTTTGTGTGTGTATATATATATATATATTCATGATATGCTTTTCATTGGACATTCAGCTAAGACGGGCGAGGGGCTACCCACTATGACGATAATGACATCGCACTCACAAGCGAGACCTGACACTACTATTTAATTAAAAGAAGAACTGATACGAGACACTAAGAAAACTGTACCCAAGTCCTGGCACGCATCCGTTACTCCCTTTGAACTATTTTTGATGAATGAGGATGTTGGAACATGCTACGTAAAGGTCTATAAAGCATAATAAAATTCATAATTTAGCGGAAGTATTCATCACTACGCTTAATGTAATTAATATAATACTCTGTAATATGACAAAGGTTGCACTAACTCATCATTACCCTTATATACCATTCTTTTAACATTTTGGACTAAAATTTTGCAACGGTAAAATAATGCTATGTAAAGTTTAGTGGATTTCATTTGTGCATGTTATTACCGGTAACTTTGGGCCAGGGGTATTTTGTATTTGGTTTTGTTTTGACTTTATAACCAGTAACTTTTGTTTTTTTAGTATTCGGTTTCGTTTTCATGTCGAATTACTCGTTTATTACGAAAATTTGTTTTGTGCCAAATTCTGATTGCCTTCCTAAGCCACTGAAGCCGTTCTAGGTTTTGACGATTACATTGAGCTTTCCCCAATTTTCAAAATGCACGACATGGAAACTACAAAAATAATTATAACTATAAACTAAACTAAAAATAACTATAATGACAGTGTCAATGAGCATATCTCCAGTATAGTTCATAAATATATAAAAGACAGTAAACGATTTCTTTGATTTGTAATTCATTTAATTCACACAGCTTGCTTTTCTCAACCTATTTCTTTCAATCCTTGTTCATTTATACATATTTTTATGCATATACATGTACACTGTATGCATTGGACTATTTATGTTGGTGCATATGTACATAGTTGTGTATATGTATATAGTTGCACACTGTATATATGTATATATGTTTATGTATATGTGTGTGTATGTATATATGGGTACATGTATCAACATATATTCTATAAATGAAAGAATTCACATCTTATTAAGACCTTCTAACTTAATTTTTTTCTTTACAAAAAGTATAAACAGTTTATCTTATGTTTGTATCTGATGATGTCGGCACTTGTTTATATCTATGTAAATTGACTTCAAGGAGAGGGCTTTATATGAGAATTTTCTTGTTGCCCAATCCTGATTTTTTGTTGTTTGTAAACATTTCCTATGCATTCTAATCAATAAATACTGCTTAAACAAAAAATAACTTCATCATATTTGGCCAGTCACCTGCGTTGTCATTTACCTGTGTTGTGAACCACCTATTTGTCAATCACCTGCGTGCATTCTCATATATCGATATACTGCGACATTTGATCACTGATATAATGTAAAATTCACTCACCAACGTCATCTTTAGGAATATTATGAAATTCTATTTTAACTTATTAATTTATTATAGTACAATGAAACGAGGGTGGTATGCATAACAGCTGTAGTAATTAAAACAATATGTATCTATGCTACAAATAAGCTTCATAATAAAGCCTAACGGGTTTATGTCGTATTTTACGTCAGTGCCAGATTATTGTATTTATATGCAATATATGGTGACATTATCTGCCTAGTGCATTACACAGAAAATAAGGCATATGCGATGGAACCTCGGAAACGTTGAGAATGTTTATATGTTAACGTCTCTTGTTACACACGACTGACTTACTTTCTCATAGCAAAGACAGGACAGGATAGTACTCTTCAGAGGCACTTGAATCCTGAACCCCTCACTCTCACTTCACGATACTATTCATCATTATTCTCAAGGCTTCGCTTTATAAGAATTATTGTTTTCCAATGGTGAACTATTGAGAATTGGGATCTCGTTAATTAAAATGACATATTCACTGGCGTCATTCAATGTACATATAGAGTGTACGTACAGAAATAATGTTTATCGGCTCATTACTCCATTTATAATGTAAGATCATGTAGTTTCTTACAATGGCGTAACAGAGTCTTTTAATATTTTCAACAGGTCTTTATTTCTTAACAAATTTCCAGTATCATGGAAACTGGCTAATGTTGTACCTGTTCTCAAAAAAGGTGATCCACAGACAGTGTCTAATCATAGACCTATATCAAAGAAAAAAGAGGAGTTACTGGCTCAGTTATGTGGCAGAAGTTACCATGGAGCTATACAATAAATGAATATCAATAATATACTAGCACATTTAACGTATTACAAAAATATGTGATTGTAGTGCAATTACGATATCGACTTCGGACGGTCATTTAATTTGACAAAAGCCTAACAAATGGTGTGGTTAACCGACTTACGGGGCCATCATCCCACTCACAGTAACAGCAGAACAATCAAAGTACGTACATTTAAAAATTTATAATAATCCTCCATGTAAAGAACAAGGGTCAACAGGTATCGCATATTGAGAGGTCATAAAAATATAACACGTAAGGTATTGTAAAACACATAATGATATAAAAATATATGCGACATTAACATGATAAACCGTGCTCTGTCAGTCTGAAAGCGAGCTAAGACCCTAGATCTGTAGGAGTCCCGACTAACAATCAGAGGGGACGAGGTTCAGGACCATGTCTCCTCTGAAAGAGGTTTGAACAAGGCCCGTCATATAGTCGCCACTGCCCGACTATCTAGCGTGCAACGTTCAAGAAAAAGTCTGCATAAGGCTGTAGAGGGGCCAAAAACAAGACCTATAGTCTTTTTGATGATCTCAATGTCATATTGTCTATTTAGAAGACGTTTGACTATTTTATTACATGATAAAATAACGTTATCGGAGCCTTATACACTCCTTTGTAGTGCTAGTAAAGTTTTTGAGAAATGTATTTATAAGTACTTGCATAATTATTATTATATTTCAACAACTGCTTTCGAAACATCAATCTGGATTTACTTGAGGTGACTCCACCATTAATCAACTACTTTATTTGTAAAACGAATTTTCCAAAGCGCTAAATGAATGTAAAGAAGTAAGGGTAGTATTTTTTATATTAGTACATCATTTGATAAAGTTTGGCATCGGGGATTATTACTTAAATTTCAAACTTTGGGAATAAAAGGCTCATTGTTCAATTGGTTAAAAGATTATTTATTAAAACGTAAACAGAAAGTTGTTATTAATGGGAAACAATCAAATATAAATGAAGTTAATGCTGGAGTACCCCAAGGATCTACATTAGGCCCTCTGCTATTCTTGATATTTATAAATGACTTTGTTGCTGAGATCGATTTCACTGTTAAATTGTTTGCTGACGATATTTCTATTTACATTATTGTTGACGATCCCTACTATCTCCGCCCATACCTTAAATACAAATGTAAATCTTGTTCATGCGTGAGCAAAACATATCCTTAACTTTAATCTTCAGAAAATCGAAAATCTAATTATATCACGTGAAAGTAATCAATTAAACCACCCCTTTATTTTTCGATGATGCCCCTATCCAAAACGTAACCTCACACAAACATCTTGGCCTAATTTTAATACATATTGTAAATGGGGTGATCATATTGATAAAATAATACATAAAGCAACCACGAAACCAAATATATTATGATGCATGAAATTCACATTAGATAGGCGAACACTACAAGTATGTATTTTTCTTTTATTCACCCCGTCTTTGAATACGCTAATATCATTTGGGAAAATTGCCCGGCATACTATAAAGAAAAAATTGAGAAAATTAATATTGAAGCCGCTAGAATTGTAACCGGGGCTACCAAGTTGATCAGTATATTTCAATTGTTCAAGGAATGCGGATGGGAAAAACTACAAGATAGAAGAAAAAATCATCAACTTATTCAATTCTTTAAAATAATTCATGGTATGACCCCCGATTATTTACGTGAATTAATCCTTGAACAACATTTTCAACGCCACTTTTACAATACTAGACAATCTGATAACTACACACAAATACAGTCTAAAACTAATCACCATTTCGAAAGCTGTATACCATCCAGTATTCGGCAATGGAATGCTCTCCCAGACCACATTAGAAATTTAGACAATCTTCAATCTTTTAAAAATGAACTTCTATCACTAACAAGAATTTATCCAATTCCTGAATATTACTATTGCGGAACACGCCAAGGCCAAGTACTTCATGCGAGTCTTCGAATGGGTTGCACGTGAATATATGACTTTGTATACCAGTTTTGTACGTACGTATGTACAATTAGGAAACCAAAACTCTTGATTTTGATATGTTTCTTAAGAACTGCTGTGACGGATGATGCATGCAAACAGGAGACGCTTACTCTCCCCGGCACCTGGTCTCACCTCGGAATTTTTCAGTATTTCGGGGTTCACAACAGTTTCTTTTTGAAACTTACACGATTTTGTATCTGTCCTTGGACTTTGAGAATGATTAACGGTTTGGTACTTCTTCGATATTGATTGCAGTAATCTAAAACATTATCCTTTTCTAAAAATATTGAACCCGATCCCTATTGTACATGTGGCGAGGTGGAGAGTACAAAACATTTTTAACTACATTGCAGAGATTATGTAAACGAGGGCAGAGGTCTGTTTCAGACTATTAATATCCCTCGAATAGAAATCAACATTAATTTATTACTTTACGGAGACCAAGAAAAAACAATCGATTATAATGTCTCTTTGTTTCTCCATGTCCAAGATTTTATATTAAAAACGAAACGATTTTAAAATACTATCATTCTCAACTAACCATGCTCCTACGGTATTCAGTACTACTTGTACAATCATACAGTACTCAAAGACATTAATGATTCTGTGGAAATTGTTGCTGATGACTTTTATTGATATAAGGTTTGATTTTATATAAAATACGATTTTTCTTGTAGCTTGTACTGTAGTAATGTGCATGTCCTAATCAATATCATTTTATATGTACCAGTGGGATCGATTTATATAAGCGATTGGCGATTTCTTCCAGATCTCATCTGTAAATATATTATGTATCATTTATATTTTGCTTTAGACAAATAAATACAGTTTAAACTAGAGTCTTTAATACCAAAACAAAACACCCCCCCCCCAAAGAGAAAAAAAAACACAAATATGAATAAAAACAAACACCCCCCCCCCCCCCCCAATAGAAAAAAAAAAGAAGAAAGAAAAAGTGAAGAGTGACAAACTGCAGCTCATAATTAAAATCAATTACATGGAATACTGCAAAAACAAATTTGAATTTAATTTAAAACTACGTGTGGCATTTTAAATGACATTGTAATAAACTTTCACACTTTTATACATGTATTCAGGGAAAAGTGGGAAGGGAAGGGAAAAGGAGGATTTGGTTTGTGATTTGGATTAGATAAGTTGTGCTCTGCTCCCCCTTTTGCTCTACACCCGTGGTATAGAATAAGAAACTTCGTACTGATAAGGATTGGCATGTCATTAAAATCAGTAATGACTATATTTTAGTCCACAATTATATGTTATATTCGGATTCCTTGAGACATTGATATATAAAGCGTGTATCACTTTGTTATTTAAAACACAGGGGAGAGAGAGAGAGAGAGTATTGTTAGCTGATCATTTTCCATTTATTGTTTTGATGTTCAGGTGAGAAACACAGCACTAACTGGGCCTCTTGTGAGTGGAAAGTACATGTATCAAAAAATCCCATCCTATCCTTGCCAGCTGGGCACACTGCCGAGGGAGCAACACTGGGGTGGGAGATAAATACACATGTCATAGATACAAGTGTAAGTATAACAGAAACTAACAACATGAAACAACAAATCATGATATAAGAATACATTTTCATTACCATAACTAATAAAATTAGTTTAATTTGATTGAAAGGACCTCCTGTATATAATTAGCTTATTTACCTTGAAGACAATATTTACATAATTATTGCCAAATATTGGAGATCTATTATTTATTGACTTCCCTGTTTGTCGGGTGATCTACTCTTATAAGATGTCAGAAGAGACCTCACATGTTTTTACCGTTACTCTTTGTATATATTCTGAGTGATTGGTGCACATACATAGCAAATGAAGCTAGGAAGTGTTTGGAATAAAATAGTCACTGAAAGTCCTCCCACTTTTGATATTCTTTGTTTTTACTATATATTTTTATTCCCAAGAACACTGTTCTACTTACTATACACATCATGTGTAGAACTTGCTAAATACTGTGCGAGTTGCATTAGCTGAAGGATACGGAAATTTGATTATAAGTCTCATGTGCTATATGCATTAAACAGTGGCGGCTTTAGAGGGACGGAGCCCGGCCCCATCCCTTTTCACTACAAATTTATTAGGCATATATAGATCATAAGATTGAAAACACTCAATGCGAGTAAAACTTATAATCTGGCTCCCAAAATGGTTGGGTGTTTTGATTCATACTTGACTGCCACGTACGCCCATCCTCCCCCTTTTTCGGAAGCACTGGATCCGCTAGTGTCAAACTTTTCCTTATTTCCTGATTTATATTTGATTTGTGTTCACATTATGTTAATCTTTGACAACTTACAGCATTACGAAATACAGGATACCAAGGATTGGGAACTGAAATCTGGGACCTCTCAGTCGCGAATCAAACACCCAACCCATTGAACTGTAGTCCAAATTTCTTCAAAATTAGTTTCAAGTGAAAACTACCATTAAAGACTGATATAAAAAAAATATTCATTTCCCGCTTATTTTTTATATCTTTTCCATTATTTTTGTTTTGTTTTGGGGTGTTTTTTGTTTGTTTTGGGGTTTTGTTTGTTTTGTTTGTTTGCTTGTTTAGGTGGGTGGGCTGTGTTTTGTTTTATCTTCTTTTTTTGTTTCCTTTTCTAGAATAAAATCTGCAAATGTTGTACATTTAAACCAACCCACAATTGAAAAACAACCAGTCAGTTAAATCATCTAAAATGTGTAGAAAATGATGACCAGATAAAATACTCCGGAATTTCAGAATGGAACAAAAACAACAACATTCATAGAGACACCTCCTAGATCCCGGATACATTGGTTTGTAGAGCTATGTACCTGGTGTGAAGAGAATTTTGTTTATGAGATTATAATACTATCTACAAGGTGGGTAATCTCGCAATGCGGAACCACAACTTGTGAATGAAAATCGCGGCGAGAACTTCCTGTTGTGATTAGTGGGAATTTTAATTGTTGCATCGAAAGGTAGGTATACGCATTTTATCAACATTTCCATTGTAACTTGAATTTAATTAAGAAAAGGGGAATGTGATGCAGTGCAATAATGTCTAAGGCATAAGCTTTCACATGAACTTGGACTGAAATCGGTGTATATGAAACGCAATTTCGATCGGCAGGTAGACAGCTGACGAAAATTTTAGAAAAAGATTAATGTGTCAAAGTGCCAATAATTTATGCGCTGAAATTGATAATTCGTTGGTTAAATTACAATAGACGTGACGATTGTTTTGTTTGAGTATGTTATGATAACGTGACATAGAAATGCATAGTAGAAAGGTCAACAATGTATCCATGCTGTTGTCTCTATCTAACGTTAAAACCAAACGTCGATGAAAATAAAAAAAGAAGTAGTATAGGTATAGGTAATCAAAAACATTACAGCTTATAGGTCGGTCGTGTACAATGAAATATTATTACAAGGTCAATCACATGATCATATTCAAAGAAAAGAGTACACAAAGAAGAAACATAAATAATATAGACAATGGTAATAATGATAATAATAATATTATTAATAATAATAATAACAGCAATTTTATCAATAATTTACAAAGATTTTCTGACTAGAAAGCTGGTTTGAGAAATTTTCCCAGATTACATACATGTAGATCTTTAGAAGTATTTGTATTTAACAGCAAAATCAATTTAAAGACAGAGGGTCTACTATAAAAATAAGGTTTCAAATGTTTCAATCTCAGATCATTTTACAAAGAACAAAGTAAATTCAAGCTCATATGGAAGAATGTTCTGTCACAACGTTAACCTACCGTCAAAGAGAGGTCCGGGTAATTGATAACGGGCATTCGGAACACTTGGAGTTGGTTGGTTGGTTGATTGGTGTTTTACGTCGCTTTTAACAATAATTCAGTTATATCGCAACTTGGAAGCAGGAGGTTACCAACCTCTTAAACATAGTGGCGCAACCCGGGAATCGAACCCGGATCGTCGGCGCCGCAAGCCAAGCGCTTAACCACTACACCAAGCCTACCCCTCGGAACACTTGGAGTAAATCATTGGACTTCATCATAGAGAGCAATGCATATTCCATGAACATTTCTTGTAGTACAGTATAATAGAAATGTTTTGTGTTTCAAACATATTAAAATTTGAGTAAAATTTTTTATGAACAAAACCCTGTAAAATTGACACAAAATAGCATAAAGTTGAATTGTCGCTTACGATAAACCCCGAGTTTTGCCCCAAACATCTTGACCAGACTCCTCTGGTATCTACCTGGAGCAATAAAGACCGTGACCTGATGCCGACTTCGGGAATATAACAAGACAAGTTCAATGTTCACCATCATCTCATGTCAGGAAGAAACTTCTCTCTCCGGCAGTCTGTTCCTTTATTACGAGCAATATTTCACGATATTCAGAACCTGAATTGCTATTCTCGGTAATTGGTCTGATATTTAAATGAAAAGTCAACGACATTAGAATACAATCATTTATTTGATACGATTTTGACCACATTCTTGATTTCTGTGCGTGTATATCAAGATGTCTTGGGCATGGAGATGAGAGCGAGGAAATGGGGTTGAATATTAATGATACTGAATAACACTGTACATTTACATTGTTAGATGCAGTCTTAAAGTTCCCAATAGGTAAGTGCACTTTCATGACAGAGAAATTCCCAGAGGTCGGTTCACTTTCATGACTGGAAAGTTCCCATGAGGTACATGTAGGTGCACTTTCACGACCGGACTTTAAAGGGCTAGGTGTACTTTCAGGACCGAGAAGTTCCCATGAGGTACATATAGATGCACTTTCACAACCGGGAAGTTAAAGAGCTAGGTGCACTTTCATGTCAAGGCTCGGGGATATAAAACGAACAACTCGTTTCATAAATATCGTATGAAATGAAAATTCATTTCAGATCCTATATATATATGGGGATCTACAGATTGAATGTAAAGATTGGGTGTTTGGGACTTCTAAATCCGAAATTTATGAGGTTTTATTATCTTACACTAGCTATCAAACCGAGAATACCTTTTTTGAGTTTTGATTGATTGATTGAGTGATTTCTGTTTTACGTCACACCACGAATATTTCACGTATATGGTGACGGCATCTGCCTGATGCGGGGCATACAAATTTTGACCTTTGCAACGGACTCACCCGAAGCAGTGAAGAATCTTTAACGTGGTATGCATACCACGACACGGGGTCTCGGTTTTTTCTGTCTCATCCGAGAGACAGGACACCGGCATGACCAGAGCGGGACTCGAACCCCGGCCTCCCGATCAGGAGTCCGACGCGATACCACTAGGCCACACCGGCTTTTATTGAGTTTTGAATCACCGGTACCTCTGCTAATTCTATACCTTCATGTGAGAGCTTACTGTTTTTGAAAAGAGATTGACGTAAAATTGACTATCTTTCAATAATCTGATGACATCGACAATTTATACAGATCAGTTATGTGTGTAGTCAGTGGATTCTCTCCACTGTCAAAAATTCCACCTAAAGAGGAATAATCAGGAGAAGAGTATGAAAGGAAAGTTGATTACATTTTTAAGTTCACATTTTAATATAATTGAGTAACACACAGGGCAAACTTATTCATTTGCCTATATTAAATGGACACAAATGCGGAACTGAAGACGTTTAATTTCCCATTGTAATCGATATCTGATATGGACACTGAGGAAAACTTCAGAATCATTAGTATAATGTTACTGCTATTATCGTCTATTGTAACCTACATTTATGTCGTGTTATAAGTTCGTACATATTTTATTGCTTACACAGTATGTCAATTATATGAGTACGTGATTGGGAACTCCTTCTGTGTTACTGTTTAATTTCATTGATTGATGTTACAATTTTCATAACAGTAAGATGCATTCTCTGAATGTCCTACCTTCATCAGTGTTGGACAGAAGATTTATAGCTTAATCATTTATTTTATACATGAACTTCCTCTCCAGAGGGGATATACAAAACCTCTTATATCACCAGAAATCAATACCAATTGTCCTTGCTCGGACTTAGTGACGATATGCTGGGGAAATGAGAAAATTTACTCGCTTAAAGATCAATCCAATTTGGCAGTAAAATGGATGAAGGATCGTAGCTTTACTCGTTCCGTGTATATTTTAAGCTATAAGATATCTCTCTCATTCAGTAATCAGAATGTGATTTTTTACTTTATGCTGCCGATTATGTGGGGTTTACATAAGACCAGTAAACTGGAAAATACATCACTCACTGCGTCATTTTTATTAACACACCAATGAAGTGTCGATTCCCACTTCAATTGACCGTCCTAAGTCGGTACTGTAGCTGTATTACAATAGAATACGATTTTGTGAAGTCTTTTAATGTGCTCATTATTGTATTGAATCGAGTATGATGTGCATACAGTAAGTTCATTATCACATACAAAACGGTTCAAGTACCAAATGTACCAGACCATTTCTATCAAACCGAAATAATGCATAATCTTAGGAAAGCAATCATATTTCAAAATATAATTATTCTGTCCTTATAGAGACAAGTTATCTTATGTTATTAAAATTTTGACGAATGTTGCTAACAGAGTAAACAATAACAGATCATACACAAAGTTGTAGCTTTATTCGAATGGAAATAAAAATGAGGATGGTACCTAATAGTGCTTAAACGTAATACACATTATTGTTTTGAACATCACTAAGGGAATTCATTAAATATTATAACTATGCACTTTAATTAATTAAATATATTAAAGTCCGTATTTAGCGATGGCATAGTTTATTTGTTAGTCACTATATATGAGAGAATCGATAAATCATGATTGCTATCAAGGTTTTCACACCAAATACATTCATTTTTTCAATTACAATGAAGTAAAACTGTAGTCTTAACTGACAATACTTGATGTGTTACCTTGGTTAACTAAAAATGTCTTTTTGTCATAGTTACTGCAAATATATTTACAGACTTTTATTAGTTTTCAGGCCGTTAGCGTTTAACGCGTGATCAAATATCGGTGTTACAGCGAGTGAGAAGAGAGGTAACTCTTACATTATCAGCTGTAACAATGCAAGTGATACGAAAAGGTGTATGTCGTATAAAACAACTTCAAATGCTAACAATTTTACAGAAACCTCACAGAATGATAAAGTGGAGACCAAAGAGCTTTAAATGTATCTAAATATAAATGCACAGGGTGTAATGTTCTTAACACGTTTTCTTCAAAGATCAGGCAAGGCATTGTCCCATATTTAGCTAAACTCTCGAACGACACAAAGGGACATTAAAACCTAAAGGTAGTGGTTTTAGAAGATATAAAGAGCGCAACTATTTTAAAAGAAACTGGATATCAGGAAGTATTCTTTAATACACCCATGACGGGAACTCTACATTAGACTGATTAATAGTACGTAAGTAGTCAATCGTTTTACTACAAAACATTAATTTTTTTAACTCGGTTGCAGATCCAGAAAGAGATGCTTGTCCTAATGAAATATGTATAAAGGATTTGATTATTTCCTTATGGTGTTTTGGGCAAGGATGGAATTTATAAAAATTGTTGTAATTCGATAATTTTGGCAATCCTGATAATCTGAAAAGATAAACAAGTACTTTATTGTAGTTACTTGCCCACATACTCACTAAACGGTATGGTCTGTATCGTGTTAACAAGGTGCATGCTGACCCACGACGCCATACCATATTACGTCCGTCTACAACGGGCGTATAAAACAACAAAGACCCAGTTCCCCATTCCGTTTGAGAAAAATAGAGCTGGGAGACAATTCTTAAGCATCACTGAGGCGGCAGAAAAAGTCGAAATGCGCATATAGTGCATTAAATTCATACATGTATATGTTCTGATATTATAATTACCATTGGCTCGATACCGCTGCTGGCGGTCTGATAAATCCCGGTGGTAATTACCATTGGCTCGATACCGCTGCTGGCGGTCTGATAAATCCCGGTGGTAATTACCATTGGCTCGATACCGCTGCTGGCGGTCTGATAGACCCCAGTGGTTATTTCAAACCCAGTTGTCTATACTGACTCGAAATATATATTTCCAATTCACTCTGACAAAAGGTTTGTAAATTATTGTAAATTTGAAGAGTATCTTCCGCATTCACAGCTCAATCCTAATATTGGATCTCTGGTACTTTAAGGTCTGTTTTGAAATGAGTTTCCTCTTCAAATGTTTACACCTTGGAATTCCACAGTCTCGGTTTTGAGCATCACTGAAGAGGCATACCTTGTCGTAATGCTCAAAATTTATACGCAAATATATGTTTTTATATTTATTCATAGTTCCGTTTAATAAACGGAATTGGGATCTGGGAACTAACTTCTGTTTACCGGAAATATGAGGTGTGACAATATGAAGTGTGACAATATGAAGTTTGACAATATTTACATCTCAGTGTGCGGAACGGAGTTCATTTATACTTGAGCAAATCTGAATTTCAGGACAATCCATCCATGACAAAAACGTGTCCATCTTTTAGATTTACCAGCAACTTCCGTTCTTCACTATATTGGTTTTTATCACCTCAACATGTGATTTAAATTGTTGGATCTCCTTTACAAATGTTAGTCTAAATTAAAAACATTGTAAATAATGTAATACAAATGTAATACAAATATTCCGTTGGAACATTCATAATACTATTCTTGATATCATAATAGTTTTTTTTTTCTTTTGACAGTAGTGTTCGAACTAGTTTCAACTGCTGCACCCTGATTTCATTTTAAAAGCTGTTAGTTTTATCGTAAAATTCTGATGTCTAATACAAAGATATCTGGTTCCTACGTAAGCCTGAGAGGATTTATGTAGGAAATAAAGAAAGCGTTATAACACAAACAACACGCGAAAAAGACGTAATAACGCCATTTAAAATGAAATAATACAAAAAGGTGTAATTACGCCTTCTGGAAAAGCGTCCTGGCGGATCAGGAAGTCTCTATCCGCCACTGAAAACTGTATTTTCTATTCCAGTTACAAAGCAAAGGAACTCAAAAGGGAAAGAGTAACAAAAGGCTTTACAGGATTATTTTTCTTCACGGTGATACACGCATTGACGTTGACGGTGCAAGAAACAAAACATAGTGCAATCATACAGAAATCCAATATATCAATATGATTCTTGAATTTTATGTTTTACTCTATAGTTGCGAGCATCCAAAAACCCTTTAAGCTGAATGTTTCCACATTATTTGTGTAAGAATGGAATTTTTGTTTTGGAAGGTGTATGTTGATGATTGTTTGTTGCTGCTGTTGTTGTTGGGTTTTTTAATCAATTTCTCTGTTTCGTTTAATTTTCAATGTAATATTTCTGTTTTTATTTGATTTTAACTTGAGTATTTTTCTTTTGCCTTAAAGTATATAGCTTTGTTGTAATTGCTTTATTTGATTTTGTGTTTTCTTTGTGTTTTAGTCTCATTCTTTTCGTTCTCTTTTGGGAAGGGGGGGGGGGTTTCAAACCTACATACAAAAAAGTGTTTTTAGAGATTGAATACTTGTAAAGCAGGTGTCGATTCTTGTAGCTCACAACCAGGACATTATGCATCGGTCTACATAAGCTCGACCGTTGCTAACATAATGGTTTATTATCGACATTTCACTTTAAAAATATTCATAAGAACAAGGTTTTAAAAATTAAGAATAGCACTGTTCATTTCGGGCTATATAAACGCAGCTATTCTGATTTGATCGTCGTTTTTAGGGAAATTATAACATAAATAATGAAGTTTCACTTTCATTTGGGCGCTTATTTCATTTATATGCTGATATGAGGTGAAAAATACCATGATGGAGCAAGCACTTAAAATGTAGATTAAAGTAATGTACTCAGTTGAAGAAATTCCCAACTGCATTTGAGGTTCAGCAAATATTTAATTTCTATACATGTGACCTTGACCCGGGTACCATATGAATTTATTCACAAGTATAAATTCTAACTTCGACTCTCGCCCATATTCATTTAATCACGGACTTCAATGTTGAATATTCACTGTCAGCCAAAGATATATAAGTGGTATTCTAAGAAAGTCTGATGTCACACGATATGATATCTGTTATCCAGAATGTTGGATGATATTCTTGGTTAAAACTTACTTCGACCATCTTAAACAATACATATATAACCTATACTTAGTATTTACCCGATGTGACATTTCTGCGGCACTGAAGTAACTAGCAAGCAGGAGACACTGACTCTCCCTACACAGCTGATCACGGTGGGTTCACCTTAGTAACTTAGTAGTTTTTCATTTCAGTTTGTGTTTTATTTGATTATCTAGTTTTGCCCTTCGGTTTTATGGGTGTTGGACTACTGAACTGGTTTTATCCATCATCTTTACATACATAGTTATCTTAATTCAACAAGACGTCTGAACGTCTTTTTACACACCAAAAAACCCATTTACTGATAAAACAATGTTTTTTAATGAGTTATATGCTATGGGTCATATAATAATCACACTTTCGCCATGATGTGGGATATTGTCTGTCAAAAATCTTTAGTGCTTGACATACATGAAGACTAAGAGAATCCCTCATTAGAATCTAAGGTAATCAACCAGCCGCATGTAATGTACGCTGTAATTGTCTAGGTTGGCTGAGACATGGACAGGTTAAGTTGGCACGAGAATTTATTTAACACCACTAGCCCCTGGCAATAATTATCGATTACTTTTCTTTCATTTCGATGTATTAATTTGAAGAAGTTGATCTACTTTTGAGCTGGTCAAAACAAAAAAAAAAAAAAAAAAGTTGAACGCCAGTTGCGCCCATGTTTATGTAATGTTATAGACACCGAAGCATCATGCATGACATTGTGAAACGTTCCCTAAATCGAAAACGCTGCCTAAAGAAAAATATCCCCTGATTTTGAGGGGATGTCGAACTACAAAGTGGAGTCTTTTCAGATTTACTGAGTTTGATATCTCAACAATCTGTAGAGCAGATACTTGTATGAATAATTAACAATTAAAATACAATAATTACTCAATATGAAATCTGCAAATACGGAAGGCCACATTTTACCATTTTGTGTTATAAAGAAATTGAAAGAATAGAAAAACCTTCGCTGACATTAATTATTATTTTGTTCCATTATCAATATTTATCTTGGATATGAAATAACCAAACACCTTTTAATTGACCGCTTAAAAATCACAAATTCATATGCTCCTTACCACCATGCGAGTTCAGTAGCAAATGAGAGGTCATTCGAGTTTTGGTAGTAAAATTCATTGGTTGAGTGGGGATGCATCAGGAGTGCCATGATATGTTGTATGACTCGCTGCAAATGTTCTAGTCGCTTTACTGACCTGACTTGCCTGAATTTCCATAATTAAATATATTGTTTATATTAATTGATGTGAAATCATTAAAACAGAATATGACGTTTTAATGCAATTTTGATTGTGATAAAATACGTTTTTGATCAGTCGACTCGAGACGTTTACCATCCTAGGGGATCTGTTCCCGCTTCTGTTTCTCCAGAGAGGATGTTTGCCTATAATTCCTGTTTGTGTAACATGCACATAGATGTCGATATTGTTCACACTTCGTAACTAAGTATTTTACTTCATTTCTTCCTACAGAAATTGATTTAAAGGCTTCGATAATTTTATCTCATCGGATTCAGGTGATTAAAGGCTTTCGACATAAACGTTATAAAACTGAGATAATAGCATGGACTAAAAGTATTATGTTCGATCTCTCTACAGCCTTATGCTGATCTTTCCTGGACTAACAATCTGACTTAACAGTGCAGTGGGCATTGTTTTTCGGGCCTTGTTTAAACATTTTGAAAAAAGATAAGTTCCTTAACATTGTTCCCGCCTATAAGTCAGGGATTATGACTCGCTTTCAGACAGACAGAGCACGGTTGGCTCATGTTAATGTCACTTAATTTTGTAGATATTTATATCTGTTCCATTATAATATTTGCGTTCATATTTTTATTACCTATCTGTTGGAGTAACCCATTGATCCTTGTTCTCTATAAAAGATTATCTATAAATATTTAAATATGTGTAAGGAGGACCCATAAATCGGTTAATCACACCAATGACTATTGTCATTTCAAATTACCAAAGTTGGTTTCGTAACTGCACTTATAATGGCATATTTCTGTGATGTCCTTATGTGTTTTTTTTTTCATGTCATTACATTAAATACTGTAAATTTCCATGGCGACTGTGTCAAAAATGTTTCTTTCTTTTTTTCTTTGATTGTACTGCATTTGTGGCAACATTTACCATTATGTTTTATTTATTTATTCAATGTTTTTGTTTTCTTTGTAGTAATATTATGAACATGTCTATTCTATATATTTGTTACACACGCGAAAGTCATCTGTGTAATTTTCTTTAACTATCTTTACAAATCAGATTTTTCTGACCTGGTAGGTAACATCAGTAATCTGCATATATTCGTGTGCTTTGGTGATTATTAGGGAATTTAAATTAACATTACTACATCAATCAATGAGGAAACATTTTTCAAATATTAATATTAGTAGCAAATTATCAAAAGTATGCATATTGTACCGAGTTCAGGGATTTCAAGGTCGTACGAATATACTATAAAATGTTTCTAATAAAAGAAAGAAAATAATAACACCAATTATGTTCCGAACGTATCAATTGTACATAGGAAGCATTCATTATACAGGTATATATATATCATTAATCGTTCTTCAAGGTTTCACCTGTTAGATGTTTATTGGAACATACTATATAGATATGATTTATAAGGATACAGTGGTCTACACAGGTTGCATGAAAACCTGAAAAACCGTGTAAGACACGAAATAACCAAGCCTTCATTCCAAAGAACCCCCCTAACATCAAAACAAACAAAAACAGAACAAAACAGTAAAATAGATAAATAATAAATAATAATCAAATGGAAGAACGCTTGTCTCTCTTCACATTTTTTATTATTTATCATTAAGTACCGATTCTGGTCGATTGTACTTCTGTATATCATGTGCGTTTTCGTTCAAACACTAAGAAAGAGAAAATACAAGACACCCTACAAAGCTGTATGACAAAATCACCAAGGATATGCACACAAATCATGATAATAGTAAAATATACACGGAAAAACGACATTACAAAAATATTACATTGTGCTGCAGTTACGATACCGACTTAGGACAGTTAAGTGAAGTAAAAACCTCACTCAATTTGTGTGGTTGACCGGTTTACGGGCGCCCACTTTCCTACTCATCGCAGACGCAGCACAATCAAAGGACACACATTTAAAAATAATCCTCCATATAGAGAACCAGGATCAACAGGTTTCTCAAGAGGAGAGGTCATAAAAAATTAAAAAGTGTAATATCTGGAACAAATACAATGTTTCTCTTGCTTTTATTGAGAAGATTGTGACATATCTGAAAATTTTTCGCATCAGGTAATCAGGTTGCGCATGCTTGTTTTCTTTTCGGAATCAAATGTTTATTGAACCTCTATTTATATTTGAATTTGTCTACTCAGTCGGCACTGAAGGAATATTCAGGAAAGCCATATAGGGTTGTACGAAGCTTCTCCTCTGCTATATCAAAAAGAGAGCGTAGAGGACTTGTATCTGGGAATGCAACGACAGAAATTAAGTGTCGTATATACAAGTGATATCGACGTCGAAGCATTAATCATTTGCTGAACACTGCAGAATTGTGCTAGTTTGCGACGTCATTACAGAGACCGATTGACACATGTGATGAATAAATTCTAAACTACAGCAATGTAGAAATCATATCTACATGTCATTCATTCTATCTTATTTGTAATCAATGTGAATTAAGTATGCGACTACCGCTTGTCGAGTTGTACATTATTACAAGTCTCACTTAAGAAATTTAAAACTAATTATCTTTTCAAGCGAGTTTCATCCTTGAGGAAACAGTTGTCGAAATACACATATTATACGATTGTTCAACATTTCAACAAATTTCATACAAGTTTTCTTACAAATGATAATCAACTCGTGATTTTTGTATTGACATATTCTTTTTAAAGATGCAAAATAATCAACCATTAATCAAAACTTAAGCCTGCGCATATGTCGATTCATGCATTGAATAATTTAATATGCATATCCTACATTCATTGTTTGTTTTGAATAAAGCAATATAAGTATACATGCGATATGATAATAAAGTATCAATCTAGCTTAGATCCATATAGGGGATTATTTCAAATCAAAACAGTTACCTGGCTCATACTTATGAAAACTTGGGATATCAAACGAAAAAGATGATACATTTAAATTATGAGTCACGAAGTGCTTGTTATTTGTATCGTTTGTTCATTACGTAATCAAAATACTAGCCATGGCTATAATGACTATCAGATCTAAAAGAGAAAACTGAAGACATCTGACAAAGCTGCATGACAAAAATCACCAAGAACACGCACACAAAAATCTAGAACACATTTTCGCAGTTATTAAAGTATCCCTTCCATTGAAATTATTGCCACATACCTTTCAATGTATTTAGCTGCCATGGTGCTACCAAAGTCCGTATCCAATTACTTTGTATTGTCTATATAAGGCATGGTCAATCCCTTACGATTTTCTCTTTGAAGCATTTTATGATTTCAAAGGCGGCAACTTATGCTCGTCACAATATTTATAAACATATTTGCATCACTGATGACTTATTCTTACATCATATCCAACTGTGCTGACATTCGTCTTCAATTTATAATTTGTTTAGGTAAAATCAAAAGTATCGTAAATCTTGCATTATCTTTGCATGACTGTGACAAAGTTCCATGAAATAGTCTATTACTGCAGTCACAGCACTAACTTCTATCGACATTCTCGGCCGTATTTATTCATCGAGAAATTGATTGGATTGGTTCACATCTTCGTTGATGCCAACTTCCCGAGCATTGCGACAGATCAAATTAGAGATCGCATTGTACTGGAATAGACGATGGCAAATTGTCAAAGAAATATTCACACGAAATTCAGCTCGGATTAAAATTAACGATAATGCAGCTTTTTAACTTTATTTTCAACGCAATGCAAAATGTTCATGGATATGTTTTGTTGTATTTAATCATTGAAATTCCTCTATATTTCTTATATTATGTAAAGGAAAATACAAAATTAACTGGTATCACATGACTATGGCGGTACAAGTACAAATGCAAAGTTTGGTTCATAACAAGAAAAAAAAAATAAAATAAAATAAAATAAAATACATGTATACAAATAATTAACCCATTGAAATATAAGGATAGATCCAAATAAAGGACTAACATCATCATCAAACACATATGAAGCAGTATTGGTGCCCCTATACTGACCTGCAGTATATAATTCAAGAGACAGTTATGGGAATGCGGTTATGGCTCACTCATTTAATGCATGTATATATCTTCTTATATGTTATTAAAACCATGGGTCGATACCGCTGTTGGTGGATTGTTATAAATCGTTACATACTAAAGGTATATAATTGCCATGCAAGTGTAAGGATCCCCTATCTATCGATTACCTCAGCCTTTTGTTCTTTAGGTATCACGAATTGAAGATCATTATAAAAGATTCAAAACCTACTACTATCAGTCAAAGTAGACCACAAAAGTTAATGTATATATACCCTGGCTAAATCTAACACTTTATATATTTTGTGTATCCGATGTTCTGGTCAGATATTTCAAATGTCAACACTTCACAACAAATAAGGATTGACTTATCACTACATGTAGAATAAAAGATAGAATAGAATACATCATATGACAAAATCCACTCCAGACAAGCAAATAGGATTACAAAGGAATCATAATTATAGCGATAAACTGTAATGTAATATGTAAAGGTTCATCAGTTGAATTTTCCGTATACCTTCGGAGCAATTTAAAATGATACACAACGTACCGAATTATCAACAGTATCGGGATCCAATTAAATATATAGAATGTAGAATGGAATGGTCACACCGAATATAACAAAATTATGTAACGTATAAATAGCCAAACAAAAACCTTATGGCCAGACATTGGTAGCAAATCTATTCCTAAATGTAAATTGTCTGTATAATAGTACTTTGTATAGAAATTATAGAACAGAGCTATTATTTCAGATATTTTGAACTCTTAATATAAATAGGAGTGAAATAAACAAATTACTGCGGGGTGATTGCTAGCTATTCCTGTCATTTACGTCGATTAGAAAACGTCAGTTCAGGTAAATTCCAAGCGTGCCAGATCAGATGCAGTTTTCAAAATAGCAGGGAGAGATCTCAGTCCGAAATATCGTTCAATACTGTCAATAACGAGATATATCAATTAAAGAACATTATCAGAGTTATTCTACAGCTTGCACATCTATGACATATCATATATGCTATGATCAAATAGCTTAGTTCATTCGATTCTTACAAAATATCTTTACACACGGTAAACAATAACTTGGAAGTAAATTTCCAAGTGCACATAACACGGTCACTTTCGTCGAACATCTGGGTTCAACATCAGTCATTTTAATTAAAAGTATACAAACTACGAAGTCTTGTAGTCGAAAGCTGGTAATTGGGAAGATGGGCCTGTAAACCGATTAACCACTTTTATATCAATTGTTCGTCCTAAGTCTGTATTGAAAGTGTACTTTAAACAAAAGATTTTTTATGTCCTCGTGTGTGTGTGTGTGTGTGTGTGTGTGTGTGTGTGTGTGTGTGTGTGTGTGTGTGTGTGTGTGTGTATTTCTCTCCAAATCATTACATTATTTTGAGCCTTTGTCTTTTACTTTGAATACGACGATGTTTTTCCTGATATTGCATTACTTTCAGTTTGACGAAAACCGATAAATAGCATTCAAGGATAGATATTATACATTAATTTGATCATATTAGCAGCATTTTTGTAATCCAAAAGCAGTCATTAAGATTGTATGCTTACGTTTACCGTTTTATGATTTTCTTCTTGCTCTAAAAAGAGGCAGTAGGTTTTTTATGAGCATCTAAATTCAAAAAAGCTTTACTGAGATTTACTCCATCAAGTCTTTTGACTTTTCGACTCTTTACACAACGATCCCTCCTAAGAAATTAAAAGACAGATTAGCGAAAATTATTCAAAACGTATTTACTAGTAAAACGGAAGCCGCAAATTCAAATATATAGCTAATAGCCATGATAAACTTACTTTGTTAGGGAAAATTCTGATTCCAAAAATAAATACACTAAAACAGATGTCATCCAGATTTTGAACTTTCTTATTGATAACATTTTTGTGGTGTTTGGAGGTAACGTTTTTCGACAAAATGTCAGCATTCCAATGGGCACTAACTGTGCTCCGCTTCTGGCTGACAAATTCCTTTACTCATACGAAGCTAAATTCATTCAGTCTTTGCTTTCGCAAGGAAAGAAACAATTGGCTCCTGGCTTCAATATCACTTACAGATATATAGATGACTTGCTTTCAATTACTCATCCTTCATTCGCGGATTACCTTAGCATCATCTATCCAAGTGACCTGGAGGTCAAAGAAACCACAGAAAGTACAGAAAGATTATACTTCGTATTTAGATATTATGTTGTCTTTCGACATCAATTGTCAATTGAACACCTCACTCTCTGACAAACGTGACGATTTCAATTTCGCTATCACAAACTTTCTTTTCATAAGTAGCAACATTCCATCATTGCCCGCATACGGCGTATTGATATCTCAGATAATACGTTATTCCAGAGCATGTTTAAATTACAATGACTGTTCTGAGGGCTAGGCGACTCTCAGATAAGCTACTCAACCAGGGTTATATATGTGCTAGACTAGCAAAGTCACTGAGGAAGTTCTATGGTCGTTACGAGACTATTATTAATCCATATGATATCTCGTTATCCAGATTTTTAAATAATATTCTTGACTGAGACCGATTTCGATCATTTTACACCGATTTGACACCTTCTATACTAGAAGGTTACCTAGTTTGACTTCTCCATGTATAAATATATATGGAATTTACACAAGTTTCTTGACCAGTTTTGATAAAACTTTGAGGGAATGAAATACTCAAAGTATTTTTTTTTTTTTTTTGTTATTTAAATATGCAAGTTCTAATGACAATGTTGCTGACATCAGTTATTTTCGTGTTTTACATTTATGTATCGACGATTTGCAGAGAAGAGAAAAACGAAATCTCAACTGTACCTCTTATTTCTAAAACGAACAGAAACATGTCAAAAAGAAAGATTGAATACATGACTACTATATCAATATGACGTGAAGTTAGTGGTACGTGCTAAATACTACCATAATAAGTTACTTAAACGTTCATGTTATTTTTGAAATATACACTTGGTTTTAAACAATCTCATTAAAACCATATCTTTATTCCGCTTCTCTATTCGTCCCAGTGCGGATAAAGATCTGGCGAAACCCCGTAAAGGGTCATGTTCTAGTGAACTCTGATGACATTTCAGTCACCGAAACCGTTATTTTCTATAACCAATCAATGACTCGGCTAAGCACGTACAAGTGACGCAATATGTAACAACAACTGTTCAAAAACTACCCTGTAGGTCACACACGCTGAGTATGTTAATTTCCAGGAATTTGTAGCCAATTTACTGATTGCCTGAAAATCAGAGTTCATCAGAACATGACCCCTTACGGGATTTCTCCAGATCTTTATCCGCAATGGGACATAGAAGCGGAAAAAGGATATGGTTTTAATCAGATAGGGTTTTAAACAGATTGTTGTAACGTAAACGAAACCAATGAGAGTAATACTTAAATAAAATAAAATATTCAGCGACCTGCGAATATTGCTTTGTATTTGACACTATATCACGCACTCGAGACAATCTTTACCAATCTTGACGTTCATTATGAGTCATTTATAAAACTAAAACCCAAAACTTGATTTTCTGTATTTCCTATGAATACATATCAACAGTTGCTTTTAAAATCTTTAACTATAAACAAAATTTGAAATATGTGGATCTGGAATATGTGTGCATTGGAATACCAACACTGTGCTGTAAAACCTAATCTACAAACACTAAAAATGTTTTTAATTAAGTTCAACATTTTGATGGATAGAAACTGTAAATATAGTTACGTTGTTTTTCGTGAAATCATTATTTTATGAAGGAACACACATATTGAAGTACGATGTCATTAAGATGCTGGAATTACAGGTAGACATTGTTTTTGTGATGAAAGTTTTCCAGCAAATTTTGTTAGCACTCTTATGGGTACAAATTTCCACCTCTGTTGATTGACATAAAGACAGGGTTTATTCATTTTATATTCAGCATGTCACTTCAACTTCCGATACAGATATTTTGACGAAGTCTTATTCATAAAGAATCAAAATTTTCATAATAACATTGGTCATAAGTATTCCGCCATACTTACGATCAAAGACTAGACAAAGAGCAACACATCTGCTTCACACCTAAACATACTCATCTCTATAGATAGGAATGATGAGTTGCACACCTTACCGCATGACAAACGTGACGATTTCAACATTCATATCTCAAATTTCCCTTCCTGAGTACCAATTTCCCGTTCTCACCTGCCTATGATGTATTAATTTAAAAACTTACACGGTATGCCAGAGTATGCTCCTTTTTTAGCTGTTTGTTCTGAAGCGACTAACATAAAAATACCAAAACAGGACTACGGAATCGAACGCATAAAATCGTCATTGAAGGTGTTCTAAGGCGAATACAAAGATATCATTAGACAGTTTTCTTTTCAAGAACGTTAGATGACAATCTGGGGGAAAATTATACAGAGCGACGTGCTTTTACCAATCTGGCAAATTAAATATATGACGTTACCTCCAAACAAGAATAACCGATACAGTGCCATCGTTGCACTCAAATGAAAGTCGACACTTACATATGGAGAGCTGAACACCATACATTCAGAGAGTAGATATCACTACGATACCAAAGAAATGCAAAAGCATCAATCGCAGCCGAATTGCTACTATTAAATTCCGAAACACAAATTCACAACAAATGAATAATATCAGAACCGTTTGAAAATTTATTATTTTATGATTACAATACAAACACAATAGATCAGGGTCTGGAATAGATTAATGGACAGATTTCGATTTTAACAAAGAAATCTGTTAACATGCTCAAGAAGTACAAAATTATTTAAAACTTTTAATTTTATTTGGACAAATTCAAATATATATTTCATTACTTGTAAGTTACTCAATGCACTTTAAATTGAATTTTGATTTAGTTCTACTGAAGATAACTAAATCATTGCAATTGGGAAGACGAACACTAAATTAAATTCATCGTGCTCTCCTTTTAGTCGTCGCAATTATTGAGACAACAAGGACTCTTTAAGATGAATTTACATTAAGCAATGATGAACAGAAGCCTGTAGTCTTCTTAGGTGGTCTTCTTCATTTAGAAAAGGGGGTCTATGATAATTATATGTATTTATGTCCGCTTTATATTCTATATACGTTTCTTGGGTCTTCATTCTACTTTTGGCCGTTTATATGGTTCTAATAAAAGCATTCTAAATACGTAGCTATGCTGGTGACAAAAAAGGAGTATGGAATCATTAAAAGTGAGTGTGACGGTAAAGTCAAACGTACTGACTGTGTTGCTATACTTAAGTTTACTAGCCATACCATAGCTGTTAAACACAGAACATTTTCCCATCAAAAGTACATTAAAAGTTGCTATGGTCATTACATCGTAAAATATATATTATTATCATAACTATATAATATTAATTACCGGTGCCATATAGTAAACCTTCTGCATGGTAAATTTTTCTCTGGAAAGTTTACTATATAACCATTTCCCCCAAGGTTTACTTTATAGAGAACCTTTCCCCGGAAGACTTATTATAGGAAATCTTTTCACAAGGGAAACGGGGGATTTATTATATAAATATCTTTCCCTTACTTAGAAAATATTCAAATCGGAAGGTTATACTATATAAGTAAACTTTCCATACAATTCGGAAACGCGTTAACGTTCGTGTAAGTCTTTGGAGGTCTCAGTTGACGCCCAGAAGGGTGTAGAAAGTGCGCCTTCTCACTCTAAGACGATGACACAACAAGCCGTGAAAACTGAAGAAGAGATATTGACTTATTAATTAGAAATCAGAAGAGTGTGCATAGATCATAACAACACCATCGAACACCTTCCAATATTGACATAACTCAGAAATCACGGAACACAAGGGTACCGGATAATCCTTTTACAGGAGATAACGTAAATGACATGTTTCATTTATCTTAAATACAGCGTGCTCGTATTTAATTTTTGTTGCAGGACTTCTACGACAGATGGTCCATGCAATTAGGGGACGTTTACTCCTCCCGGCACTTCTAATTACGTTTTGCATGTTGATGATTCAGACTACATATAAACAAACCCGCAAAATTGACAAAGATTTGGAAAAAATGTGTTTGGAGCCCTCAGACGACAGATCGAGGGTAAGTTATTTGTGCCGATTGTTTGCTAAATGTTGATATATGTTTGATATTTGCTTCACTTGATGCCGAAATGCATAGAATCGTGTAGGCCATTTAGCTTATCAAAATTGCAAGTTTACATTTAAGGAATTGTGGCCATATCATTAATACAGGAAGACGACTTGCGGCTAGAATTTCTACAATCATAGATCTATAATGACATTGACCTTTTACACATGACACGAACTTGGTACAAAGGGTAGCAAAATAGAGTTGTGTAGTGTTTTGCTTCCCGGATGCTATTCGTTCCAAAGATACAATCATCAGAAAATATATGGTTCCTAGAGTATTCTGCACAAGTGAAGCATCAGAAATTATGAGTAGTTGTGTTGAACCCATGGGCATCCAACCTAGTACAGCAGCGCTGAAAGATCAGCCTGGGATTTGCTTTTGTCAAAAATTTCAAAATGTTGTTCAACAGGAAAAATGTACTGACTTTAAAGGATCGCAGCATTTGTTGCAATTCTTGCAAAAAATGGCATCATTTCTCATTTGTTGAATTAATATACTCATATTGCTATTGCCTATACATGTATTGGCAGTATGGCATCACATGCATTGTAATATCATTCCCAAGATTAAATATGATTTTTATACTTCATGTTGATATAGTCAATTGTTCTAATTTCAAATACCTCATGACATTATTGAAATAATGAAGTACTTCAAATGTGACATAAATGTTCTTGAGAATTATATAACAAACCAGTATGGTGGTCCTTGTCTTATCCCATGTAGAACTTTTAAACTCATGGTGACTCTTGCTTTACCCCATTATCATCTTAAACCAAAATTCTTTACAGACCGAGGGAAGGATTTCAATTATTAAAATTAATGTGATTGCTTAATATTTTGTAGACATGAGGTGTTTATTTATTTGTGGGCGTTTAGTTATAAGTTTCTATGTGTACTGATTTTAGTGCAACCTAACAATGATTATAGATTTGCACATGAAATGGTTCATCAGAAAACAAAACAACTACACATGTGTTTGGGAAATGATGTGAACCATCAGGCTTAAAAGAATATTATTCTCCATTTTTCCGGTCATTCGTTGCAATATTATTACATTGCTGATTAACGTGATGTCCAAAAATTATCTAACAGTCATTTCAGTTACTGGCAAATGTATATTTACATTTTGCAAATATAGATCTGATGCTGTTCATTAGTAATTTATCAATGTATGCGATATTGAATGTGGTTTTGAAAGCACGTGTACTTATCAATATCAATTCCTTCATGATTCTTTACCCTGTGATCTTTAGCGCACTATTTACTTTTGTTTCCAAAAGTTCTATATCTGTTTACATCATTTATAAGGATAATTATTGCAATATTATGTATTAAGTTTGCTTATAATGTAAGAATTGTAGTGGTGTCATCCTTTCTTTAAAACATCTTAACCTAGAGAATGGACTACATGTAAGTTTGGTATCGCAGATGTCACCATCAGTTTCCATTATCAGCAGAGTCAGTAGCATCTCATAACATAAAGTCCTGAAGCACTTTGGTGAACTCATAGATTGTTCCACATATATATGTCTCTTAGCAATGTCTTTTGTTTTCAATATAACTGCAGTAGACATTTCTGTTACACCTCTTATATTAGGAAGAATAAGCATGTGATAGTGGCGAAGATCCAGTTCTTTAATGAGAAACTTCCTGTCCGCCATAGTTGTGCCATAAGCCTCCACCATGTTTAAGAATCATCACTCACCTATATAATCGGCTGTAGATCAGTCAGATCGCTTGTTTCATTAGCCCATCTAGGAATGAATGAAAATGGCGTCCTGTTTGAAAAGCAATGCAGCTAGCAAAGGATTTTGCGATAAAGAATAGTTAGGGACTTTATTTGTCGAATCGAGATAAGGTGTTCAATTTGAAAATGCTTTAAGAATAATCGTAGATAGCGTACTCGCCCACTACATTTGAAAACCGACTGCTATATTTTTTCAACCGATGTACTCAATGGATTGATCCAGACGGGACCACACAGGCCTCAAAGAGGATATCCTACATGTACTTCTTCTCTATTGCTGCATAGATCATCAATCAAAGTACATTACAATGATCTTAAATGGTAACTTAGGAAGTATTTTCTCAAGTTCCATTCTGAAATTACATTTTTAACGTACATGTACGTCTTGTTTGATTTTCTTGTCCCCCCCCCCCCCCCCCCCTTAAACGATTGGTTGTAATACATGCATTTTATGTGTTTCAATTGATTTTATTGTTTGATATGTAAAAGATACAAACTGAATACAGCAACAATTTATTAGATTTTTCTTGAGAAAAAGACGAAATGAAAAATCAATTTAAGTTTTCTTCACACATTTTTATATCATTGTCTTCACACATTTTTCTTTCTATGACGTCAATTTTAAGAAGCAAGTTTAAAGTCTTTTGTCAGTTGTCAAAACACAAGAAGCAAGAAAATATATGTAACTGCGAATTTATTCAATTAAAAATTAAAAATGATCAAATAGTTCTCAGGTGAACAAAATTACTAACCTCTGATACGAGGAAATTTTTAAAGTATAAGAGTCCTCGCGGTTCACGAAATTTGCACGTGACGAACCAGATTTATATTCTATGAACACAATAAGACACTCATTCCCTATTTTTATATTGCCGAATCCTTTTGACTATTGACGCAGCCTCTTTAACCCATTTGGATAATGTGCACCATTCATTGAACAGCCTCCCGCAGAGAAATCAAGTATGATTATTCCCCGATTTTCCCAAAAGACAGAGGCCATGACTTTCCCAGCTGGAGAAACTCTCTAGAAATTTTCAAAGAGGGGAGCCAGGGTGAGTCCATTGCATCTTTGTTTCTTATATTTAGGACAAAAATGGTGAACCCAAATTTCATCTCGAGTGACAATGCGACTCATAAGGTCCATAAGATCATCCACAAAGCGAGACAAAACATGCAAAGAAACATCGTACCTGTTTCCTTGTTATATTTAATCAACCTTCTAGGGATCAATCTAGGCGAATGGCTTCAATGTCGGTTAAAATTGTTTGAATAGCCCATAACTTCTCCCTATATCTCGGAGGTTTCGTCTTCTGTCACACCTGATAAGATTGTGAACAATATCAACGTTTTCGTCTATGGTAGCCTCCTTGGGTCATCCAGACGGTTCATCATTTTCAATATTCCTACTCACTCTTTCATATTCAGCATCTCATTTATAACAGCTTCTGGCTGACATATTCCTTTACTCATACGAAGCTGAATTCATTCAGTCTTTGCCTCGCAAGGAAAAACACAATTGACTCTTGGCTTTAATTTTACTTACAGATATATAGATGACTTGCTTTCAATTAATAATCCTTCATTCGCGGATTACCTTAGCATCATCTATCCAAGTGAACTTGAGGTCAAAGAAAACACAGAAAGTAGTAATTCTACTTCGTATTTAGCTATTATGTTGTCTTTCGACATTAATGGTCAATTGAACACCTCACTCTATGACAAACGTGACGATTTCAATTTCGCTATCACAAACTTTCCTTTCATAAGTAGCAACATTCCATCATCGCCCGCATACGGCGTATTCATATCTCAGTTAATACGTTATTCCAGAGCAGGTTCAAATTACAATGACTTTGTTCTGAGGGCTAGGCGACTTTCAGTTAAGCTGCTCAACCAGGGTTATATATGTGCTAGACTAGCAACGTCACTGAGGAAATTCTATGGTCGTTTCGAGACTCTTATTACTCCATATGATATCTCGTTATCCAGACTTTTAAATGATATTCTGGACTGAGACCGATTCCGATCATTTTACACAGATTTGACACCTTTTATACTAGAAGGTTACCTACTTCGACTTCTCCATATATAAATACATATGGAATTTACACGATTTGACTCTTTCTACTGGATATATGTGACGGGTGTTGCTAGCAAGCAGGAGATGCTCACTCTCCCCGGGCACCTGATCTCACTCCATCACAGGCGTTCACATATGCTCTTCAAGTAGACATATTTTGTTATTTTCCATTTGTTTTTCATTTTCACTGATTTTGTATGTCCTCTGGTTTTATGATTTTTCGACTTGTGGTTTGAATTTATCCATCATCTTTACACTGTAAGCAGATGACTCCTTTCCCAAGGTTTTTACGATGTCCTCATAAATTTCCCTAGGAGTCTTTCCTTTCTTGTATAGATACTTAATCACTGTTCTTTCTTCAGTTTTCTCCATTATGGCGGTTTGACTAATCCTTCAACTTTTAACAGCTTATTCCGTGTATAATCAAAGGCTTTGAAATACTTTTCTTTGTACCAAAACGTTTAATATCATTGAATAATAATTTGATTGTTGTTTATACATATTTTTTGTATCAAAGTATATCCTGCCGAGAACCTTTTAAGTATACCCGTTATGACAAACGATATCATATATGTGTTCTGATGTGTATTTATTACTACCGCTGCTTGTTGACTGATAGTCCCCAAAGGTAATAATGTTGCAAATGATCTTAACACGAAAGAGTACATGTATCTCCCTCATGCACAACTCTGTCCTTAGCTTGGGTCTTACGAATGTTCTCTTTAGCTTTCCACAGTTTCGTCCCTGAGCATCGCTGAAGAGATATACGTTGCCGAAATGTGCATATTAATAAATACAGAACATATATACCTTTTAATTTTGTGCACAAGATGCACATTTCGAAGACATGTCTCTTACGTGATGCTCTTGGCCCAATGATTGGAAATCTGATAATATATAAATACATGAAGTGCAGTGTTTAAACCAAAATGACTGAAAATGTGAACCAAAGAATCAATCTAAGGACAGAGTTATGCATGGAGCTACTACTTTGTTTTAGTGTGATTTACAAAATTTCATGACTGAATATTTTAAGTATATATTTCATGTCAGTACAAAAGCCCTGAAAAGTAGACCGTCAGTAAATAAGTACTGAGAACCAGACTTATGATGCCCTCTGATGCTATCTGTCCACCAGCAGTGACACCGGCCTAGTGGTTACTAGAAATATAGAACATTTGTACCTTTAATCGGTATCGTAATTGCACTACAATCAAATATTTTTGTAATGTGTTATATGTGCTAGTATATTATTGATATTCATGTATTTTATAGCTCCATGGTGACTTCTGCAACATAACTGAGCCAGTAACTCCTCTTCTCTCTTTTGAATTTGTGTACGAGATGAGCATTCGGACAACTTATGTCTTTTCAGTGATGTCCATTGCCGAATGATTGGAATTCTCATAATGTATAAATATGTGTAGTGTAGAGTTTAAACCAAATTGACCGAAATAATGAACCAATAAAATCAATCTAAGGACAGAGTTATGCATGATAGAGATACTCCTTAGTTTTAGATTCATTTACAAAATTTCATGACTGAATATTTTAAGTATATATTTCTTGTCAGTACAAAAGCGCTGAAAAGTAGACCGTTAGTAAAAATCACAGAAAACATAGATAGATAGATAGATAGATAGATAGATAGATAGATAGATAGATAGATAGATAGATAGATAGACAGATTAACCCCCATGAGCCACTGTATTTTATGCAAGAATTGAATTTGCATTCGAGGAACCATCACACTTTTTAATACTTTCACGTCCTTTACAAGCACTGTTGTGTAGATTGTACTAATACTTGCTCTAGTTCCAACATAGGCAAGACACAAAGAATTATCAGAGGACACAGCTTCTCTCTGAAACGAATACCATCACCTGTAAAATCAATTCCAAGTCCAGCTATTACAGACTTGCTCCGACTGTTGGCAGTGAGACCAGCAATGAAAATAAGAGAAATGTTCTTGTGAATTTATGGGGGAAAAGTTTGTGTTTTATTTCATCATATGTATCATCTAGATGATTGGAATTATTGTTTGACAAAAATATTGCCGTGTCAACAATCACATTTTTCGCCAGTACTGATGAACAGCATTACAAAGATAGATATTTTAAGTTTTGACACCATCCTGAACTATTGTGTATTAACACATCTTCACTACTACTAATAACTTGATACAATAGCAAAATAGGTTTTGATATTTTAAAGTAAGCAATATACCTAGTTTACTTCACTTATTTTCAAGTCATACGCATTTAAAAATGCATGCGTTTTATTATAAATTTGTCATTTCATTTCTATAATTGCTAAAGTTTACATCCACACAAGTACCTTTTTCATGGGAAAGCTCATGTGGCACCGTTCATAATACCTAGAATTGTAATTAGTAATGTTGGAAACACTTTGCGGAGTAATATAAAGAAACACATTTCTGAATTTCCATATATTGCCTACAAACATAAAAGTTTAGTGTTTGTTTTTCATTTAATTAAACAAATAATGAATTACAGAGTAGACCCTTAGGTCAACCCGGCATTTATCTCGTTGTATCACTATTTGGAAACAATTCTTAGCGAATCAATCTTATTTAATCCTGTAAAATGAATAAATCACAAGAATAGAAATCAGGTATTATAAACTAAGTAGAGCCGAAGGATCCTCACTATGATGCAGTGTTGTTAATGTCAACGTCACACATATCTGATTAATGTCAAACGTCACACATATCTGATTAATGTCAACGTCACACATATCTGATTAATGTCAACGTCACACATATCTGATTAATGTCAACGTCACACATATCTGATTAATGTCAACGTCACACATATCTGATTAATGTCAAACGTCACACATATCTGATTAATGTCAACGTCACACATATCTGATTAATGTCAAACGTCACACATATCTGATTAATGTCAACGTCACACATATCTGATTAATGTCAAACGTCACACATATCTGATTAATGTCAACGTCACACATATCTGATTAATGTCAACGTCACACATATCTGATTAATGTCAAACGTCACACATATCTGATTAATGTCAACGTCACACATATCTGATTAATGTCAAACGTCACACATATCTGATTAATGTCAACGTCACACATATCTGATTAATGTCAAACGTCACACATATCTGATTAATGTCAACGTCACACATATCTGATTAATGTCAAACGTCACACATATCTGATTAATGTCAACGTCACACATATCTGATTAATGTCAAACGTCACACATATCTGATTAATGTCAACGTCACACATATCTGATTAATGTCAACGTCACACATATCTGATTAATGTCAACGTCACACATATCTGATTAATGTCAACGTCACACATATCTGATTAATGTCAACGTCACACATATCTGATTAATGTCAAACGTCACACATATCTGATTAATGTCAACGTCACACATATCTGATTAATGTCAACGTCACACATATCTGATTAATGTCAACGTCACACATATCTGATTAATGTCAAACGTCACACATATCTGATTAATGTCAACGTCACACATATCTGATTAATGTCAACGTCACACATATCTGATTAATGTCAAACGTCACACATATCTGATTAATGTCAACGTCACACATATCTGATTAATGTCAACGTCACACATATCTGATTAATGTCAACGTCACACATATCTGATTAATGTCAAACGTCACACATATCTGATTAATGTCAACGTCACACATATCTGATTAATGTCAACGTCACACATATCTGATTAATGTCAACGTCACACATATCTGATTAATGTCAACGTCACACATATCTGATTAATGTCAAACGTCACACATATCTGATTAATGTCAACGTCACACATATCTGATTAATGTCAACGTCACACATATCTGATTAATGTCAACGTCACACATATCTGATTAATGTCAACGTCACACATATCTGATTAATGTCAAACGTCACACATATCTGATTAATGTCAACGTCACACATATCTGATTAATGTCAACGTCACACATATCTGATTAATGTCAACGTCACACATATCTGATTAATGTCAACGTCACACATATCTGATTAATGTCAAACGTCACACATATCTGATTAATGTCAAACGTCACACATATCTGATTAATGTCAAACGTCACACATATCTGATTAATGTCAACGTCACACATATCTGATTAATGTCAACGTCACACATATCTGATTAATGTCAACGTCACACATATCTGATTAATGTCAACGTCACACATATCTGATTAATGTCAAACGTCACACATATCTGATTAATGTCAAACGTCACACATATCTGATTAATGTCAAACGTCACACATATCTGATTAATGTCAAACGTCACACATATCTGATTAATGTCAAACGTCACACATATCTGATTAATGTCAACGTCACACATATCTGATTAATGTCAAACGTCACACATATCTGATTAATGTCAACGTCACACATATCTGATTAATGTCAACGTCACACATATCTGATTAATGTCAAACGTCACACATATCTGATTAATGTCAAACGTCACACATATCTGATTAATGTCAAACGTCACACATATCTGATTAATGTCAAACGTCACACATATCTGATTAATGTCAAACGTCACACATATCTGATTAATGTCAACGTCACACATATCTGATTAATGTCAACGTCACACATATCTGATTAATGTCAACGTCACACATATCTGATTAATGTCAAACGTCACACATATCTGATTAATGTCAAACGTCACATTGGTAAGAAATGTGGATTTAAAATCAGTTTTCAAAAAAAGTCATTGAATGTGTATTTTAGCTAAGAAACAGATATATACGGAATATATCTATCCTCGATGAAAATAATCATATTTGTATTATGAACAGATCCACACACATTTAACAACTGTGTGAAAGGAATTTAATTATTTTATTGAGTACTACATCGGTAAGACCCATATGAATATATATGTTAAAATCAAAATTTAAAAGAAATATTTACATTATATAAATAACAAGAAACATTCGATGTCCTCAAATTGTCTGTGACTTGGCCTTAATCAAGTGAAAAGAAAATAATAATAAACATACTGACTGATTGATTGAATATTGATTTACCTCACCCCACGATTATTTCACGTGTGTGGTAACGGTATATGCCTGATGCATTGCATAGAAATTTCGACCTTTGTAAAGGACCCACTCGAAGCAGTGAGAGATCTTTTACGTGCCACGCCTACCGTGACACAGGACCTCGGGTTTTTACAGTCTCATCCGAAAAAATAAACAACAGTGCGCCCACGGCGGGAATCGAACCCGGGACCTCTCGATCGTGAGCCGAGCACCGTAACCACTGAGCCACACCGGATTAATTTAATAATAATAATAATAATAATAATAATAATAATAATAATAATAATAATAATAATAAAATTGTGGGGTTGTGTTTATTTGTATATATTTATTTTTGCTCGTGTTTATAAGCCATTTCGCTTATTTACATTTACTTACAAACGTTTCATTCATAAATTCAATCACCTAGTATTCACTGTCAAAATTTTGCTTTAGACTATTCTAGTTCTATTGCGCAGGGGGATTGAATTTGTGAGCACTTTCTTTGTAATTTCATTGTTACTCTAAAACTAAGAAATATCTCCGTCATACATAGCTCTGTCCTTAGATAGATTCTTTAGTTCACTTTTGGTCATTTTGGTTTCAACACTGCTCTTCAAATATTTATATATTTTGAGAATTCCAATCATTTGGCCACAGGCATCACTGAAGAGACATAAGTTGTCGAAATGTGCATATGGTGCACTAAATTAAAAAGTATATATGTCCTATATTTATAGGAGTTTTACATGTTTTTTATTGGGTATAATTGCTTTGTTTGGTCAAATCACAGCGTTTCCCTCTTATTATTCTTACTTATAAACGCTGTTGCAAATTATGATTCCTGTCGTTTATTTATGTCGTACTATTTTGATGTGGAATAAATGAAGGAATTCTGAATCTACGGTTTTCATTTAGTCATAACATGATAATAATAATAATAATAATAATAATAATAATAATAATAATAATAATAATAATAATAATAATAATAATAATAATAAAACGAAATAATAGATAATTGAGTAGCAAAATCTCTGAGTAAAATTCATGCTTGCTGGTTAATTTCTGTTTTGTCTTGTTAAAGGCCAAGGTAGATAATAATTCGTGGACATCGGGCGTTTCTTGCTTATTTATTTCATTTATTTCACACATTCCTTCGACCCTGAGGAAAGTTACCGGGAGGTCCTAAGCTCGACCCCGCACGGAGCACATTGGTGTTCTGTCATTTGGATGAGACTGTAAATCCGAGGTCCCCTCTCACCGTAGGCATGAATCTCACACTGACTACGGATTGGTTCGTTGCAAATGTATAACTTTCTATGCAATACATTAGGTAGCCATGTAAATAAAACGAACGTGGAGTGAGTGACGTAAAACAATAATCAATCAATCCTTCGGTGGACATTTAATCATCTATTTATATCAAAGTTTGATAGCATTTTTTGCATGGTTCCTTTTTATAAAGGACAGAAAAGGTCTCAGAATTTACAATTTATGACTGAATGTCTTTTACGATGTGAATTCCCATTACTGCTATGCATTACGATGGGTTGAGGAAGTATGATCCGTCGTGTCTGTGGCATACCCAGGAGACAGGAAGCACGGCACTTGTATATAAGTGACATTGTAAAAGCAGCAGCGAGTTACACTTCAACAACTTCAAACATTAATTAACGTTTAATATCAGAATATTGACCTAAGTGACGTTTTTCCAATTGAAAATGATGTAGGTTTTTATGCTAGACATGTTGCTTTTAGCCTGGATTTTCAATATAATTTTGTTTACTAGCATTGTGACGTCCAAGAAAAAAGACAGTTTGCTGTATAACTCCTATGAAATAAAATACAAGATCAATAGGAAAAGGATCTATTTACAATATGGTACTGCATGATCAAATTATTCCAATGTTGTAATCTGATAATAAATTTTGAAAATATTATTTATTTAATTTAATTTTTGTCCTTATAGTATAGCTATAACTTGAGCATTACGGCAAACATTTTTTTCATATTGTTTCATGCACAAGTGGAAAAATTGTCAAACAATGTTGAAGAAAATGAAGCATAAATTTGATTGGGTCTCTAAATACTTATACACAGCATATGTGATTTTTTTCTTGAAACATTTTGAAATAACGAGAGCAACGCCTAGCCTGGCATGATACGTCCGTCGCCTAGGGATGAAATTTGATAGTATAGAAACGTTGCCCCTTTGCCTATTATTCAGGCCCTCAAGATGACACATGCTATGGCCCTGGGCAACAAACCTATGAAATATTATGGAAATCCATGAATGCAATGAGAAGTTGTGGCAAAAAGAAGAATTTAACCCCCCTCCTTCTTTCTTCCCTTCTATTTCAAGATGTAAAAATACATTAGAATTAAAATCTGTAATATTCATTAAAGCAATAAATAATTCTGGCATCAATTTCAGTTAAAGAGTTGGAGTGAGAAATGATTCTTTTTATAATTTCACGAACCCCCCTACCCTTCAAAGATACATACCTCTGTACCGATAACGGGGATATTTTCAAAATTGAAATGGCATTAACTGTTATTTTATAAGAGTATTCTGTATAAGTTTTATAAAAATCCAATCACGATTACCATTATCCTATCTATGAAAAAAATTCCCATAATTCCCTTATGACCGGACGGAATTTTTCCAAAATCGAACTTTACATTAGTTCCGAAACGATAAAGCGATTTTTAAAATCCTCTATTTTATTTAAACAGCCTATATGAAACACCATTAACGTTTACTGAAGTTATCGTGTCCCAGAACGGACGGGCTTCGCAATATTATAACATGTCCCGTTTATGACCGGCGTATTAAAAAAGAAAACTGAAATGCATTGAAATATTTTTACAGCAAAACTCTAAATTAATTAATCTTTAATTAGTAGATTTTAGTAGATTCATTCGAAACTTTTACTGTTTGAGCAACACCTTTTTGAGGTTAGTATTACATTTTAAATTGGAGGTATGCCCTTAGATGAAGGTCAAAGCTTGAGCATGTCATAAGTAAGTATTGTATTATTATTTCACTTTATTGGGCACTTGTCTTCAGTCAACAAAGTATAAGTGATTCTTACATACACTCAAAAATTTGTTTGACAGGAAGTGGTGGGTGTTTGGTTGTATTGCAGTCAGTCACTTTTTAATTTAAACATGATTCATTTCATTAATTATTCGAATTGCACGTTATTTCACGTTATATTCGTTATTTCAATAGTAACACATATGATTTATATCTTAATGATATGAAATTTTAATTATTATACATATCAATCTTTTAAGTAAGGGCTCAATATATAGAGAGCCACAGTCATTTACATGGCGTCAAAATTTTGATATTATTATGAACTCATGTGAAGAGTATGACAGACGTTGAGGTAAGAGAGAAAAGGTGGAATTACCATTTCTGAATGGCTGAAGACGATCAGAAATCTGCTAAAGAAAAAAGTTCCAGATCGAAAGATATCAGTCAGAACATGTCGCCCGAGACTAATATCTGTCGATTTGGGACGAGAGGTGATTCCTGATTATTTTTCTAGCCAAATAAATCCCCTTTTTATTTCACTTTCAGTGCCTCCTCTGTCCTTATGCTTTTGTCCAAGTTTTAATACTGCGCTATGAATATAATCCCAGATGAGAAGGTTATTTCAATTACAATTATAGTGTATAACAACAGCATGAAATCTGAGTAAACAAATAGGTAACAAGTTAATTACAACTATTTTCGTATATCAATATAGAGAGTTGTATTAATTCACACTACAATTTTAAAAGTAAGAGTTACCTCGCATTGTTTACTTGTAAAATAAATAGAGCATGTAGTTATACACTGTGCTAAATCGATGTTCCAGATCGATTGATCTAGCAACCCACTTCCGGTGGTATTTCCCAGTCTTGTGTGCGAGAAATCACAGTATCGAAATTAAACCAAAGATTGCTAAATAACAAAACAGTGTCATAAAACTGAATAGATACAGAATTAGTAATAACAAGGCCGGTGTTATATAGTAGTTTTCCCCCTAGCCACCACCCCCCCCCCCCGGAAAAATGGCTATATAATAGTTTTCGCCCCGGAAAAATGGCTATATAGTAGTTTTCCCCCAGGGGAAATTTGGCTATATAGCCCCCCCCCCCTCTAATAGCCATTTTCCCCCGGGGAAAACTACTATATAGTGGATTTCCCCCCAGTGTGAAATTCCGGATTTTCTTTTCACACATACATGTAAGTAAATCCAACTTGTTACATTGTTAACAATAAATAGATTTCTATTTAAATAGAGATATCTCAACTTTTTACATGGAGATATATCCAATTAATTTAGAGATATCTCATTTTCTTAAGTAGAGATGTCTTCAAGTTTAATCTCTTTTCCAAACACAAATGCATATATTTAGAACAGAGATTTATCTACTAGAATTTCATTCGAGATATCTTTATTTAATCCAAGAAATCCATATATATACAAATGGAAAAAAGAAAAACAAGTTCGTTTTTATGCCCTCAGAATGAAATTCAGGGGCATTTAGTTTTTGACCTGTCTGTGACTCTTACCCTGTGGCAAAAACCTTAACTATATCGTTTGTACCAAGAGGTACAAGGCTTTGAAACTCCACATATATTTTTCTTGTGATGAGACCTTTTATTTGGGACCATGATTCTTAACTAGTGACTTTGACCTTGGTGTTCTACGTTTTCAAAAAATTAAACTTTGGCTGTATGTTTGGTACCAAAAGGAGAATGGGTTTTGAACTCCAAATATAGATTACTTGTGATAAGATCTTTAATTTGGGACTATGACTTCTGACCTAATGACCTTGACTTTGAAGTGTGACTTACTTTTCAAAAACTTTAACCTTGACTATATCTTCTACACAAAAGGGTGTAGAGCTTTGAAACTTAGCATATAGATACTTTAAGATGACACCTTTCATATTTTGCCTAAGGTACAAAGACAATCACATTTTTTTGTGATCATTATTTACAACATCTGCGAATAGACAAGCCTTGTCTTAGAGTGCAAATCGTGGACACCTGGGTGGAATTCCCTTCTGTTGTTTTCATGTTCATCATGTATTCTGTACATGATGAGCGATATTGTGATATATATAATGCATCAGTCTTAATTTATTTAGGAATTCAATGCTCAAGGAATTCTTGCGCGTTCAATTCTAATATTTGTCATTGGAACATTTAGATTGATAAATTCCTATTTTACTTATGATGTATTACTAAAAGTTGCCTGACGTCATGATTGACATCTATACGCAAGTAAACGACAATTTTTACAATGAAATAATATAAGAAAACAGCATACATTGGTAAATATATAAAAAGAAAGACTTGAAAATAAATAAATAAAACAAAAAATAAATACACACACACACACGCACAAACAAAACAGTATATACCGGTAGAAACCCATTAACCATAACACCATCGGTTTGATCCCCAGGCTATTACTATAGTACATTTGTATTTCAAATGTTATCTGACTGATACAGAGGTAATTTCCAAACCGTTACGTAAGGTGGAAAAACTACTATGGAGGAAAGACTACTATATAGTAGTTTTTCCGCCATGGGGGAAAACTACTATATAGCCATTTTTCCGGGGGGACTACTATGGGGGAAAACTACTATATAACACCGGCCCTTAACCGTATCTAACAGAAAGCAACATCTATTCAAAGCACGAAAAACAAGAGGTCGAAGTGGGCCTATATCGGTACCTGAGCAAATTTTGCTTAGTCACAAACAAACGACAGCCAATGGTTTTGGTAGAAGACTTTGAGTGCTTTCAGTGCTTACTTTTCTTGATTTGATGAAATTCCGTGAAGCTGATAATGAAAAGAAAGAAGTAAAAATAATGTCAGCCGATCATAGCTTTTGGCAGCCATCTTGAAACACAGATTGGGTCAAAAGATACAATTTTGATATGGGACCTTGATAATTTACTTCCTGAAGAAGTCAAACATGTGTCAGTCAATCAAGGTCCTTGGCAAACATCTTGGATGACTGATTTGGTCAAAAGACAAAATTTTGGTAGAGGACCTCGAGTACTTGTGCCTTGTACGAATTAGTGCAATTCTGTGAAGCTGCTAATGAGAGGAAAGTGAAAATGTTTCAGCCAATCATAGCCCATGACAACCATCTGGGACAATGGATCGAGTCGAAACACACAAACTTAGTAGAGGACCTTGATTGCTTACTCCTTGTAATGTCTGATGAAATTTTCTGAAGCGGTTGTGGAGAAAAGCTGAAAATGTGTTAAACAATCGAGACCCATGGCAGCCATATTGCATTACGGATCTGATCTAAAAATACAAACTTGGTAGCGGAACCTGAGTAATTATTTCCTCTAAGTATTGGTTAAATTCTGTAAAGCGGTTACAGAGGAGAGGTCGAAAATGTTTTGACCAATCAGAGCTTACGTGGCCATCTTGGATTACGGATCGGGTCGAAAAACACAGACGATAGTGGTATTTGATTACTTACTGCTTGTAACATATGGTGAATTTAACGACTAATCAGGGCCCATGGCAGCCATATTGGATTACAGATCGAGTAGAAAAAACACAAACTTGACACAGGCCCTTGAGTACTTACTTCCTCTGAGGTTTGGTGAAATTCTGTAAAGTGGTTGCAGGGGAGAAGTCGAAAAGTTTTCAACCAGTCAGAGCCCATGGCAGCCATCTTAGATTATGGAATGGGTCGAAAAACAAAATTGATAGGGAACTTTGACTATTTACTGCTTATAGCATATGGTGACATGTGGACAAGTCGGAAATGTGTCAACCAATCAGGGCCCATGTCAGCCATATTGGATTGTGGATCGAGTTAAAAAAAACCATAGACTTGATAGACAGCCTTAATTACTTACTGACTCTAAGCTTTGGTAACATTCTGTAAAGCTGTTGAAGAGAAGTCGAAAATGTTACAACCAATCAGGGCCCATGGCGGCATTCTTGGATTACGGATCGAAATGAAAAACACAAAATTGATAGAGGATATTGAGTACTTACTGTTTGTAACATCTAGTGAAATTTGATGACGCAGTTGTGGAGAAGTCGAAAATGAGTCCACCAATCAGGGCCCATGAAAGCAATATTGGATTACAGGACTGATCGAAAAACACAACCTTGGTAGAGGTAGAAGTCAAAAATGTGAAAACCAATTAAAGCCCATGACGACCATCTTGGATCGGGTCGAAAAACATGGACTTGGTAGAAGACCTTAATTACTTAATTCTTTTAACGTCTGGTGATATTTTATACAGTAGTTGCGGAAAATTCGACACTGTGTCAACCAATCAGAGCCCATGACGGTCATCTTGAATTACGGATCGGGTCAAAAACACAAACCTTTCCGAGGACCTTTGAGTACTTACTTTATGATATCTTTTTGTGAAATTCTGTGCAGCGGTTTTGGAGAAATCGAAAATGTGTCAACCAATCAGAGCCAATAGCATTTTTGATTACGCATGTGGTCGAAAAACACAAACTTGTTAGAGGACCTTGAGTACAGTGATGGTCCGTTTATCCAGACACGTTTGTTCCTGGCCGATTTTTCCGGGTAACGAATTTAGTACATTAGATGTTAAAGAATCTATTTTTTATGATAGAGGGGATGTATACACGGTAAAGCACACGTAAATGTACATTGGAATCATTATATGCGTTTAATTTGTATACGGAGAAATATATATCTATTACATATTTGATACATAAACATCATTAGTAAATTGTACATTGATTTCAGCCACACTTCTAAAACCTATTTGATTTTTTCAACTCCATGTCCTCTATCTAAATGTTGACAGTTGCCTTTGTCTATACCTCGCACTTGACTAATTTCACAACTATCGCGATCGGAGTGTTTATCTTACGTCTTGTTGTGTTATACAAATTTAGCATTGAAAAGAATTTATGTTTAAAATATGAAATTTGATTTTCAATAGCTGTATACGGAAGTGTCACATTGTTAAACAATCACGTCAATTTCAATGGAATTATTTTAAAGGCAGTCTGTCATTGTGATAAGATTAAAAATCACTGATCACGATTTGTTATCAGACACAGTAAATATGCCAGAAACATGTATGGCTGGTATTTTAAATTATATTTGCACTGGGATTATAAAGTCTCATAACATGATGCCATAAACAGTTTTTAGATTTAATCGTCTCGTCTCATCAAGAATTTGATGTATTGATGTCATTTTTCATGCATATATGTTTTATATTGAACACAAACAATCTTTCATAATGTACATAAACATACTTGTATACTCAATATAATAATAAAGCTAAAACTGAAACGAAAAAAAAAAAATGAAACGACTTGAAATAAGCCTCACCTTACGGTGTACAAAACGCAGTAAATGGATAATGCGATGATATCAAATGCATATATCAAATGTACAGAAAAAATATTCCGATAATTCGATGGTTTAAATACAAATATTGCTGAAATCAGATGGAGGGCAATCCCACACAAGCCTAATTTCGAGACTTGGTGAGCATTGCGTCTCAATATACAAAACACAACACGGTAAAACTTCCGTACTGAATCAAGACGAAGGCATGCATCATGTTATTTTAACTTTCAACAGTCTTCTTTAATCTAGATTTATGCATTATCTTTTAAATTCACGATATTTATACATGTTATCGAAACCCCTTAAGTCAGGCGAGTACTTCAATCATTGTTATATTATTGGATAGCAAATCAAATATGAAGTAATTCCCCTAAACAGTAGGTCAGATTAACGTAAACAAATTCCTCTGTGATTTTTAAGCAAGTTCGATGATGAAAAATAATCAAGCATCGTTTTCATTATCGGCCAAAACAAACGATCAGTGTTAAGATTGATTTTTTCGACAAATATTGAGCTATTGACTACAGTTTGAGATTTGAAGTAAAAGGTCGACAATTTCTGAGAATTTAATTTCATTTTTACGATACATGTATCTGCGAGAGGATTATCTAAGGCGCATATCGCCAGTATTTAAATTTCATTTTGGATTTAAAATGAAAAATAACAAGGAGACTTTTTTGTCATTTCTTATGACGTTAAATGTTAAGCATGCTGTTTATCTATACTACAGATAAATACCTTTTCAGTTTTTATTTTTTAAAAAAAGATACCAAAACAAAACAAAACATAAAAAAAAAAATAAATAAATAAGTACTTTCAATACATTAATCGCAATTACAATGATGATAATAATGAAGTTATTTCGACTGATAATGAAATAAGTAAAGTTTACATTGAACTCCCTTCTGGAATAAATAAGCTTTTACTTTATATCTACAGAGGAAGAGCCTGACAGTATTTATGAATGAAAAGTCACATCCAATCACTTGTTTTCTTTTTAGTGAATGTCGTAGATAATTAATATAACGGGAATCACTATAGAAACACGAGAAAAAAATGGCAGTATGATTGTTTTCATGTGTTCAACAGATGTACATAGATGTGTTATCTAACTAGTATTTTGATATAAATACACTATAATAATTTTACCACGTCAAAAATTAATGCACCAGTGATATTCTCCCAGTTAAATGTTTTTAAAATGCTTCAGTCTTGCTCTAGCTACAAAAAGTTCAGTCATTCATCAGCAAGGAATTTAGAATGAAACGACACATCCGTAGTCGCAAGCAGTACATGTCATGATCAGTACGAATAATATACTATTGGTAATGCCGACGGTCTAGCTACTTTGATATAAGGAAGCCAACATGTTAGATAACGATCTATCATATGAGCAAATAAGGTCTTTACAACGACCGTAAACAATTGTGAAATGTTGACTTACGGCGTGATATGGCATATCCTTGTAACTTTTATCCAGTAGTTTGCCTCGATAAATAAAGGAAAGATACTCAGAAGAAGCTCGAACATACCGTATCATTTGAGACAAATACACACCATAAGCAGTTGATAAAGGAATGCTACTACTTGATAAAGGAATGATACTACTTGTATATTGAAAGTTAAAAATGTAGAGAGAAAATGATATCAAGTTTGTCATAAATTGAAGGAGTTAGTCTACCATCACGGTCAATATCAAATAGGCGATCTAAATATGCACATGAACTGGATATTGTACTTTAATTTCCATTATCATTTCATTGGGATATACTGTACATGTATGTATGCATGGCAAAGATTTTGTTATCCTAAGTCAGTACATCATCAACACACATGCATCTGAATGTAAAATGACAATGTCAGTTGCTTCTTATTCACTGGCGGTAACCTGGTCTCACTTCTGAATTTCAGGGGTCCGTGAATGTCCGCTGTATTACATCGTTGTTAGTACCATTGTCATATGACACCAGTTACATTCGTAATTTGCATTTCTCACTGATTTTACATTATCCTTACGTACAAGACTTTGTATAAAGTCAGCTTCATACGAATAAAGGAACAAATCTGATGGTTTGCTAGATGACCTGATCACCGAACACAACATATATATTGTCAATCAGAAAGTCCAGCATGTTTTTATGTCATTTTCGGAGTACTTGAATTTAGATTCAGAGTAATTTTTCACAAAATATGAGTCTGATTATCCAAACACAATATATTTATATCTACGTGAACCCTTTTTGATGAAGAAACGGCGATGATTTAAAAGAGTCTGTTGTTGAATGTATCATGAGTTATAGTGGTATAAAGTGTAGAAAATCTTATTCTTAATGTATGCAACACTGGACATATTTTGAGATTTTACGCATTCCAATAATTCCCTGGAGCTTTTAAATATGCAAAACTGATTAACATCACTTGTAGAGTACGGAGTACGACTGAACTTACACCTTAACTGCAGGTAGTAGTTCTATAAGAAGGGCTGATATAGGTTTGGTGGAGTATTTACTAGATCCTGCAATGATCCAATGCTTAAAGGGATCTTTATGTAGTTTTGGAGTCCAATATAAGTAGGGTAACTCGAACTCACAATCTTTAGTACATATATTAAAGGTGCTCAAGAAAAAAATTATCATGACTCTTTGTTCTGATGGCAAGGTGACTTTCAGTTAAGCTGCTCAACCATGGTTATATATGTGCTAGACTAGCAAAGTCACTGAGGAAGTTCTACGGTCGTTACGAGACTCTTATTACTCCATATGATATCTCGTTATCCAGACTTTTAAATGATATCCTGGACTGAGACCGATTCCGATCATTTTAGACAGATTTGACACCTTCTATGCTAGAAGGTTACCTACTTTGACTTCTCCATATATAAATACATATGAAATCTACACGATTTGACTCTTTCTACTGGGTATATGTGACGGGTGTTGCTATCAAGTAGGAGATGCTCACTCTCCCCGGGCACCTGATCTCACTCCATCATAGGAATTTTGTTATTTTCCACTTGTTTTTCATTTTCACTGATTTTGTATGTCCTCTGGTTTCATGATTTTTAGATTTATGGGTTGGATTTATCCATCATCTTTACACATCAATAATTTCATCTACTGCGAGTTTAAAGGGATTATAATTTGGATTACCGGTAAATTTGTTGATATCAAGTTCCTCTAAAAGACAATTCATATACTAAACCTTGCAAACGAAAACTATATTGATCAAGGCTTTATCTGCTAGCATAACCAATATTAGTGATGCATTCTTCCTCTTCTGCCTTGACACATGATTCTTCATATGCAGAAGGATGACGAGTCTGCGTGTTCCTTTTCAGTTTACTTATACCGGTTTTTATCAAGCACCTTACACTTTTTTACCCATTCTGATAACGTATCCAACTCTATGTCTTTATGTTTCATTATAATACGGAAATTTGTATGCATATTAAATGAGTTGGGTCCCCTTAATTCATGGCCCCGGGAATTAACTGAGGAAGAATTACATTGTCTATGATATAGACATCGCCACTAATGATGCAACCATCAGGACTAAATGTGAATTTAGATGAAGAGCATAAGCATGTGGTAGGGTTTTGTGTAAGATTTTGTTTTTAATTTAGGCACTTTAAGGTTTTATATAATTGAAAAGAAGCAATGGAAGATATATAGCTGTAGGATATGCATGGCGTTTCTTTATATTTAGATATGGCGGAATGCAAGACTGAACGTTTTCATGGTTTAGGACATTCCCAATGTTCAATGCATCTATGGCTTTATAGGCAAATTTCAACTTTAAGAAGAAAGCGACGGGAATTCAAAGAAGTATCCTCTGCATGACGACCTGGACTGAACACTCGCAATTAGGCGAGGTCTATAATTAAAAAGCTCTATTAACATTCTGGTGTACAAGGGTCAATATACGTATTTTTTCTCGCTTTCTGATACAGATGATGGAGTACTCGTATAAGAATAGAATAGAGTTTACTGCCAATATGATGAACATCTGACTGCTTATTTGTGTATGGAAAAAGCGTAGAAAAGGAAACATTATGTATTTTGGTTTATTGTAAGAGCGAAGCCCATGACTACTCTTACGTCTACTGATGTAATTAAGCAGACGTATCACATTAATATTGCAACGCCTTGGACTTGATAAATTACGTAACTTATTAATAACAACTAGTTCCATATATACAAATTATGTACATTTAATACCTTGAATTTAATTCAAAGAACAATTAATATAGATCATCGGTGATTAAATTTTAATTTTATTTACTTGAAATATTTTAGATATATATGTATATGTAATAAATGGGTTGTGTTAACCTGATGTCGAGTGCACTTGACCATATTAATACACTTGCTTTCTGTACAATAGAAAGTGAAGAACAGTTGTCTAGTGCAATAGAATATTAAGTTATAAATTTACTCTTCATTATCAATATACCATTAATATATCCTAGTTTAATTATATAAATACAAGCATACAAACGTTTATCAGTTAAGTGCACTGTTTTAATTTCTAATAAATAAAAAGAATGTAAAATATACTGCTTTTGAAGAACACATACACACAAAATTTTCCTTGATTCGTCAAATATTTAAAATATGTGTTAAAAATAGAGTATTTCAGATAAATGCATGATGCTGATAATATCATTTGTCAAGTATGAAACATTGGAGTGTTATTTGAAGCCGATAGAAATTTATTTAATGCATAAAAATCGGCAAAATACTACTTTGTCAAATATTTGGAATTTAAGATGCCATAAAAATGAAATGCCAATCAATATATTCATAATATTTTAGTAGTCTTTTATTTACGTCACCGGTGACCGTTAATACTGAAAAACTGTTGCAGTTAATACTTAAAACCTTAATATGAATGGACCATTTAATTCAGATACAATGACGAGTAAACCACTTGATAGCTTCACTATGTAACAATATATATAAATTGGTCATGTTTGAAATTTGCATAAACTTCTCAGCGAAATTTTTGATATTCGAACATGTCAATTATTGTATCATTCGTGATTATCAAAATGCAAGGTAACTACTTACCACCAGTTTTTTACACAATTCTGATTCTCACTATTAAACACCTCCAAAGCCATTGTTCAATACGAATTGTGAATAAACTCCAAAATGTTTGTGTTTGCTTCATAAGTACCTTTAAGCTTAAACAATGGGTACTTTTGATAATATTTTATATGGAGGGCAACCACTTATCAGTAGAAGACTTGGCGAACTGTACTATCTTTGTTGATGTAAGAATAAATGCAGATGTTTGATAACTCTGACTAATAATATTTACTTTAATAGTCGAGACTTTACTTTTTATCATACTGACTTCATAAGATAAAGAAAGTTGTTGAAACTAAAAGACATTTCATGCGCGAAGGTTCGTTTACACGTACTCGTACTTCATTAACACCTTATTTATTTGTCGTTTTGGTAGGCGATAAATTCTGTCTGCGTACGGAAAGTATTTCTAATGAGACATGACAGTTTATCAAGCGGTATAACACGATCGAATAACGCTATACACAATGATCTTGTTGCTGTTTTCTTACATTTCTGCGTTTTTAATTCTCTAATATTAACGAAACTATAAAATGATAAAAAAGTTCTACTTGATTACAGTTTTCAAACTGTTAATAGAGTAATGTATTGTGAGTTCAGAAAATATAAAACATCATCTGTAATGCTAGCCATTTCTGCCATTAAAGCCCATCACAAAGACTACTGAAACACCGCACACAGCTGCACAGGTAAAATGAATATGAACAAATTACTCTCTAGAATGTTTCAAAGCAAAATAGTGTCATGAAATTATTTAAAAGCCTCATACTGCTAAGGCAATACGTGTCATAATAATGTATAAACAAAAGGTATTTACAGATCATGATATGAGCACCGAAGTACAACAGGATTTAATCCTGAAACACCAAATTCCATCAAATAATCAGTCGTATGATTAATGATTACCATTAGTATAGTAGCAATACAAAAACTTAGAGAGAAAAAGGGAAAACATAGTAGCAGGACAGATATAAATATAGAAATAAAACATGTTGATTATTGTAAGTACACAGGTATTATTACTCTAGGGAGACTCTAATCTTTATTTTAAATGAAGACGCAATCATTGAATCAAATGATGTCAAGCACAGGAAAACGATTTAAGCAAATTACAATTAGTTTTCTATATTGGGCAATAAATGTGTCTAGAATTCTGTATTTCATCTTGAGCTACAATTCTATTGCAGGAAAGCCATAGTGTGCTATTAAATTTGCAATGTCAACTGTCTCATCACATTTCATTATAGGCGAGAAGAGGATAAACCGTGTGCTTCATCTATCACGTATAACCTTAAATTTTCATTGCAATATCGACAAATGCCAGCTTCCTAGATTGTGTCAAAAGATTGCAGCAGTGTTAGATGTGTATTTTCATTATCAGCAAATATGAAAAGCACAGTGTATGTCGCATTTAATCTCGTCTACTTTATCATAACTGACAATTTGATCTGATTAATTTATCATTACCTTACAATGACCATCCTTTAACAAGATCGAAAGGATATCTGTCAACCTACGATAAATACCTACTTTTATGAAAAGGCAAATTGTTCAGATCATATCGCTGTATTGTATTATGTCTTTTAGTTCTTGGGTATAAGATAAATAATGTTAAGGACAGGTTTCAATATATGTGTTCATAAGTATTTTTTTCTGAAAAATGTATTGTTCACAAGATAACTAATGGTGATCTTGTATGTAATAGTTTTGGAATGTTTGATGTGTACTATAATCTACGAAGCCGTTTTCGTGCCATTTTAAAGAAGAAAACTTTCTTTTTTATCTCGTTCGAGCGAGAAACTTTCTCGTTTGAACGAGAAAAAATCTCGTTCGAACGAGAAATTATCTCGTTCGAACGAGAAATTATATCTCGTTCGAACGAGAAATTATCTCGTTCAAACGAGAAACTTTTATGTATGAATTAAGGTATTTTGTTATTTAGATAAGTATGATTAGGAATTATTTCATTTGATACATACAATGATACATTTACATATGCATAATTGCATATATTTCAACTACACACTTACAACACAACGTACATATGCATGTTTATTCTAAAACACACAGCTTTTCAATAGAAAGGAAATACTTTACTTAAAGTATAATTTATTATATTGGGAAGAAGATGAATGCGTGGGGAAAAAAGAAAATGGGGGGGGGGGGGGTTATTATGCCATCAGATATATTCTGCCCTCCTCTTGTAATTAAAAGTATTATAATAGTTGTAAATTATGATTTATACATTTCAGAATTGAAATATAAACTAAATGGTACTGACTGATATACAATAAAACACTTATAATTATGCATTATTATTTCATTAATGATAAATGTTAATTGGTGAGGTCACTGAGCCAAGTTAGTTTGATTCCAGTGGCTTAAAACATAAATATAAAAAAGGAGGAGATGAGGCAAATGTTACAAACATACTTTAGATCTAGATTTGATAGAATGAAATAATACGTATAATGTATTTCAACTAAATTCAGGCCAAACACGGCCAAATGCTCCTGCCTATGTAGTTATTTAAATGATCAAACATCCGCTATTAAAGAAATTGTTAGAAAATATCAAAATATTTCTTGATGGACGATATTCCATTTCTTTCTGTCGGTTAATAACACTTATCACTGTAGACTATGGTATATGATAATAGTTTCTCGTTCGAACAAGAAAATTTTCTCGTTCGAACGAGATAATTTCTCGTTCGAACGAGATTTTTTTCTCGTTCAAACGAGATAGTTTCTCGTTCGAACGAGATAAAAAAAAAATGTTTTTTTCTTCTTTAAAATGGCACGAAAACGGCTTCGTAGTAATCAAATAAGTCTTGAAATAGATTTCAGGATTACAATCGTGTTTACATTTTATGTCCTCTGCACTTGAGTGACATGTTGTTCCTTTACACACAATCCGCTTGTAAACCTGTATTGATATATTTGAATGATATGCAGTACTGAAAACGTCGTCAAATGAAAGAGATCATACCCCAATATGTACATATTTGTGTTTTCAGTGGATCATTTGTTAGAACGAAATAGAAAAACAAACTCCGTCCGTCCCCTCTCTGTCAATTATGTATCTTCAAACAAATATATATTACTGTACAAAACTACCGATACCCTCATCAAAACCAATTTAACCCCAAGAATAAAAAAGACTTTAAAGATAGCCTATACAGTTTTAAAACTTATATGTTTCAGGTTTTATCCTAATTGGAAACATTAACGAAGGCTAGAAGTCAGTATAAGAGGTAGTAGGAGAGGAAGTACAAGTCGACACTCTTTCGGAATGGATAAAATCGATTGCAGTACTGCTGAGATCAAAAATTAAAAAATTACAAGGTTCTGTAAACACCAGATTCGAATCTATTTTTAAAGATCCTGATGTTGTCAGAGAACTTACCTTCCTCCAAGAACATTATATCATTACACCAGCAGATAAAGCATCTAATAATTATACATTTACTTGTAAGAAATATTACTTTGACAGCCTAGTGAAAGAATTAGGATTAAATTCAGCTCCAGGAAATCCTACTTATACTCTCACGAACTTTTCGGTTTCGGAAGTACTCGAGAATCATAAATCTGTCCTCAATACGTTTGATATTGACTCAAATAAATTGAATTTAGAACTTCCATATTTGTACTGTATTCCAAAAATGCACAAAACTCCGTGCAAACAACGCTTTATCGCTGGTTCCTCGAAGTGTTCCACAAAATCTGTATTGATGCTACTCACAAAAATATTATCAGAAATTAAGTCTGGCCTTCATAGATATTGCGAAACAGTATATTCCAGAAGTGGAATTAATCAAATGTGGATCCTTAAAAATTCAAAAGAATTGTTAGAACATCTAAAATCAAAAAGTTTTACTAAAATTCACTCCATCAAGTCTTTTGACTTTTCGACTCTGTACACAACGATCCCTCATCAGAAATTAAAAGACAGATTAGCGGAAATTATTCAAAATGCATTTACTAGTAAAAACGGAAGCCGCAAATTCAAATATATAGTAATAGGCCACGATAAAACTTACTTTGTTAGGGAAAATTCTGATTCCAAAAATAAATACACTGAAACAGCTGTCATTCAGATGTTGAACTTTCTTATCGATAACATTTTTGTGGTGTTTGGAGGTAAGGTTTTTCAACAAATTGTCGGCATTCCAATGGGCACTAGCTGTGCTCCGCTTCTGGCTGACATATTCCTTTATTCATACGAAGCTGAGTTCATTCAGTCTTTGCTTTCGCAAGGAAAAAAAAAAAAACAATTGGCTCTTGGCTTCAATTTTACTTACAGATATATAGATGACTTGCTTTCAATTAATAATCCTTCATTCGCGGATTACCTTAGCATCATCTATCCAAGTGAACTGGGGGTCAAAGAAACCACAGAAACTAGTAATTCTACTTCGTATTTAGATATTATGTTGTCTTTCGACATTAATGGTCAATTGAACACCTCACTCTATGACAAACGTGACGATTTCAATTTCGCTATCACAAACTTTCCTTTCATAAGTAGCAACATTCCATCATCGCCCGCATACGGCGTATTCATATCTCAGTTAATACGTTATTCCAGAGCATGTTCAAATTACAATGACTTTGTTCTGAGGGCTAGGCGACTTTCAGTTAAGCTGCTCAACCAGGGTTATATATGTGCTAGACTAGCATCGTCACTGAGGAAGTTCTACGGTCGTTACGAGACTCTTATTACTCCATATGATATCTCGTTATCCAGACTTTTAAATGATATTCTGGACTGAGACCGATTCCGATCACTTTACACAGATTTGACACCTTCTATACTAGAAGGTTACCTACTTCGACTTCTCCATATATAGGTACATATGGAATTCACACGATTTGACTCTTTCTACGGGGTATATGTGACGGGTGTTGCTAGCAAGCAGGAGATGCTCACTCTCCCCGGGCACCTGATCTCACTCCATCACAGGGGTTCACATATGCTCTTCAAGTAGACATATTTTGTTATTTTCCATTTGTTTTTCATTTTCACTGATTTTGTATGTCCTATGGTTTCATGATTTTTGGACTTGTGGTTTGGATTTATCCATCATCTTTACATTGGTCTAGAGTTTCGAGTACATCTACGCCAATCGTATAATTTCGTCTTTTGATGGAAAGGAAAACAGCTGGAAATTTAGTCTAGTTGGACGTTTATGCCAAACTTATCCTTTACCAGGAATTACGCAGTTTGATGAAATTCAGATAAATGCCTTTGCATATATTACGCACAATAGGCGGGAAAATAATCGTAGTACAGTGATTAAGGAATTAAATAACTATCTTCAACTTTACCCCTGATAATATATGGCGTTCAGGTAATGTGAAAAGGAATTTTGCTATATAGAGTGCTGAGTTACATTTGTTTCTATTGTATGTAATAGTGTTTATTCATACACTTAATGTATAGTATAAAAGATAATCGATTTTTAAAAACACACACAGAAACTTTGCTTCTTTGACAAGCTTATACAATCAAAACATCATAAATAAGATTCTGGGTGTGTGTGCATTCGTTTAAGCTTACACATCCTCTTAAACAACGTTGTACTTGAACATTGCAAACCGTTATCAGGAAACCACTTAAATATAGCTTTATTAGTTTGCATATCTTCACGTCCCCTAAGTAACTCCCTTCTCCTGTTAAAATGTACCTTAAATATGAGCTACAAAGCAAATATGAAAACGGTTAAACAACTATCTCGCAGAAATTAAACAAATTCCGTATTTCTATGTTGTTTCATAGAAAGAAATATAAAATCTACCTCCTCTTTATCTTTTAAATGTGGAACATACGATCAGATAGTTATCTGTCCGATATACTTTGATAGATAAGTAAGTATAAAAATCCAATGAAACCCTTATTCAATTATATTGAACGTTTTTGTTGCGTTTCAAAGCTTTTATTATCCACGGAACATTCACTAATAAAACTTGAAGTTAGAGCACTGATTAAGTAACTATGTAAGAAGGGAATGACTCCCAAGGAAATTAATGACGACTTCATGAAAACCCTTGGGAAGGAGTCGTCTTTTTTTGTTGAAAATGTGACTACTGAATTTTGAAGAGAAGCGGAGAGCATTTAAGATGATAAATGGTCTGGATATCCAAAGAGGCCACCACAGGTAACAGCGTTTATACTGTGCACAATTTTGTCATGTATGACCTTTGAGATATAGTCAGAAAGGTAGGCACAAATTATGAGGCTGTTCAATCAATTTTAACTGACATCTTAGGCATGTCTAGGGCCTCGGCTAAATAGGTTCCTAGAATGTTAATTGGAGATCAAAAAAGAAACATGTATGATTTTTCTTTGCATTTTTTGTCTCGCTGTGAATATGACCCCAAATGCCTCCAGAATGGCTAGCCACATCCGCCATAAATGGCCTTGCATACATAAGAGACAAATGAAACTCAGCACTGTATATATAAATGAATGTGAACCATCACTGTGTAGCAAGTGCTATTGCCTGAATATAAGTCTCCCTTTCAAGCAACACTGTCGTAACAATTAAGTGAGGAACAAGTCAGAGTTTATTCGTCCAATGTTTCGATTCCTGACATTTCCACTAGCAACAAGTAAGACATGTTAGAGGAAACTCCATATCCTACAGAGTACTCTTCTGTTTTACGTACATATAGGGCTGCTGGTGGACAAACAATTAAGCACAGTAAACGATTATCGTGGAAAATTATCTTTCCAAAAAAAATATAACTATAAAAAGTAAAAAACGAAAAAGTATTGATATCCCGCAGTGTAAGGAATAAAAAGACAATATAGTTAGGAACAGAAATAAAAATACCAGAGGTAAGGGAGCTTAAGCATTTTCATCACAACTTGAATATTTGAAAACTTTTAAAGAAGACCTGGGTTGAACTATCGCAGAGAATTCTTCCACACATTACCTTCTAAAATTTCGACACATGAAGGGAGTAAACCCAGATAACAAAATTTAACTTCAGTTATTGCAAAGGCGAGGAGTATGGTAGTTTATTTCCTCTTAATAAACTTAAACAATATTTTGAGAAATTAAATCACACTTCAGATGAAATCCATTTTCAAACATTAAAACATCTTCCGTTAAATTTGTTTCAGTTTTCCTTTGATATTTTAACACAATTCGTTCTACAAGTGATATTCCTTTAAAAACCCGACATTTCTATTGATTCTGAAACATGGAATGGATAATTCTAGCCCCACCAATTTCAGAACAATATCATTAATCAGTTACATAATACACCTGAACGAATTTATAATTAATAGAAAGACATTTCGCTGAAATAAAATCGAAGTAATATTCATCGCCTTATTAGAAATATATGAGTTACAATATACCAGACACACACACACACACACACACACACACACACACACACACACACACACACACACACACACACACACACATATATATATATATATATATATATATATATATATATATATATATATATATATATATATATATATATATATATATATATATATATATATGGCAAAATATTGGGTCCGTCTACAATTCAATGCAGACTTTTATTTGAGCGTTAGACGCTAACCAACAGGGCGGTGGGGACTCTGCAAAGGGACTCGGTCCAAGGTCCTGATCCTCGCCCCCTCTGTTAGTCGGGACTCCTATTGATCAAGGATCTGAGCTCGCTTGCAGACGTTCAGAGCACGGTTTACTTATGTTGATGTCTTCTTACATATTTTTTAATAGCAACATATTATTCTTTAAATTTTTCGAGTGTAATAAATTTTTATGACCTCTCTTCTTGAGAAACCTGTTGATCCTTTTCCTCTATATGGAGGATTGTTTAAAAATATAAAAATATGTGTCCTTTGATTTTGCTGCTTTTGCGGTGAGTTGGAAGGTGGGCGCCCGTAAACCAGTTAACCACACTAATTGAGGGACGTTTGTTACTTCAATTGACCGTTTTAAGTCGGTATCGTAACATTTATGTGATGTCTTTCCGTGTATATTGTACTATCGTTATTTTTTATGTGCAGGTTCTTGGTGATTTGTGTCATACAGCTTTGTCAGATGTCTTCTTTTTTCTCTTTTAGGTGCTTTATGATGTATTCCCTTTGCAATATAGAACCCGTAGGAAGTTTCTCGGCGGAGGTTTTGGTCGTAAATCGGTTAAACATACCAATTGTGTGACGATTGTTGCTTCAACTGACTGTCCCAAATCGATTTCATACCTATATTTTTGTGATGTATTTTTATGTGTGTTTCTTTGTTTGGTCTGCATGACATTATGATAACAAATATATTTGTTTTAATTCAGTTTACTATACGCACATTCCGACAAATTGTGTCTTATCAGTGATACTCAAGACCGATATTGGAATAAGCATTTAAAAAGCAAACTTCACCAAATTAACCATAAAGTAAGAATCAAAGACCTCCTACAGGAGGTACACATGATAGAGATACAGATGAGTGCAATCCTCACATAACATGCACGTTAACGTAAATATGGGCCATACGTACTGCAGGGAGAAATCCACGTTAACGCAACCTATACCCAGGTGCTCTGGATCTAATTCATTGTACACAGGCTCAGATCACTTTATACCGTTCTACAGAGGAACCATATAATAGATCTAATTAACTCGACGAAAATAACGCCTGCTATCAGTAAATTTTTTGCGATTTTTAATCATCACGAGCTTTAAAAAATAAAATGAAGTGTATAAAACGGCGACCAAATATCGGACACATGTACACCAAGTACATAAAATATTAGATAATGTTTCATACATTAATCCCTTATTTAGAGTTTCGTTGATAGATACGTGTTTAGAAATTGCAGAAATTTGAGGATCACTGGACTGCATGTGAGGGAATTCATTTGTCCGCAAACTTCAAATCATGGTTATATCAGGCATAGATAGAATATAGAAATGTATAAATGTAAATGTAGAAATGTAAAAGATATTTTGTATAGAAAGACCATACTTATAATAAAATAAAATATATGTCCATGGGAGTTTTTGTATGGACGTTTCTGCTATTTGCATACTTAATATTACCAGTATGAGTAAATGTTCCAGCAACTTTTATATCGACTTTCATTGTGTACATAAATTATATTTCTATATTGAATTAAAACGACTTGCTGCACTAACAGTCTATATACTTATCTAACTATCTATATGTTTAAATTCAAACCATCAATTGACATGTTTAAATGTATAACACACTAGTTTAGTCGCTTTTATTCTTTTTAGTAATCACATGCACTGATAAGTTTTGAACTGAAATTACATTTTCCGAAATTAATATATAATATTACAAGATGTAATTACATCACGGGATTAATGGGTATTCATGTTAGATTTCCTCATTTTATTTACGTTTTTATTTTGTTCCTTGTGTGTTTGTATCCTTTTGTTTATTTGGAACGATTTGGCCATCCTACATGCAATAGGTGTGCGTATATATACGTTCCAGCATTGATTATATAGTAATCATGCAGTTTTACAGATGTCAATCATGTACCTGTATGGAACGTAGTTTACCTATTGAATAAAGTAAACCACAAGTATCGATCTTTCGAGATCTATTCTTAACCCCTTCTTTTTTATTGCGTCTTCTGTCGTAAACATCGGAATTGTGAGAAAAACATGTATAAGCACATCGTATAAGGTCGTGGATTTCGTGTTATTCTTAACTAATTTACTTTCCAAATGTTGCTCCCTCTACAATACCGCTCATGGATCATGCCCGTTTTCGAATTATATGAATATAACTAGGATCTCATACGTTCTTTGACCGGATAGGGACATGTCTTTACCATGTAAAGCTTTATAGTATCTACGAAATTGCTAATTTCCTCTATTTTGTATAAAATGCAACGAGAGCACCACTGTTATAAGAACGCACCATAGTCCGGTCTTGCCGCGGGTTATGGCTGCAGCGGGATCTCATCAGCGAGTATATCTACTGTGCGGGATAACATTTAGCTTCACTGGTCAAAGCTAATACTAATCAAGTTCTGCGAAGAGGTCAATTAAATTGCTCATTATATATTGCGTGTTTCCCCAATTTCAGCCTGAAGACGCATCAGATGTCTAAATGCACCAAAATAATTCATGTACATTGTATTTATGTTCCTTACATTCATTTATAAGCAATGTTATCACTTGTTTATAGACTTTTTTCTAATTTACACCTGTAGGTTATAATATCGGACAAATGGTAAATGCTGCATTGACGTCATCATGAAATTCCACAAAAACTGGTATGTCCCATGTAAAGCCTCTTCTGTCATTTAAACGCGCGAAAAGTTCTATATTTATTTGTGATTCGATATTGATTCAGTTGCTAAGTTTTATAAAAAGCCGTCTTCTACACACTCTGACATTTATGCATAATTTTTGTGATAATTTATAAACCATAATTTAACGAATGAAGTTGACGTTTCTGTTATATGTATACAATAACTCTGAAACCTAAAACACTAAAAGTTTTACATTCTGCATCTAATATCCATTTCAATATGCATATCAATATGCAATTTTAAAGCAGCAGCATCAACGCCAATATGTGCATGAAACAAAGGGAATATCCAGCAGTCTGGATTTACTATGGCTTAATCGATGACATATATATCTTCCATTTGTCATTTGGCTAGGAGTATGCATTTATGCTTGTCAAGAGTTTCTTTTTCCAGAAATATAAAATCTATTTACTGGTTCTTACTGTGTACTTGGTGATTTGTGTTATACAGCTTTGTCAGATATCTTCTGTTTTCTTTTTAAGGGATGTCTACACTGTGCTTGTTTTTCACTGTAGTTCAAAATTTACAAAAGCAGCACAATCAAAGGACACGCATTTAAAAATTTACAATCCTCCATATAGAGAACAAGGATCAACTGATTTCTCAAGACGAGAAGTCATATTTTTTTACCCACGAAATGTTTATAGAATAATATGCTTCTATCAAAAATATGTAAGGCGACATGAACATAAGTAAACCGTGCTCTGTCCTTTTGTAAGCGAACGAAAAAAATCTAACATAATGCATATTGGCAGATGGAATAATGTTAGTGATGAATTTATCGGACACTAAACGGTCTTGTGAGATGATACTGAGTGCTTTGATTTAGAATTATTAAACTGCAAGTGTCAGTTTAAATCATTTCAACTGATGTGATATTTACTATTACATCAATGCATTCTAATGCAACTGGAGATATGTGAAACTATACGGTGTTGTTTTAGGGATGTGAATGTTTTATGTTTTAGTGCAGTTTCATAGATTATTTAGGAGGCATTTCATTTATCTACAGAAATAGTAAGTTTATGCTCTGTTGAACCGAAATTAAACGTAATTTTGTATTGATTAAAAGTTGATTAAGTCCAAAGGGTGACTCGTCATTGTAGTCTTCGGAATGAAACGTTAGAGGCGAAGGCGTCGTGTTACGGTAAACATTGACACGTTAAAGGTTTGCAAATACTTTCAGTGAGAGTGTGGCTTGGGTCCATTTTATTATTGTAACTCGGTGTAACAAAAAGCTAATTGTATTATTACATAAAGATTTATATCGATTCATCAGCCTTGAATTTAATGCATGCCGTTCCTCTGACATACATCTACACTAATCAGGTTCATGTGACATTACTAGACAAACCTGTGCCTTACAGCGGTTTGCGTTATTGAATTAATTGCCAATGATAATATTTTAAAACTTACAAACATGTTCCCTTGAAGTAAATTTAATAAAACAAATTGTAACAGTAGTGTAAAATCGATTTATAATGTATTTTTATGCAGTTTTTTTTTATTGTTATATGAAGGTATGAGGCACATTAATTCACGTTCTAGGTCTCTATTTTGCATATAAGAAAGATAGAGATAATATATTTTTTTTCTGTTTATTGACATTAGATATGGAATTTTGTATGTGGAGACGTCGATATTACAATTTTCTCCTGTTTTCATTAAAAAAAGATAACCAAATTAAAAAAAACTAAAAAGTGAAATGCAACAACTCATATTCAGAACAGCACATACCTGGATGTTACGTATGCATTTTAATTATGATATAGATGCTCTGTTCTTTTAAAAATCGCAAACAACAAGCAGTGAATAAAGGGGAATAGCATACCAAAAGACAACACAAAATATTCACACCTGGTGCTGTACAGACTGTCACTTTATACTTTTGTATTGAACCAAAATGCCACGAAATCAGAAATTTATTTAATATACTTGCATTTGAGTGATACTCACCACCATTGTACGCAGCCATTATCATCCAATGTAAATCGTCCGTTGGCATACATTTCTTCTTAGAATCTCAAGATAACTAAATACATTGTCATAATCTTGAATTGCAGTTGTGTTTCCTATGACGACACTTTAAAACACTGCTAGTTTCAATACGTGTTTCGAAACATTCATTTTACGTATGACGAAAAATGGATTTGGTAAATGGAATGTGCAGCATAAGTTGTTGGATAATAGACACAATATTCTAACTTTTATTACGTATCGTTTTTCGATCATTCATGCTGCCATCACCTGCGAGACTGGCATAAGCAATGCTCTGTTATCGCTTTGTAATTGCGTTTATGGTGTGATAAATACAACCGAATAGGTAATTTTTCCAGGAGTAACAGACCTAACCTCGCACCTTGTCACGAAAAAAATACAATGCAATGTAAACATGTCAATCCAAACGTGTAATACAAAACTGTTACTGCTTAAAGAAATCGATATCTATACATAACAATGTTAAAATCGTTTCCCTGAAGGAGTTTTCTTTCACCTCTAAATTTCAGGTGTCCGTGAAAGTTCACTGTGGTACATTGCTGTCAGTGCCACAGTGATGCGACACCAGTTACTTTCGTATTTTGCATTATATTATTCAAAATAACCTTAAGATATATTATTCTGGTTGTTATCCTTTTAGCTCATGCGTTAGGTTGTGTCGTAGGTCGTTTTATCTTTTAGATTTGTGCATTATTGTTTACCTGTCTAAGGTTACTGTTTATGGTGGGGTTAATTCCTAAATTCTGAATTCATATAACTTGTTATGATAAACATCATATGATTTAAGTATGTGTCCTCGATTGTGACCGCATTATATCTAAGACATCTAAAATCAATATTATAAATGTAATGAAAGGATTCAATTGTTGACAATCTAAATATTTAAGACACACACATATATATATGTACGTCTATTTATAAGATTTTTCTGTTTTGTAAAGATTATGGATAAATCCAAACCACAAGTCCAAACATCATGAAACCATAGGACATACAAAATCAGTGAAAATGAAAAACAAATGGAAAATAAAATATGTCTACTTGAAGAGCATATGTGAACCCCTGTGATGGAGTGAGATCAGGTGCCCGGGGAGAGTGAGCATCTCCTGCTTGCTAGCAACACCCGTCACATATACTCCGTAGAAAGAGTCAAATCGTGTGAATTCCATATGTATCTATATATGGAGAAGTCGAAGTAGGTAACCTTCTAGTATAGAAGGTGTCAAATCTGTGTAAAGTGATCGGAATCGGTCTCAGTCCAGAATATCATTTAAAAGTCTGGATAACGAGATATCATATGGCGTAATAAGAGTCTCGTAACGACCGTAGAACTTCCTCAGTGACGATGCTAGTCTAGCACATATATAACCCTGGTTGAGCAGCTTAACTGAAAGTCGCCTAGCCCTCAGAACAAAGTCATTGTAATTTGAACATGCTCTGGAATAACGTATTAACTGAGATATGAATACGCCGTATGCGGGCGATGATGGAATGTTGCTACTTATGAAAGGAAAGTTTGTGATAGCGAAATTGAAATTTGTGCTATGGCGTGACGATGTAGGCTTTACTCACCTTAACTGCTTAACAAAGGGGGAACAATCTTCACATTACTATGCTTATAAGTGGCAAAAGAACAGCAATGTTTCCCATAAACAATATATATAAAAGATATGTCAAGCACAGATTTGATCTCTCTACCATAGCAACTGATCGAAACACGAAGTGACTAATTACTATCCCCTTAAGTAAAAATGTATTTCGGGACGGCATTTACGTCATTATCATTTTATAGTGATAAGACTGTTTTTCAATAGTAGACAGGTACTTGATTGAGTTTTATCTTTAAATAAATCCAATTATTTGTATTTAATGTTTTTGAAAAAGAAAACCTCCTAGAAATCAGCAATTATTAGTCCCCTGCCAGTGAAAATAGAGGGGACTATAGTGTTTGTCGTTGTCCGTCCATCTGTCTGTCTGTTCCTCTGTCTGTCGGGATGGTTTCCAGACAACAACTTCAGTTAGGGATGACCAACTTAATTTAAACTTCATACAGTATTACATGTAGCTTAATATAAAGACCTAATGTAGGATTGATTTTGGGGTCAAAAGGTCAACTCCAAAGGTCACTGTTACTATAAATAGACACATATCATTGTATTTCGGTTTCCAGATAAAAACCTGAGTTAGGAATGATTGAATTCTTTCAAAGTTCATATAAGGCTACCTCATGTAAAGGTCTAGGGTGGGATTGATTTTAAGGTCAATTGTAAAAATAAATGTTACTAAAGTAAAAAATGAAAAAGTACCGAAGGGTAAACTATATCTCATAGTCCATGGAATAAAGGGGGCAATATCGTGTTTAGTGTCATATTCAGACAAATGCGAACCCAAATAAAATCGAGGTGAGACCAGGTGCCCGGGAAAATAGACATCTATCATTGCATTTCATTTGCCAGATAATAACTTGAGTTAAGAGTGATTGATTTCTTTTTAACTTATATAAGGCAAGTTTATGTAACTGGAAGGGCCTATAGTGTTTGTAGTTGCCCGTCCGTCTGTCCATCCGTCTGTTTGTCCGGATGGTTTCCAGACAATAACTTCAATGAAGAATGAGCATTTTTATCTAAACTTCATAGAATGTTAGTTTATATAAAGACCTAAATTGGGATTGATTATTAGGTCAAAGAGTCAACTCTAAGGGTCACTGTTACTCAAAAAAGACATTTATCATTGCATTTCGGTTTCCAGATGATAACTTGAGTTAAGACTATATGATTTCTTTCAAACTTCATATTAGTCTAGCTCATGTAAAGGTATGGGCTGGGATTAATTTTGGGGTCAAAAAGTCAATACAAAAAATAATGTTACTAAAAATAGACATTTATCACTGCATTTCATTTGCCAGATAATAAAATGGGTTAAGAATGATTGATTCCTTTAAACTTCATGTAAGACTAGTTTATGTAAATGTGTAGCGTGAGATTGATTTTTTTTGGGTCAAAAGGTCAATTCTAAGGATCACTGTTACTAAAAATAGACATTTATCACTACATTACAGTTGCAAGATAATAACTTGAGTTAAGAATAATTGATTTCTTTTAAATTTCATACAATGCTAGCTTCTGTATAGGTCTAGGATGGGATAGATACTGGGGTCAAAATGTCAACTTCAAGGGTCACAGTTGAAATAGACATCACAATAGTTCAGTTGTAGGCTTATTACTGAAAATAGTGATCCATCACTATTTCAATTTCCAGATGATGACTATAGATACGGATGCCAGATATGAATAAAACGATGCTATATTTTTGCTGCCAGTTTCACTAGAACTTGATATAAACTTCACAGAATTCAATGTTATTTCTTATTAAATCATGCAAAAGGTTACGAAGTTCACATAACTGATTCATGTTGCTGATAAGGTTTTAGTCACTTCCAAGGTACAAGTTGTGGCAAGAGCATGCAACACTGACTGTGAGCTTGTTCAAACCATATTATTGGCTTCATATAATAAAATCGATCTCTGTAAAATGAAATTCAAAGTAAACAGATTTTGTCACAGTGATATCTAAGAGGTTGGGAAAGGATCGATGTATACGGATTTGGTGAAATAATCTCTAATTCTAGATATGGTATTGGCAATACATCCAATATTTTGTCAACACAAGGAAACAAAGGAATACACATATAACGATGGTAAGATGATTTACAACATGAACATATTAGATCGCAGATTTAATTATCCACTTACTCTATGTGCTGTATATAATTGATGAAACCCGTAATCATGATAAAATGTGTAGAATTCACTATTCTCCGTCATATTTATCTCACTGAACTTGAGATCAAGGACACGACCGACAGCAACAGATTTCAGTTCAAAAGACAACATAGTTAAGCAAAAGTGACAAGAACGTTACAAACACCCCCTTCCTAAGTATTCCCTTGACTAGACTATTTCTGTCGGTAGGTATGGTCAGTTATACATCTTCCTAGAAGACTAACAATGATTTTAGATCCCATATCACTATTTTATACGTTATGCCTGTATGCCAGAGGAAAGTATACATTTCCCCTTTCCAGAATGTTCTGTGATACGATTTTGTATGTCCTCTGGTTTTATGATTTTTGGACTTGTGCTTTAGATTTATCCATCATCTTTACATATTCTGGAACACGATCGTGTACAGTGACGTCTCTTTACGATCTGGCAATTAATCTAATTATGGAACATTTGTGACCATGGCAACAAGTAAGCAGGAGACATTCATTCCGGATACCTTATCTCTTCCCCAAAAACTGTGTCCTAATTATACGACTACAGTGTATGATAAATACATTCTCTCATCCTCTAGAACAAACAAGATATATTAATTAACATTTAGTGTTTACTTTTAAAATTGTTAGATATATACTTACATATTGTTAGGATCTCCTATTATATGCATTTATAATATATGTTTGTAATATGATTTTGGCGATTAAATCTGGATAAGCTCAATTTTCTTTAGTAGGCATATATTATAAAATTACTGAAGATGACCTTGGAGGAGACAAAAGGCAAAATACAAAAACACCCCCCAAAAATCGGGAGGGTGGGGGGGGGGGATCTAGATTTACAACCATGGTGTGATCGGGCAATACAGTAATATTTTGTTGGAATCGGTATCAAAAACTAAATACAACAATTTCTCAAAGAAACACATTGTTGGTTTCGAAAATCATGACTTATCATTATTATCGATACAAATGTAAATATCAGAAAAGTAGGTACAATGTCTCAAAAGACATATTTTATATATGTTGAATTCTACTTTCAAGAAGTCATGTAAAGTGTATAAAAATAATACCCGATGCTCTAAAATAAAATAGAGAAGAGTGGGCGATAACAAGCTATTGATACAGTCTTTTGAGAGATAAAAAGATACATATAAATGTTCTCCCAGAAGTGCACTATTTTAACAGAATGTTGTGTGTAAAGAGTTATAAATAAAATGTTAAGTTTGATAGTAAAAGATCAATGGTAATTTTGAGATATTAACGTCTGCAAAAACTGCTTTATCCTGACACCGACATTATCGCCCCTTTATATTTTAAGAATACTGTTCATTTCGTATCTCTACACTGTCTGAAATATGTACACGCATAGAGTTAAAGGTCAAATTCAGAGGTTTTTCCCTCTTTTAGATTTTGTCCGTGAATGTCCACTGGGGTACATTGTTTTAGTGCCATAGTCATGTGACACCAGCTACTTTAGTATTAAACATTTATTGGTTTCTTTTTTATTTATTTTTTTATTTTATTTTTATTATTATTTAGTTACTAATTATTATTATTGTTGTTGTTGTTGATGATGTTGTTGTTGCTTAATTCCCTGTAGTTTGGACCAATTTTAAAATGTTGCTTCCAAATGGTGATTTAGACTATGTTTAGATCATAATAAACAACATGACCACAAGGGAAATATTTGAAATGAGATGGCATCATTTATAAGATTGAGTATAATGAGAGGATCTTTATGTCCCCGAATCGATAGATCGGAGGCGTATTGTATTGTCCTGTCTGTTTGTCGTTTTGTTTATATGTTGTCAACTTTAACCTTGAGGGATAACTTTTCAACCGTAAGGGATAGAGACTTCATATCTGATATGATTATTCATCTAACGAAGGCCTTTCAAATAATAACAAGTTCGAAGACCTTTGGACCTTAAAAAAAGAGCAACAAAATGGGATGTCAAAAGTATCTTAGTACTTGACGATTTATATTGAATAAATACAGACATACAAATGCCTTAAATGATCATTTAATGAATTAAGAAATGTTAAAAATCTAAAATTAAATGCATTGCCATAAAAGTAGATGTAAAAAATAAACTGAAAAATAAAAAAAAAATGAATAAAAAGCAAGAAAAGAACGACAGTGATACATAGAAGTTTTTAAAATTCTCGTGGATTCACTCTACAGACATTTCAGACTATAAAACTATACTCTTCGAAGCAAAAATGGTGGGAGTACGTATTATTAAGTACAAAACAATAATGTATGTTATAGTATCTGCTGTACCTTAAGAAAAATGTACGGTTTGATGTGCTTCTGTCATGCATTAAAATATTGACTAAGACTAAGGTGTACTTGTGCATCTCCTTGGTGATTTATGTCATACAGTTTTGTCAGATGTCTTCTGTTTTCTCTTTACTATGGAGTTTATATTTTACTTTTGAAATCTAGCTTCAGATTATTATTGATAGTCGGATGCAAGTGACAGATATGACAACCCGGTTTTATAAGGTAAAGCATGCATTCAAATAAGAAAAGAACGTTTCCTAGAAATACAAAAAATAATTTTAAGTAATAAGTCATTACCCATGTATTCCGTTGTGTATATTGAAATTTGTAAATATTTTATAATTGATACTCTCCATTACTGATCTTGCACTATCTTATTTATTGTTATGCTGTTACGCTGCAGTACATTTAGCAGTCTAGGATGACTTGATATTCCGTTCCCTGATTTTCCAGGTTTATGTTATGTAATACTGGACAGCATTAAATCTTGATATTGTGTTTAGTAAGCAACGAAGAAACACCGAAGATTAACCAGATCTCGAAATCCATGGAATAAAGGTGCGACCAGGTACCCGGGAGGAGTAGCGTCCCCTGTTTGCATGAAACACCCGTGGCCAAAGGCCTGTAACAACTCGTAGAGTTAGGAAGTAAATACATATATAAATATATATACACATCAGCAGATGAAAGAGACAAGACCTCTGAATCACATTATCCCATTTACGGTATGAATGCCGTTGACCTGAAATTCCGGAGTCCGAAATATACGTTAACAAATATCTGTATGTATCCATTTAATGTCAATTCAAGTTTAAGATAATCAATTTGAATTATCAGATCACAGAATGTCGATTAACATTCTTGAAAAGAGGATCTCAAAATGTAAACAGACATACCGTCACTGTCACAAGCAAAACCAGTTTGTCAGAAAACTCTAGAATGGTTCAATGGTGTACACATCGTTTCCAATAAAACCGTAAGGGAAGTGTGGAATATATTTTGGGTCAGGTAACAAGGGAGCTAATGTTTAACAACAGATTTGTTAATAAGCTCACATAGAAATGATCATAAGTCTTGGCCTTTCAATGAGAAGGCTCCTCTTTGCGTCACGTGTACCCTTATTCCTTTCCATACATTATTCTTTTCGGTTATTTCTTAAACATAATTAATTACCAAGAAGAATATTGTATGACAGGGAGGTCAAAACTTTGAATGGAGTATACTATGTATCAAGTATCATGTCTCTGATAAAACAAACATTTAAGTCAGACACATAGTTTTAATTTTGGCACAATAAACCACGAAATACATGTATGGTCTGTAGTTGTTAGTATTTAAGATTTACCCAGTTTAAGTCCAATATCACAAAGGCTATGTAAAAACGGTGGAAAAAGGTAACTGCAAACAACGATTAATTACTCCGGGAAAAGTAAGACAACCGTGATAAAATCTATCTTGGTCTGTGCTTGTTAGTAATGACGAGGTATTCCGGTCGAATATCTAAAAGGATATGTGAAAAACGTGTAGAAAGATAAAATATCTGACTCAGCCGTATGACTAAGCCACGACAGAAACGCACTGTTAAGAATGTGAAAGAAGCCAAACAAAACATAATATAAGAACATCGTAAAAACTTTCGATTAAAGTGCAGTTGCGATACCGTTTGACAACATTCATACTTGGTCTGTAGTTATTTGTAAACCGAATGTAAACCTAACTGCAATCCCATACTTCACATGGTGTGTCTACAGAGAAACTGACTGACTGGCATTCAGAGTCCAGTCCTTTTGTGGCGGCCTTGACAGCTGTGTTTTGTTGTGATAAATATTTAACCATGATTCAAATGCTTTCTTATCCTTGTTTGTTCAGTCACGTTCTGGACCTTTTAAATATGAATCAAAACATTCAGGCTTCATTTTCAGGGAGTTGGCACAGTCTTATCCGGTAAAGTTTTATATGAGTTGTTATATATGTTGTTTCTGTAAATAAACATTTGACTAATAAAGGCAGGTCCCAACCCCTCTCTTTCTGTCTTAACTGCGACTGGGAGATTGTTTAAACATAGTTATATCATTTACTGCATCTAAATCATATATGGGATGGATTGCTCTATGCAGAAAATTTGATTCATGGTTTTCACTCCTGGAGATAAACTAAAAAATATCCAAATTTACCAAAAAATGAAATAAATGCCCTTACAATTGTGTTGAGTCGTTTTAAGTTTAAATGGGTATTTCGCGTCACAGCATTGGATGTCTCTCAGGCGTTAAATGCGAATTTCCTAAAACAAATTGTACATTCCAAGCGCTTAGAAATAGGAAAAACAATTTATTTCTAGACTAAGGCCCGTTCACTAATAAACATGTATGTTGAAAATGGGTGTTTCACATGACAGCAATGGATGTCAGTTAGATGTTTTAGAGTGTCCAGTGTATCGCATGCATTGAAAAAGATAAAAGTAGTATGTTTATCCAGTGAGCATCCCTGACGAGACATAAGCTAAACAATATACAATTTAGGATAGATTTATAAATATTTTTACAGGAATCAATCAGTTATCCGCTTTTCTCAAACTGTATTCCACATGTACTGATAAAATTCTTTGATGGTTGTGAAAGAGTGAAGTTGGTTTTATTTTCCACAAAAACTCTTTTTACCAATAATATAATTAGAATTATTTCAACGGAAAGCAATCATTCCTATCTGTATGCATAACAGTTAACGATTGATTGACGACATTAATAGATTGCAATCACTTTCCTCGACATGATGACAAATACCAATAGTGTGAATCACCTTATTCTTCGTAAACATTGCAGACAAATATATAGATTTGCACTTTAATATTTTTCTATGTATTTTCACAAATATAAACTAGTATCTGGTGTTATGTTACTATTATATTAAGAATCTATCGCGGTCGACATTCATGCATTCCTGTTGTTATGTTACTGTTATATTAGGAATCTATCGCGGTCGACATTCATGCATTCCTGTTGTTATGTTGCTGTTATATTAAGAATCTATCGCGGTCGACATTCATGGATTCCTGTTGTTAATTTACTGTGATATTAAGAATCTATCGCGGTCGACATTTATGGATTCCTGTTGTTATGTTACTGTTATATTTGGAATCTATCGCGGTCGACATTCATGGATTCCTGTTGTTATGTTACTGTTATGTTAAGAATCTATCGCGGTCGACATTCATGGATTCCTGTTGAACAGTAATTGGACAGGAAATAATACACATACCGATTAAGTGCATTTATTTCTTAAAATGTCGTATTTTACATTAAGGGATTTTATATGTCTAAATGACGGAGATTAAGATCATATAGACGTGATATCATAAGTATGTCACTTTTATATAAGAGTTATAGCAAATGATGTTACTAGCAAAACAATCATCCTACCATTTATTAGATGAATAGGAAAACAAGAAATATCTGAGTCACGTGTTGCGCGACAGACTATGCTTATGCAATCAGAGAAATAAACACATAAAAAGACCAGAATAGAATATCTAATGACATTTGCAGTAGTAACATGGAATTAAAGTTAATTTTTATCAGTCACTCATGTCGTTAACCGACCACCCTCTGCAAAAATCTTTAGATGAAAAAAAGAAATAAATCAATAAATCAGAAGAAAAACTGGTATTTTGTACTGAAATATATTGTATTAATCATAACACCGATGTCAATTTATTCAAATTTAATCAAGCCATATCATATTTAAATTTTGTCTTAAAATAACGTATCATATCTGAACACATCTTTACTACAATGCTCTCGATAAACAAAAAAGAAGAAAATATGAAAAACGGCAGCGTTTATATTATTAATTGTATTGGTAATGGAGACTAATAGAGTCATTGGTGTTTAATGTCACAATATGATTATATCATTTATATATAATGGCTAAGTCTGCCTGCATATCATCCCCGTGACCTAAACATGGTATCCGATGTAGATGCAGAATTCCTAAGTGCCTCCACTAAAACAGTTTATGTTGTGTAAATATCAGCTTCTACCATACTATGAGAATTCAGGGGCTTTTTTCAGCAACACGACAAGCAATAAACAAGGTTGGAAAACAGCAAAACTTGGATTTAATACATAAGTATTACTATATGTCTAAAATAATGCTTTTGGAAATTCTTTTTAAAGCACTTAAAATTTGAGCCACTCCAATAGCACAGATCTTCTTATAGCTGAAGAGGCACAACTCCCATAGTCCAAATACATGTACGTTTACTTTATAACGGTCTGTTCCGATTGAAGCGTTTTCCATATTTACGAATAAGGTTATTGAAATTTCATATTTCATTATATACTATCCCATTTTGTATTCATTAATTCCGATGTATAATTGGATTCCTTTGGTTTATAATTTGTTTGGCAGTAGGACCACTCGTGAGGGTTTGTAATCACAGACATGTAGATATTTTCCGTAACTGAAAACCGGTATTTAAATTATGAAATTATGCAAACAAATTAATAAAAGCAAACAGTACTTATTTGAACCATACAGGGTAACTGTAAAATGTTACAACAGCCAAATCTTTGTACATCTGATCTCTAATACAAGTAGCATAGATATTGTAAAGTACGTATTTGTCGCTGTCGCACTTAATAAAGCATTTGGTTGTTTTCATGATACTCTGAATACTAAGGCAATACTATATAAATACTCCAAACGTCATGGAACCAAAGAGGATACGCAAGGAAAAACAAATAAAAATCAAGTCTGAAGGAATCTGCTATAAACAAGTTGATCATTCTGATATCGTTAGTTTTTTCAATGATACCGATAAACAAATGCTGAGTTACTGAGCGACATCGAATATTAGAATTATTTGATAATTTATAGTTATAGTTTGAAAACCATATTCACTTATATGTATCAAGGACTTATTACTTTGCCATTAGACCTTATACGGCATACGACACATCTAAGATTCATAGAAGCATGTGCGTGAGGTGTCACAACAATAGGTAGAATGTAAATGAAAGTCATAGTCTGGAAACCATACTCACTTATCACGGTTTTATACCCTTGACCTTTTGATCCCGAAATCGATAGTGCATATCCACGACTGAGGGGAGTATGTGTGTCACGTTTTTTTTTATATTAGATGGAATGTATACGGTTATAACCCGGAAATCATTATTTGGGAATGTGTGTTAAGTTTCGAAACAATGAATGGAGGAATGTGAATATAATCATAGTCTGGAAATTATATTCACTTATTAAGGCCTTTTTATCTTGACCTTTGAATTTTTTATCTCGAAATCAATAGGGCACATCCACAACTCATGGGAAGTATGGGTGTGAAGTTTCACAACAATAGTTGGAAATAGTTATGTAAATAGTAATAGCACGGGAACCATTTTCATTCATGACGCACTTTTGACCTTTACCTTTGGATCACAAAATCAATAGGACACATTCAAGAATCATGAGAAATATGTGTGTGAAGTATCATAAATATATGTTGATTGTAAATACAGTTCAAGTCCAGAAGCCATTTCCACTCTTCAAGATCAAGAAATCAATTGTTGACGCCCACCACCCATCGCTCACACCACATCAAATTAATAGCCACGTTTTGCAACTGAGACAAAAGACCTTAAATAATCATTGAAATTGATAAATTAATTTATAATCTCTCATTGGGGCTCAATTTCGGTCCATTCATCTTTTCATGCATAACATAACACGTGGAATGTATGTCACGTCGGCATTGTACTTTAAATATCTTCTATCTCGCGTGACATTAATTTCGTGATGATCGTCGGCTTAAACATTTACCATGTTACCCTGATCCTTTCCAAGAACTAAGACAACTACATGTACATGAAAATTTCACATTTGAATTTATGCTTGTTATGGTGCCTGTGACAGAGCTTCACATTTGTCTGCAAGTCATACAATGTCCTTCGTCTGACAAAGGCACTTGATCTTATTCATAGTTTAGAAAACCTACATACACTCTCGCCGATTTGTGGGAAATATTAGTAAAACATAAATCGGATCTCACTTCGCTTGGAATATAAACGATTCAGAGCTCGGACCGCTATATATTCAATCATTTCAAAACTTAACACGGTTTTTAAATGGATTCGTGCTTCATTACTCACAATAATTGATTGACTATTGTCATATCAAATGACCGTCCGAAATAGGTATCGTAAATGCACTATAATCGAATATTTTGTGATTTCCTTACATTTTATTACATTATATGCTGTATATATTCGTGGTGACTTCCGTAATACGGCTGACTCAATAACTTATCTTTCTTCCATAATAAGTCTCATAATAGGCTTGTACTCGTCTGAAGAAGGTCATCTTAGTAATACGTTTTCTCTTTAAACATTTATACTTTTGATTTCCATAGTTTATTCCCGAAGCTTAAACAAATAAGTTATCGAGATCCGTATATAATGCACCAAATAAATACAGGCATACATGTTCTGAGAATTATAACACCTATAAATGTAGCACATTTATACCATTCAAAATGTCCGTCCTCCTCCGGTGATATCACGTTCAATACCACGATCTAATCTTGTATCTCAACTATGATTAATGTATTATTCTTGAAATATATCTTCCGAATTGCTTATGTTTATTATCATCGGGATGTGACAATTCCCGAAAATATATTAGAATTTGATATTTCTTTTCAGGGTGATCACCAGAATGGATTTTTATATACGACTAATACAGGCATGAAGACATTTAATCATTGAAGGGTACATAGGGTTTTGTTTATCATCCTGAATTCAATTTATAAAATTGTATTTATTTTTTTCAGATTTGAACTTATACTGCCAACTTCTTTTATGTCCTGCTACTGCAATTGATTTATGCCTTCTATAATGTTCAGTTTATACACCGTAAAAGAAGATGGGAATCATAGTAGATTAATAGAATCTAGCACTAGTTTGAGTTTCAGATCAGTCTCGGGCTGGATGAATCAACATATCTCAACCTCGGCTAACGCCTCGGTTGAAATTTGTTGATTTATCCAACCCTCGACTGATCTTTTTCTATCTGGAACTCAAACTAGTGCTTGATTATTTTTCTCGAACCTCAGCAGCTCGACGTAAGCTATAGCTATTTCTTATGTTTTTGTTTACTTCCTTTGATGGCCGAATAACTGATTGAATAAAAAGATAGTCCGCCGCAATAAAATAAAACACCATGATATGCATAAAGAAACTTTATATTTTGATAGGATTTTTCAACATAAAATTCAACTATAACAAACAATTTTGACTATCTCTCCGCAAAAATCGTGAATCGCCATTTTACATTTGTTTTTAAACAATGCAGACGACGCGCGGAAGGATACAAAGTGTTCCGGATAGAATATTCCAGTACTGATAAAAAACGGGATTAGTCGATCTCCGGTGCGAGAAAATGTAAACCCACGGCATACTTTAACGCTTATGCTTTTTAATATCTCATTATTAAAATACTTAAATTGAACAACACATGGCCCTCTCGAGATTAGTTCAAGTGGAAAGCCAAGCGTTTTCTCGGCATTTTTGTCAATATATATCACACGCTTCCTAGAAATAAAATTTACATAATTCATTATAAATTCAAGATATTGACTGGGACATCAAACTAGGGTGAGCTATGTAGCAATATGCATAACGTAATCGCATTGCATTTGCAGAAAATTGTTTAAATTATGGTAATTTGTAATTAACGGGCACTCGTTGTATTATTTGACATTACATCATACGTGACATTACATCTACCAAAGGACCGCTCCTAGCCTCTTATGTTCTTCTGGATCTACGATAAACCTTCTTCATTTCAAACATATTTATGATTTAAACTCTGGCGAATGGTATTTGCCGTTCAAAGTTATGTCACTTTATAGTGACGTCCCCTGACGTACCCTGGCATAACAATGAAAGATCCAAATATAAAATATCTCATTAGTCTGGTAATAATTATGCATAAAAAGATCACAAGTCAAAGCCATAATGAGTCTTGGAAGAATATAAGTGGGGATTTTTTCAAATATTCCAAATCAGCACAGCTCATTTTATGAGACTTTAAGTTCCCAATCTGTCAATAGAAAGCAATATACAGAATTTTCTACAATTTAAACTCACCTGAGCCGAAGGCTCAAGTGAGCTATTGTCATAGTGCACCGTCCGGCGTCCGTCATAAACTTTTCACATTTTCGACTTCTTTTTCAAGACCGCTGAACAGAATTTGATGCAACTGGGTATGCACGAAGTACTTAAGGTCCCCCACAAGTGTTGTTTGTTTGGTTTTTTTTTATTTCGTCCGGATCCATCGACAGGTGGCGCCACCATTAGCAAATGTAGGTCACAAACGGTACCCTCCTTTGACAAAAATTTTTCTTCAGACCGGATGGCTACAGCGACAAACCAAATGCATAGGATTGATCTAGGGGCATCTGTGAAGAAGTGTTGTTGTTCTTGGTTCGGTTCCGAAATCAAATTTTTGACGGGGTTTTTTTTTGACATTTTTTTGGACTTAGTAATTTCAATGCAGAAAAATGTCATGTTTTTCGGTTAATTGATAATGATGATTTCTTACGGACTATTTTGATCATATTTATAGTAAGGAATTTTATTTTGAAATAATTTTGTCAATATCTCAATTTTTGGATTTTTTAAAATGATTTTTAAGACTTCCAAATGAGGGTGTATATAGGGACAATTCTTCACATTTTTAACTTCTGCTGTTATACCACATGAAAAATTTTAATGAAACATGGTATACATGAAGTACTATAGGTCACCTATCAATTTTGTACATTTCATCCAAATTGGTCAACAGAGGGTACCACCATGTCTAAAACATATGTCTCAAAATGGTACATTTACCACTTGGTAATTAAAACATGGAGAGTAGCGGTTCAATTCAATGGTCAATGGTCATTTTTTTTTTCATTTCTTTACACGTCTAAGTAACTTTTTAGATGTTTCTCAACACTCAACATATGAAATTAGGCCATTTTAGGTTGGATCTGGACAATATTTGAAACAATTGTTGTTCATGACCCAGACTTGAAACTAGTCAACAAAAGGCCCCACCTAAAGAAAATGCCTTAATTGTTACTCTGAATCACATCTTGCAGAGACAAAGCAAATGCTTAATATCAAAATCACTTGAATGGATGTGCAAAAAAGTGTTGTTGTTTTTTTATTCTGGTCTGAAGTAAAATTTGACATATTTTCAAGCGATGTAGGCCCATTTGTACCTCTTTTTTTTGTCAAAGTTGTAGCTATTTATGTATAGTCAAGAAAAAAAACCCTCCCAAAAAAACCCACAAAAAACTCAAACAAACAGAAAAATAAAAAAAAAAGAAAAAAAGGAAGGGGGGGGGGGGGCAATTTAACACAAGCTATTAAAAAGACGTCCAATGCCTTCTACTGATAACTTGACTTAAAGTCAAATTTTCATCCAGAATGGCGGTGTAACATTAAAAAGTGAAAATTGACCCTCGGGTTAGTTTTCAATGTTAAAAACTGTGGGTCAGTTTTTAATGCTAAATTTGGTCCAAAAGTCGTTTAAAATTGACGCACATCGTTAAATTTTGACTCACCATGGGGTTATTTTTTAACGATTTTTAATTTTATGTACAGCATTGAAATACAAGTTTCTATGGAAGTGGGGTGAACATATAGGATGTCTCTCACCATTCCATCTCATTCTCCTTTCCATATAAGCATTGCTTCCTCCTTCCAACTGCATTTCTCAAATACTTGTATACTTTTTACCTCGGGAGAAAATCTATTCACTAGGCAGATTTTAGGGGGCTTTACTATTTCGCCTTTTTATTTGTCTTTCACCCATTAAGCATATGGTCACTGGATCAAGTTAAAAGCATTCACATGAAAGAAATCAGCGGATCCAGAACAGATGGAGGATCGTAATTATGGGGGTCTGGACTTATGGTCAGCCCATAAGTATATATATATAGAAAGATGATTTGTTTTACATGTAAAGATGATGGATAAATCCAAAGCACAAGTCCAAAAATCATAAAACCAGAGGACATACAAAATCAGTGAAAATGAAAAACAAATGGAAAATAACAAAATATGTCTACTTGAAGAGCATATGTGAACCACTGTGATGGAGTGAGATCAGGTGCCCGGGGAGAGTGAGCATCTCCTGCTTGCTAGCAACACCCGTCACATATACCCAGTAGAAAGAGTCAGATCGTGTAAATTCCATATGTATTTATATATGGAGAAGTCGAAGTAGGTAACCTTCTAGTATAGAAGGTGTCAAATCTGTGTAAAATGATCGGAATCGGTCTCAGTCCAGAATATCATTTAAAAGTCTGGATAACGAGATATCATATGGAGTAATAAGAGTCTCGTAACGACCATAGAATTTCCTCAGTGACTTTGCTAGTCTAGCACATATATAACCCTGGTTGAGCAGCTTAACTGAAAGTCGCCTAGCCCTCAGAACAAAGTCATTGTAATTTGAACATGCTCTGGAATAACGTATTAACTGAGATATGAATACGCCGTATGCGGTCGATGATGGAATGTTGCTACTTATGAAAGGAAAGTTTGTGATAGCGAAATTGAAATCGTCACGTTTGTCATAGAGTGAGGTGTTTAATTGACCATTAATGTCGAAAGAAAACATAATATTTCACATAATCAGGGACTAGAAACCCTCACCACAAACATATAGCATTTGACATCGTGATTCAACCACTTTTGTATTTCGAAAGTAACATGAACGTTTAAAATATGGATATGTGTATTAGAACTTTACTATTTCTCTTGCTCTTGAATTATGTCGCTGGGTAATAATGCAAGTTATTATTTCATACACTTGCAAAACATACATGTTATCGACTGATCAGTCCCTTAAAACGGCGAAACGACTCTTGAAAGGCATACACAACTTAGAGTCTTGGTGTAGTAACATTTCATTCCCAACACGATGTCACGTGGATAACAAATTTTCGAAGCGTGACGTCAAATATACGTATATTATATTTTCATTTTATTATTATTATCATTATTTTGTTTTGATCGTATTATTTTCAGCATTTTTTTTTTTGTCCTGAACAGACCACGTATGAAAAGTCGTCTCGCCGTTTAAAGAACAGACCAGTTGGAATAATCATGTAAAGGACGATGTTCGCTCAGGTGTCCATCTGTCCAAAAGTCCTTTATGATTTAACTTCCTTGACACACTTTATGCAGTCTTGAAAAATAATAATTACTGTATTTGTACACAACCTAATTTTCACCCAAAATGTTGATGATAAGGTTTTAGATATACGCTGTATTAGCATATTCATGAATTAGCGTAATCTGTGATTGTTGGGTTTAAAATACTTTTACAGGCAATTTATACGAACTTTACTGGGATTTCTAAAATGACAGATCATACTTAGATACAAACATTGACAATTTACTCTCACCGAAAAGAAAAATCTTACCGTTGCACTTTAAGTCAGTTACTTTTTGGGTAACATGTGCTGTTTCCAAAGTGTCTTTTGTTTTTAAATTATCACTAAACATATGGACAAGTATATGTCATCTTTCAGAAAAATATGTGAATGAAGCGAATGCAAAGTGTAAATGAAAAACACATTCATAAATATTACGTTTGAAAGTGGAAAATGGGATATATACTCTAGATTGATTGATTCCTGTTTAACATCACTACGCGATTATTGTATGTATTTGGTGACGTTATCCGCCTGATGTACATCTTCACTAGCCAAGGCTGCTGGGAGAAAAAAGAATCGGATTAGAGCCTCGGCTAGCGAAGATGCCGTTGCATTGCATAGAAAATTATACCTTTGCAACGGACTTATCCCGAAGCAGTGAGGGATCTTTTACACGCCACGCCTATGGTGACACGGAGCATCGGTTTTCACACTTTCATCCAAAAGACAGATAACCGGTATGACCAGGGCGGGACTCGAACACGGGACCTCTCGATCATAAGAAGAGACCCTTAACCACTGGGCCACTTGGCCTCTATACTCTAGATATTGACCACAACAACCCCCCCCCCCTTTCCCCCATAAAAGGATACTTACTTACGCATCTCTTCGGTTAATAATTTAATTTCTTGTCACTGAATATTATACAGTTATTGACTGGGATTGAGGAAAACAGATTATCAGTTAAACTCGAAGACAAACAATTGTCATCAGAGGCCGACTTTTCTAACAATTCCTTAGACCGCTTGATATCAACAGTGGTTCTATAGAATTTATTTAGAAACTATTTCATAGGGATATGACAACACATCATATTTACTATGTAAAAAGTTCATAATTGTATCAAGTGTCACAAATGACGAAACAAACTATACGGGACGAATCTATTATCGTATAATTGATCTACATGCATTGATTGTTCCAGATATTCCCTGAACAAAGACATTTTATAGGCTATTAAATTTATCCTTTCCTAATGTTAAAATTTGACCCCACTGAATTTGTATCTAGCTAAGTACATGTATCGTAAAAAGGAGGTTTTCTCGACTTGGGTCGTTGAAATGTATTTATTTAGTTATAATCCTTGCATCGTATCTGCAAATTATCACTTTTTATCCAACAAAAGCACACAGTGTACTTAGCTAAATACTTGTATTGTAATAAGGAGATTATCTCGACATGGGTTCGTTTTTTAATGTTGAAATTTGACCCCACCTCTAATAACAAGTCCTCAAGTTTATTAAAAGATTATTTAAAGTTACTCTGTATTTTAAGCAGGAGTTCGAAGCTTTATCATATGGAGTCATGAATTAATATTGAAATATGACCCCCCCCCCCCCCCCCATTTTCCAATTATAATCCCTGCATTTTCTCTGCAAAATATAACTTTTTATTCAACACAAGCACACAACATGCTTATAGCTAATGAAATATCAGTTCTAACAGACATGTCGTCTAATGAGATCGAAATTTGCATAATATTCTACATATGATGTCATTATCCAACGTAAAATGTAGACCATGCTGTAAATGGCCCGTGTGCAAACAGGAAGTATACAGTGTGAACTGCATAGTTCAAGGGAGCATTATATGCAAGAGTCAATGATTAACGTTAAAATATGACCCACCACTTCGGGTCAATTTTCAACGAAGGTCACATTTTCTTGCGAGGGTCACTTTTTCATTCCACATTAAAAATCGACACCCAAACCGTTGAAAATTGACCCTTGGGTCAATTCTTAACATTGAAAACTGACCCGTGGGTAAGTTTTCAATGGGGTCACTTTTTAATGTTACACCGGAATAAACTAAATGTTGCTGGCTGATTCGTCTTCCAAGATTAAGTAATGAAAACGGTCTCCTTAGTAATGTTAGGACAGACTGTCGAAATAAGATTTTTAATATTTAAGATGAACTAAATGCACATAAAAAAGAGTCAAAGAACCAATCTACGAACAGGGTTTTTTCTAGAGGGAGATACACGTATATAAGGTTCGGAATAATTACATGAATGAATACCCTACCTCAACAAAGCAATAAATGATTTAAATAAATCATAACTTATTAATCGAGAGGCAAGTTCCATAACATTTTATTTTAATTTTATAATTCATAATAAAACTGTGAAGATATTAGTTTTTTATTCATTACATCTCACAGACAGAAACGCATAGTTTTTTTTTATTACTCAGCTGATTATATGAGTTTTCGAAATGAGGTTTGGTTAACAATATAGTTAATATGTAAAGACAAATGCACGATTATTTGATTAGAATGCACGTCGTATTCAGCTATAGTATAATTCATATTTGCATTATTATCTGTTACTAAAGGGAATAGCATATCCTATCTTCCATCAATAATCAAATAATGTTTATAAAAATCTAGCACAAGCTGATAATATTTTGGTTTGTTTTCTGTGTAAACTATCAAATTTCTGTATTCAAGTAGTCTTTATTATACAAATATTTAATTACATTCAAGCAGTGGTGTTTGTTTCATTGATAAAAAAAAAAATAGATTTCACATACTGCTATAAAGCAGAAATCAAGGAACTCGCGTTTTATTATCGCGCACTTTAAAGGAAGTTCGTGATGAATGGAAATACTCATATTTTCATTTTTCATTTTGGTCAGTACAGAAGCACTGAAAAGTGTAATATGTTTCAAAAAAATCAAATTTATGTCGGTATAATAGCTTTTACATCTCTTATTTATAAAATGCATTCTGTGTATATATATGTATTTTCTTTGAACAACAATATTTTCTCTTTTGAATACTCTTCCAGCGATAAGGAGTTACTTTTGTAGATAAATTCCATTTCAACTGCAAGATAAGAAAATATCAACTGTTGGGACAAATATACCACTGTTATTTAATTCATTGATCAGTGATGTTTCTTCATAAACGGTCGGACCATGGCTCCAGTTATATTACTCTGTTATAATTGGCAATACAAGCGCCTACCTGACATCCGCTATTGTGACATCAAGCATCCTTTAAATCATAAATGTACGTGACATTAATGATGTAATTTTGCGGGCGGTTTTCATTCATTTTTAAAAAATAAAGATAGTATAAAGCCATCCCCATGTGAACTGCTTAATATTTGTTACTAAAAGGTACCTTTCATAAAAAAAGTTCTAATGTTTGAAATGAATAAATTTCCGATGAACAAATGCGAATCTAGCGCCGTCGAATTCAACTGGACAGACCATATCCCGGAAAATGAAAGTTTCGATAAATTCCAGTAATAGCAATCTACCATGAGCGGTATAGACAGAGTGATTATAAAAGATATAAAAACAAACTTGATAGTGCTCATTTGTTGCACTGTATGTTGCGTTTCGACAACCTACATGTATGTCCCTTCTGTTAATGAAAAGGTGAAACCTTGAAAATCCAAATATTCTTACTGCAAAATGATTAATTACCATTATGGGAGCCAAAAACATCTAAAGATAGAATATGAATGAAGGTTTTGGATTATTTATATCTTTGTGGTATTTGAAATATAGTTTTCGTATCGGCAGCGAAATTCTCAAATTTTAGCTTGTGAAACACTCACGTACGGATCGTGAGTTCACTAGCCAAATTTCTACTAACTTACAACCACATTTGCTAAAAAGGTGTGTAGTATTTTGACACTATTAGATACAAGTTGTTTATAATAATTAATATACAATAACTTAATTTTACTATAAAACCCCTACCTCTAATCCTATATATGAGTGCAATTGTTCTGGGCACATCGCATCGTGTTGAATAATCAACCTGTGTGTTTGACTTATTATACAAAAAGATTATAGCTCATACGGATTATATTTAAAGGAACACTGTACTGTCCCTCAGCGTATTTATAAGTTGTGAAACTTACTAAAAGCTTTAAAGTTCACATGTGTATATATATGACACTACTTCGAAGATTTACAAAATATCTTTTGGAAATATTGTACCATTAACCAGACACCAGCGTCGGGAATACCGTTCTTTTCTCTGCACCTAAATAAAAAAATTCATGAGCCATCAATCATATGACTGCATTAAAACGGCAAAGATGTCTTTAGTCACATGTTTTAGGGGAGGGGGGGGGGTTCTACTTTTCACCCTCGAATCGCTAACTAAATTCTTACTTCTCTTTTCACTTTCTCCATTTTGTTGACACTTTTGTTTACGTCTCGCTTCAGAATATATTCTTGCGCATGTGCGAAGGTGATGCTATCGATAAATACGGACAATTTATGTGCTCCCCACAAAACTTCATTTTATTTTATAAATAATGCATTATCTTTGCAGAAGTAAAGATTTAAATTCTTGTATTAACGAAAAGTTTATAACTTTGTGAAGCCTACAAAATAGCAAATCGATGTTTTTAGTCCAATGGCTCTTAAATCAGGCTGAGAGGGATATTGTCTCTTTACGTTACAAAAACTAGCTTTTCAGTAATTTGAGTATGTAAATTAAATCAAAATGCAATCAATATCTGTTTAGTTTAGGAATATCATAAAGAGCTTTTTAATACTTTTCATACAGTCCGAGAAAAAATAGACAATAAACATTCTGCAAACTGATTTCGTATTGTGGGTTAAGCTTAAGACAAGAAGCGTCTCACAAAGGTGTACGCCAAGGAACAGTTTAAGTAATCAGAATTGTGACTAATCAACGTTGACAACAATTAACAAAACCGAACCATCTGCCGCAAACATTTGACACAAATATTCAGGGGTACACAGTGTGCAGTCACGATTCCCTAAAACTTAGGCAACGAGTCGTGAAATAAGAAAATGACAGACAGTAACCAATTCAAACTTATTGATCCGTATATTTCCTCATTTCAATCTGTAAATGTATATTATGGTTTGGAAGTTTCCCACATTTCGTCTTTTAAATTGGTAGCCGACTTTTCCCAATTAATTTAGATGTTCATCCATTGTATCATTTTTATTGATCTTATTTCGACATTCGTATGTGACTCATTGTATGAATATAAAACATATATACCTTTTGATTAGGGATACATAGTGTGCAATCAGTCAACTAAAATGTACCATTCCCTAAAACTTAGGAAACGAGTCGTGAAATAAGAAAATGACAGACAGTAAACCAATTCAAACTTATTGATCCGTATATTTCCTCATTTCAATCTGTAAATGTATATTATGGTTTGGAAGTTTCCGACATTTCGTCTTTTAAATTGTTAACCGACTTTTCCCAATTAATTTAGTTGTTCATTCATTGTATCATTTTTATTAATCTTATTTCGACATTCGTATGTGACTCATTGTATGAATGTAAAACATATATATACCCAATTTACATTTAAAATCCTATTTTCAACAATTAAACAATAGATGGACTTGGAGATCGGCATTGCAAGCCTGCTTACCACCAAGAGACGTTTTGTGATTTCAGATGGCTCGGTGATCCGGGATTTTAAAGACTACGGTCTGTTTCATTTTTTAAATGCGTCAGTGCAATAGGACTGAAGAGCATCACTGAAGAGACATAAGTTGTCGAAATGCTCATATGGTGCACTAAATTATAAGGTATATATGTTCTATATATTAAGTAGATATCCAAATATTTACATTTGAATCGTGGATCGTTCCTCACCGAAGAAACTCTAACACTATCCATACTTCCGTTAACTTCTATGCAACTTACTAAACCTATTTTCTATATTATTTTATTAAGCCATAACAATGAAAATGTAATATCACAAACTCAGGGAAGTCTATAGGTGTCATTGTCCTTGAGGTTCATCATTCTGTGCGACTATGCGTCCGAATTTCAATTATATTTTACTTACTTAATGTCGTTTTCCCGTGTATGTTTTACTATAATCATGTTTTCTGTGCATGCCCTTTGTGATTTGTGCCATACAGCTGGTTTTTTTTCTCTCTCTCTTTTACGCGTTGCATATGACCCGATTGTTAGTAATCTGCCGTCATACGTCAAAATATGCAAAATATTAATTACATCTCACACCATGATTCCAAATGAAAAGGACGTTAATTCAATATTCGACAATAGTCGCTCAAAATAATACAGTAAAAACAAAGTCATGCTGAACTTAATCATATTATTCCATATACGTTTCGTGTGAAAAATGTTATAACCTCTCTTCTTGAATAAGTTATTGATCTTCTCTTTATTTTCTAAATGTGTCCCTTGATTGTGCTGTTTTTGCAGTAAAAGAGAAGGTGGGACCCGTAATCCAGTTAACCACCCCAAATGAGTGACGTTTCTAAGTTTAACTGACAGTCAGTATCGTAACTTCAGTACAATCGAATGTTTTTGTAATGTTTTCTTTGTTCATTTGACTATTATCAGGTTATATTTGCATGCACTTGTGTCGTATAGCCTGGTCAGTTTTCTTTTGTCTTCTCTTTGTCATGTCATGCAATGCTGAAGTTGACTCATTTAAGGGTGAATATCACGTGCAATTCAGTAATGCACTTGACAATTTTTCAGTATAAATAGAGTGTTTAGTGAAAAACATCCCAGGATAAAATTTCTTAACACTATTATTTAATATCAATATGTAAACTATTATATTTTTTTCGAAAAATTATTAAATTCAAACTGATCCCAAACAAACTTATCCCAAACTTGAGAAGGTTGAAGATATAAGACAATACATTTTGCTTATGAAACCGTCAAAATACTATACCTACGTCGTTGATGGCACTGAATACCAGACTACAACAAAACCATTTATGAAAGAGGGAAGTGATCAATATGAACAAGACAAACGTACATTAATATGGAATCCGAGAAGTACATGCAATGAAGATGGTTGAATGTTTACCTGAAATCCAATATACCAACTTTGGACTACAAAGCCGTTAAGTATCTATATAATTCAATCTGGGAGTTCAGTGCATAGTAAATTATGAAAGTGTGTATTTTAGATATTTTGCAAAAGTTGCTTAATGAAAGCATATCTGTTTGGCAACATAATAAACAGCAGTTAAAACAATATAAAATATTATAGAAAAATGTCTAGGTCAGGTCATTTCTAATGCATATTCGAACATTGTTTTCACTATAGATATTTAAAGACTCTCTACAATTTCGAAATATTTTGTTAGTACAAGTACTTACAGCTCACGTTCTGTTCATACTTTAAATGTATTCCATAAAATGTTTTGATGTGTACGTCTGGACACGCAATACACATGTATTCTCTAAGTTTTTTCCTTTTGATAACTGTATCCCGTTAAGGAAAATGAATTGTTGGACGTTTGAAAACACCAGAATAGATAATATGCATACTGATATTGAATTCCTTTTAAAGCACCATAAATCCTCTGAGACTCTCTACTGAGTCTTTGAAGCCAAAATATAATTGTTTTATCTCGGATCCAAAATTATTTATTGACCTTTGTGCAATGAAACTGGCAGAATATCATCACAACGGTAATATTTCCTCGTCACTGTTTCCTATTCTACCCTTTGCTATAATAACATACTGATCAAATTCTTGTTCGTAATGAATGTATCCTTAAGGATAAGACGACAACAACACATTGAAGCCGTCCATTTTTCAATTTATATGGTCAATATATGTGGGAAGTCATTATTCAAAATTACGTAGATATAGCCTAATTAGTTTTATTGATATATACTCATGTTAGAAAAGCACGTTGGTCTTTTATTGTGTTTTATTTTAAAGCTAGACATAACTGTCAAGAACAGGAAGACTTCAGGACATCTAATTGAATTAACCCTACTTCTTTTATCCAATATAAATCCCGATTCCGTAATAACACGTACTGGATTGTCTTTGATTACAACGCGATGATTGAAAATATCTTCAAAACAGACAGATGCCATAAACAAATGTCAGTATAATGGAAATGTATTAAAGCACAATATTTTAACAGAGCACTTTTGGAGATATATTAAAACCAATATACACAAACATGAAAGTAACTGATGTCACATGGCGATGACACTAACAGCAATGTACCACAGTGGACATTCACGGACCCCTGAAATTCAGAGGTAAGACCATGTACTCGGGAAGGGTTAGCGTCTCCTGTTTGGCTAGTCACACCCGCCATGAAAGCCATTAAATACAGACGAAACAAATATAATTCAGCACTATATATATACATGAAAGTGAACAAAAACTGCCTAGAAAGTGCCACTGTCACATAACATCAGGAAAAAGGGTATAATAACATTTAAATCAGACCCTCCGCGGGGAACTTTCTTTTCCAGTTCAATACTGCAAAGTGAAGTGTGACGTTAATGTAAATACGAAAGTACCTGGTGTCACATGACAATGACACTAACAGCAATGTACCTCAATGAGTGTAATAGTGAGTGTAATTACGCATTCTTTAATACATTTTCAGTCGTTATTTCAATATTGAAACAGAAATGCAGATTTGGTATTTTGATTATGTTTTTCTGTTTTACACATGGCATATATTTTTTCCTTATGATTATGACTTTTTGCGATGCAAGTTTGTGCCTATTTACCAATGCCCAATGAGTATTCGATATCCTTGTTAAAATCATTGTGTCATTGTGGTACATATAAAGATAAAATTACATTTACTGTAATTTCAATTTTGTTATTTACGACAAACTTTCAATGAATATATTGATAACAAAACCAAGTCTCGGTGAAAGATATACAGATATATTTCTGAAATCGTATAGAAGTTGGTCATTAATCTTCGATATTAAATACTACTCGCATTATTGTGTTGAATAATATTGTTCACGGCGTCTCATATCGCTTGGGAGAACCGATTGATCACCGTATAAGATTAATTGTTCTAATAAGCTGCATACTACATAAGAATAGTCACGACCATTTTACACGGCTTATTGAATTCTTTTCCAACTTTTTGAGTTAATTCAAATACATCTAGAATTATCAGCAGTCAGACATAATCTCGTCGCTCATAAAATCAAATTGCATAAAAGACTAAATGAGGTGGAATGCTACGACATCATCAGGACCTAATAGCATATGCATACTGTCGAGGAAACTCACTAGCAAGTAGGTGGCAAAATCGAATCATATCTGACAGATATTAGGTTGAATGGTATTTTACATCGCCGTCCCCGATTATTCAGTTTATAACGGCATGGAAGAAGAAGGTTACTAACCTCTTTACACAACCCCGCATTTGAGGAATCGAACCGGATAGTTTGTACCCCGAGCCAATCGCTTAACCACTACTGAAAGCCTGTTGCATTGAGTAGGACACAAGTTACATCAATATGATTAAAACCGTTTTATGTCACATTTCAAATCATACTTTGTGTACTTTTCGTCAAAGTGGCAGACAAAATAAACCTAAAAGATAAAGTTAGAGCAAATAAATTGCATGATCAGGGCGTATAATTTTAGTTGCTAGAAAGACTTCTTTGAGATGAATCTGATATATTTCTATCTCTTTTAGGTTATTTGATACCTCTTCGACTTGTGGTTTGCTTAAAGAGATCAAAATGATTTGCATTGAAACAAATAAAAAGATTTCATTACATTGTAGATAGGAAAGTCTTATATTAGTCAACTAAATAATATCTTAACATTAGTGGTTTTTCTTCAAAATGGCGTTAGTGAAACAAATGAAATTTGTGAGTTTAATATTATTCTCTTTACAGCCAGGAGTTCGTAAAATGTAAAGCTTTACTCATGTGTATCTATGCCCATGTTGTGATGTTTTCTACAGAAGATTTATCTACATTCATCTGTCAAGTTATTTGCGATATGTAGTTGAGATAAACGTTACACTTATTTCCTAGGCATATAGTAAAACTCGTAAAACTTTCTCAGGAGACAGATTTACTTAAGTGTTAAATACTCCCATTCTGATGTTATGTCTGGTTCTCTTTATCATATTAAGAATAGAGGAATGTTCTTCTTTTAGTATCGGCGGTGAGCATCCTTTCTCTTGGTGATAAAGTACTATTTACTTTCTTCTTTTTCAATTGAATATACTTTGTTTTCGGTTGAGTTTAGGATCACTAATGATAGAATACTAGAATAGTCCATACACTAAATTGCATCTGTGTTTGAAATGTGCATTTCTCAGAAATCGCGTGCCGTGGTAATTAAGCAACTAGTGAATATACAAAAGATATAGGTTATGTATCACTTTTCGATTATACATTTCCTGACCATCAACACTAATTTATGACTATGTTTGGAAATGCTAAGAGAGTGACAAATGAGCATTTCTGAAGAGACATTAGTTGTTAAAATACAAATATTGTGTAGAATATATATATATATATATATATATATATATATATATATATATATATATATATATTATATATATGTATATATATATGTATATATATATATATGTATATATATATATATATATATATATATATATATATATATATATATATATATATATATATATATATATATATATATATATATATATCCCATTTTATTATAGCCACTGGGTCGATTTCCCTGGCTGCTGGTGTGACTGTCGGTTCCCGGGGGGTGATCATATACCTTGTTTACCGTGCTTTTCTAAATTTACTATAACAAACAATATAAATCATTTTTAAACTAACGAACATCTTCGTCATACATAGCTCTGTTCTTAAAATTGGTTTTTGGCGATGACGATGATTTATTTGGTCTTTAAATATTCATAAATTGGCATTCCACAGTGTCTGCATGAGTATCAATGAGAAAAAAAATCTGGTGTCAAAATGCCCATGTAGTGCAGCATATCAATATATGTATAAATCGCCTTAGTTTCAAATATATTGTACATTTTGTATGTTATAATATCATTTGTAATGTCAATTTTGTAACTATTCACAAATTTCCATTTTACTACTTTAATCATTTGAAATGAAAAACTGCATTTATAATAAATGTCTTAAAATAGATTATATGATGCACTGCACACCTATGTAATGTTTACATAATATTTACTGAATGATAATATACGTGCATGTCGTAATTTCAGTGATGCTCAAGGCCTAAAATCAAGAATTACAAAATATATGGATAGAAAGCTAATAAATGACCTAAAAGGAAGAACCATCATCTGTGGAAGGAGATTGATTGATTTTTGTTTTACGTCACACCACGAATATTTCACGTATATGATGACGGCATCTGCCTGATGCAGGGTATACAATTTTTGACCTTTGCAACGGACCCACCCGCAGCAGTAAGGGATCTTTAACGTGCCATGCATACCACGACACGGGGCCTCGGATTTTACTGTCTCATCCGAAAGACATGACACCAGCATGACCAGAGCGGGACTCGAACCCCGGCCTCCCGATCAGGAGTCCGACGCGATACCACTAGGCCACGCCGGCTTCTGTGGAAGGAGAGACATATGCAAGGTTGAAATACTTCTTAGATTTAGGATAATAAATAAAGTATCACATTTTTTTCAATATACATTTGAGGTCAGTACAGAAGCACTTTGAAAGTGTTATTTCAGTGACTGACGACAATAGACTTGAATAGATTTTTGCACATTATAAGCGGGTATTAATTATGGCACCACATGCATATCTCCACAATATACCGTTTCAAAGATGATCAAATAAATCATAACCTGCTAGAATCCAAAAGATTAGACGAGAAAATTAAACACTACTTTTAATTATTTACAAACGTGGATATTCCAGTTTCTACCATCAATAACCCTGGCGGCAAATTAATTAAGTCACACAATCCTGATGTGGATGATTGAAGTCAGGGGTGTTTTGAAGACTGGGAATTCAATAGACAACGAAACATATTTTGGTATATAGGTCAACACATTTTAACCTGAAACTTTCCAAGTTTTAAAAATATAATCACCTGAAGGCCATCTTTGTGTAGAACTTCGTGTTACTGACTCATGCAACCCGACATATTGCAAATTAAATTCAAGCAAGATCGGGATCTTTTTGACAAAGCTACAATCAGCATTTGACATAGGAGTATAGATCAATCATTTTATATGCATAGGTGATAACTGCTGAAAACATCTGAACTTACGCAATGCAATAACTGTATCAACATGTGGTCGTCAATTATTGTTCAAAATAAATTAAAACCAAGGAAAATGAATGATAAAAACACACATGATGCAAAAAAATTAATAATATATATATATATATATATATATATATATATATATATATATATATATATATATATATATATATATATATATATATATATATATGTGTGTGTGTGTGTGTGTGTGTGTGTGTGTGTGTGTGTGTGTGTGTGTGTGTGTGTGTGTGTGTATTAATGTCAGATACCTAATGAAATATACATACAGGTTTAATCTATCAGAACATTTTGGGGAATGGGGACGTCTGTTAAATTAGTGGTCGTATTCAATGACGCTTTCAAGTACATGCTAAGAGAGAAAATAAAAAAATAGTTTCAGTTATGAAGAGGGGTATGAAAACTTTCTTTTCTTCTTATCATGATCATTAACATAAGCATAATGATTAACATAAGTATTTGATATTACAGCAATTAATATTTAATGTGCTAGCAGTGGCCAAATAATACGTACAAATATAAAGCTAGAAAAATCATTTATATTAAATTCAGACGTATTACAATAATACTAATTCCTTGCTTATGTGTAAGTGTAAAATACAAAAGTAACAGATGCCAAATGACTGTGTCACTCACAACAATTATACCACAATGGACATTCACGGACCCTGAAATTCAGAGGCGAGACCAGGTGCCCGGGAGGAGTAAGCGTCTCTGCCTGGCTAGCCATACCAGCCTTGAATACCCTTACATACAGACGAAACAAATATAATTCAGCATTGTAAATATATATATATATATATATATATATATATATATATATATATATATATATATATATATATATATACATATACATATATATATATATACATATATATGAATGTGTACAGACACTATGTAGAAAGTGTCACTGCTGCATTACATCAAGAATAGGGTATAATAGCACTCAAGTCGAACCCTCCACGGGGAACTTTTTTACAATCTCCACACTGCAAGGGGAATAAGTGTGACGTTAATGTAAAATAAGAAAGTACTGATGTCACATGACTGTGGCACTAACAACAAGAGACAAATATAAAGCTAATCAATGAACATGTTGTAGATCACATTTAAATAAACAAAATATTAGGGCAATATGAATATACGTTTTGTAACATTTCGTCGATATTATATTTGAACACGGTAATCTCAATCACATACACATTTACGAACATTAATTTACTGCATTATATATGCCCAGTGCGAAAACCCTTTTTTCCTTAGGTTATGACTGATTGACAGGTTTTTTATTAAAGTCACACTATGGAAATTTCACGTATATGGTGACGGCATCTACCTGATGCGGGGCATACAAATATTGACCTTTGCAATGCACCCACCCGAAGCAGTGAGGGACGTGCCATGCATACCACGACACAGGGTCTCGGTTTTTACTGTCTCATCCCATGCCACGCAGATATCCCTCTGGTAATGTACAAGGCCGAAGCTGGAACTTAGGAAATACGTATAAAAAGTTTTTAAGAGATAATTTATGGCCGAAATGAGGTAATATCTATTGAACGAGATACTTATAAATAGTCAAATATTTTTCAATATATCAGTGTCATACAAAACAAAAAAAATCGTTCTTGGATTAAGTATTCAAAGCATCCATTTCAACATCTTTCAGTGACAATGTTCGTATTGAACCCTATTATATTTAGACCCTTCTATCGAATTTCAAATACTTAACTGAATGGAGTTTCATACGCTATTTTCTTTCTTTAAAATGCGTTTAATGTATCATGTGCCTTTATTTTGAACTTATTTATACACAAACATCACACGAATCATTCACCAGACCACTTGTTAATTGCTATACATACTGTTATTCAATAAGTTATTTACATGATTCTGCTTAATCAAATAAATATCTTTTCGCTTAGGTTTAGTTTAACAACACATAAGGATTTATAGAAATAAAAGATTCATGTTTGTAAACAACTAAATTAGAATAATATATTCAATAAAACTACAAGAAGGTGCCGTCAAGCAAGCAAAATGCATGTTTTTCTTGTTACTCTTCCATACCTTGTCAATGAATGTAAAGCACGAGTAAATACTAAAAAATACTTAAACAAGGCATAATATTTTAGCAGGTACTCACCACTTAGAATTGTCCACGCCACTGCAATCTGGTTCTGCTGGATTTAAATCCATTGTAACGTGTTCGAGTCTTAACATCTTTCTTTTGCACACGGAATCTACATATATTCAAAACATCATGGCAATAAAATTTTTCATAGAATTTCGAGTTTTTGATATCGTCACATGATCAAGAATTCTTCCTCCAGCAGAATAATATGTTAATTACGTCATGACTTCTAATGAAGATATTGGTCCTCAAACCTTGCTCACGTTAAATTATATTCGGTTATATAATGCTGTACTTTGTCCTGTAAAATACGAACAATCGATACCCTCGGTAGGAGTATCAATATCAGTATATGGCAGTCATCAATAGAAAACCTTATTCTGTAATCTTGATTTTATTACCGGATATTGTTATAGTTGAAATATGTTAGCAGCATCTAAATCTTTGATTAAATATGCATATAAAGTGTCGATTCTTATTATGCAATAGACAGGAATGTGGCAATACATCTTGTTCCTGAAGTCGAGATTTGGTTGCAATTGAAAAGGTTGTGAAGAAATATCTGCAATAAAACCTAATTCAAAAGCCTATTATAACGGATTGAGCACATTCTATGTTAGTAAATTATGCTATTGAGTGAACAAAGCAAATTGCGTTTTCGGTATACATTAAAAAGAATATTAAACTTTAAGTATTATATATTGGCTCTAAAATCGGTTTACGGAACTGCTTAATGTAAATATTCCACATGATGATTAAGCTGAAATGGTTTCTTCTCGATAGTCGGATAAATATTAAAAACATTGCACTTTATTGCTTTTTTCCCTTCCTCTTTATCTGTATTTACTCAAACAAAAAAAAAAAAAAAAAAAAAAAAAAAAAAAAAACCTCGAATGCACTTCACTCTTGTCAATGAGTCAGCGGAAACAGATTATTATGCTTGCCAATCTGATGTTTTAAATAATAAGTTTACCTTTCAATCATGAACATTATGGATCGTATTAATCACAGTTTTAAACTTCGACCATATGTGCTTACATTGACTACATGGGGTTTTCATGCTTAATTATTCTGGTGGAGATCAAAGATTCAAATTCTAGAGTTAAGTTCATGATTAAAACTAAAAACATTATCATTTATGATGTATACCTGTAATTCATTTCATTTGAAATTATTTGATATTAAACTTCCGAACGCATCAAAAGACATCATATTAAGATGGGAGTTTTGTACCACTGGTTTTGTTTTACGTTTTTGGGGGGTTTTTTTTCTTTCAATATGATTAATTCAAATTCAATATTAATGAAAACAAGAGTTTTTCTTAGCTTGTGATATCTGTAACCCTGAGTTAAAAGTTTACTAGTAATTTGTAAATTTCGTTTATGAAAGTCCAAAACATCTGTGCAGCCTCTGACAAATCGAACTAATTGAGATATATAGATACCATATGATGGGAGTCGAGGGACATCGCCATCCATGTTAGGAAAATTTACAATAGGAAATACAAAATTCTCACGTTTATCATAAATATTATTATATATATGGTGGTTGATAATTTTGATGTTCAAATCTAAGAAAGGTGTAGATTTATCTCGAGTATTATCTTTATTCATTTTGAGCTCTGGTGGATATATTTCTGATATAAATTGTTCGAATTCAAGGTTGTCGATAACCAAAATGTCATCCAGATATCTGCAAGTATTATTAAATTTGTCAATGAGGTCAAAACTCATAACAATAAAGAAATAAATCTGCTATCAGAAGCGCGCAGTTATTACCCATAGGAATCCCAACTATTTGTTGATATATCTTGCCATCAAATTATATTATTCATGAGAAAATAAAAATCGAAAACTAAAACTGCCCTATAGGTATCAACATATTTGCTTATGCACTATCAATGAGTCTAGGTCAAGTTGATGATATACATTTCTACAGTATATTTAAACCAAAGTATTATTACAATATGCAAATTGCAAGATCAAGGTCACAAGGTCAAATACCTTGGTATTAAAATGTAGTACTTGTTATAGGGAGTGTGTGTGAAATATGAAAGCCCTATCCCTTAAACTATAGGAGAACTCAGCTTACAAAACTTCTTAACCAAATATTATTGTAAGATCATTTTTCAAGGTCAGGGTCACTTGGTCAACTGTCATGGTATAACAATGTAGTACTTGTTATGGTGTGTGTATGTGTATGTGAAAGCCCTCTTCTTCATACGGTTAGAGAAATCTGCTTACAGAACTTATCAATAAACGCCAAATTTCAAAGTCAAGAACACTTTGTCAACTGTTTTGGTAGCGAAATGCAGTGCTTGATGAGTGTTTGTGTGAATAAAATATAAAAGTCCAATCCTTGATATTTTAAGAGAAATCTGCTTTCCAGATCTTCTTAATCGGCCGGACAAGGCGATTCCTATATCACCCAGGGTGCAGGGAGAAAAACCTTTTCACTGTCCTTTGCGATTTGAGTGACACATGACATTTTCTTCTCAAGTGATGTATATAGTGAATATCCTTCATTACTTCCATGGTAAATACAAACTAGTGATGGATTGCTTCTCATTCCAGCAAAATAGCAAAATATATCAATATGAGAACACCATACATCTACGCATCAGAACGTTACCATTCTCTGGTACGTCCCCTAGTGGAGTGCATGTAATTATATGCATGCATTTATATTACTTTGGAACTGACTACAAATAGTAGACTTTTCTTCATTTATCTGATCTTTATGTTTTTCAGCAACACATTTTTCATTGATACCTTTAATCTCTATTACACGATATAAATATCAACAATGTATTGGAATATTTACATTAAAGAATGTAATATAAATATAAAGATAGAATATAACTGCTAAGTAACGTGCTAAGATAACAGAAGTCATTAAGGAACATCTATTCTACTAGACAAAAATAGAGTTATAGGCTATCAGGTACCCCTGAAAGAAACAGATACCATGGGGGAGTAAGCATCCAGCTCCTGTCGCGATATCATGGCATTTATTGGGCTTGTATAACCAGTAGTCTGAAGATGTAGTGGCAGTAATACCGTAGTCACAATCGGTAACACAGCCATGATAAGCGAAAATGTTGTTTTATTATAGTACAAACAGTTTAACACGAACTACAATCAATTAAGAGAGTCAATTTGTTAGACAATGATTTCAGAATAATATTCAAAATGACAAAGATGCCAATAAGTGCAGTATGGCATGAGTAAGATACAGTTGCAATGGTATTTTAACACACTAGTGATGGACTCTTTTTTGCGTTTTAGTAGACAAGTTTTGGTTTCAAGCAATCCATTCATATGAGCACTCCATTTATATGATAACATCTCCTGCTGAACTCCTTGGTGCACATGCACCAGGTCTACCGAATTTTACGTTATTCTAAGTATTTCATTTTCAATATTATTTATTCTATATATATTGATCTCCCTCCAAGTCCTTCCAAATATATATCTAAAGGTGTAAATGTCGATAAAAATGTAGATGATACAAGCCCCCTGGGTGTGACCGCAGAGTGCGCTGATGCAGTTGAAAAGCCAAGTTCACGTGGAAATCTGCTTTAAAGTTAACGTGTGTGCTCATCACTCCTGGGTGACTTTGAGTAGCAAACTTTATCTTGACGCTACATTCAACCTAGTACCGATGTTAATGTATAACCACTCGTACCCAAAACATGTTGACAAATAGAATGACTACTCATCAAATAGCAAACGATCGTCTATTGCATTGTCACAGGTCCAAACTGTACACTTAACAGAAATGACACACCTACATGTGCAGTACAAGTGCGACAGATTTTCATTTTTCCACACCGATAGCCTCAAGGGTATTATAAGTCTATTTTTCAGTGCTTTAAATTGACGTGAAATATAGACTTTTGTAAATCACTCTAAAATTAAGGAGCATCGCCGAGGAGAAATAAATTGTCGAAATACGCTTATGGTGCACTAAACTATAACGTTTATATGTTTTAATATTTATTATCACACTAGGCATTTAGTGTGGATTTATACCTCAATGTCCACTTGAAACTGTGATTGGTGGATGAATGTAAATTTGTAATGCTTGTACGGTACGTGTGAAATAATACCTTACTGTCATGATAAACTATCAAGACTGTTGGTAACGACGAAACAATTTACGTCTTATTAGTGGGTTTTCTGCAGCATAGTATACTTGTATATTACCTTAACACAGTTGCGTATATAAATTCTTGACTTCTAACTTCTTATCATAACACAGAAAGTAATTGAAATTAAAAGCAACAATGCAAACTACGAAAGTAACAGGTGTCTAGTAACTATGGCAATAGCCACAATGTACCATAGTGGATATTCACCAAATCCTGCAATTCAGAGGTGAGGCCAGGTGCTCAGAAGGAGAAATTGTCTACTGAATGGCTAGCAATCATTATTATTATTAATTAAAACAATGTGATGTAGAGATGATGGATAAATCCAAAGCACAAGTCCAAAAATCATAAAACCATAGGACATACAAAATCAGTGAAAATGAAAAACAAATGGAAAATAACAAAATATGTCTACTTGAAGAGCATATGTGAACCCCTGTGATGGAGTGAGATCAGGTGCCCGGGGAGAGTGAGCATCTCCTGTTTGCTAGCAACACCCGTCACATATACCCAGTAGAAAGAGTCAGATCGTGTAAATTCCATATGTATTTTGGCAAACAGGGCGTTGGGGACTATAAGATGTGCATGATGACAAAGATAATGGAGAGATCATAAATGTAAGAACTATTTGTATACTAAGCTACGGTCCCTGATCTGACGGGATATGGACAAACAACAACAATAACAATAATAATAATAATAATAATAATAATAATAATAATATTATTATTATTATTATTATTATTATTATTATTATTATTATTATTATTATTATTATTATTAATGATAATCAATATATCTCTCCATTATCTTTGTCATCATGCACATCTTACAGTCCCCAACGCCCTGTTTGCCAAAATATCCTCAAGCCATTTAACAGTTTGCATTATGCTGTAGGGAGGTTCGTTACAAAATATTTATTTGTTTTACCTGTAACCGTAAATAAAGTTTAAAATACTTTGTGTGCAAATCCAAAACTTTGGTTCAAACACTAGCGAATCTAGGGATATATACCACATTGCCATGTAATCAAGGGGAATGTACAATAGGGAATCCAAAATCGTCATACAAGATACAGACAAGTTCAAGTATTCGGGTTTTTGTTTTCTTCTTGTTCTCTTTATGGAGGATGATTTATAAAATCTTTTAATGTGTGTCCTTTGATTGTGCTGCTTTTGCAATGAGTGGGAAGGTGGGCGCCCGTAAACCGGTTAACCACACCAATTGAAAGTCGTTTGTTACTTCAATTGAGCGTTCTAAGTAGGTATTGTAACCGCTTCACAATCGAATATTTTTGTAATGTCGTTTCTCTGTGTATATTCTACTACATGTATTATCATGTTTTGTGTGCTTGTCCTTGGTGAGTTTTGTCATACAGCATTGTCAGATATCTTCATTTTCCTCCTTAAACATTTTATCATACAGCTTATTGCATTCGACATATCTGATATAGTTAAAACAACTACTCAGTTAATATAAGAAAATTGCTTACTCCATAGACGTTTCACTTTAAAATATTCCAATTAAGCTCTTAAAATATATTTGAGACATCCGTAATCCACTGTTTTATGTGGCATTTTAAATAAATACGTCTGATGTCAAAATAGTCAATCTACATCCACTGAATTGAAAACTTCAATCCATTTGTCAGTTTTTGACATAACTTTCTACCACCTAAGACTGTATTTATAGCTTAGGACTTTTCATTGGTGCCCTAGTTAATTACTACTTCATTCCGTTGAAGAAAGCGACGGCGCACAATGATAACGGAAAGTGAATACGGACACAAGGATAGATTTATATCATGGTGAGCCCGTGATATAGTAAAATGTTGTTTATTATATAAATTGCACTATAACGCTTTTAGTGTAGTATCTAACTAGAGATCTCCTCGCATGGTAAAATGGCATTAAAAGCTTTGTTGCTGACACGGCATGAATACAATCGTAAATATGCACATCACTTTGTTTCGCTAGTAGAAAGTAAAGGTTTTATCATACATAATTCTCCATCGAAATTTTAACTATACTCGCGGAATAATGAAACGTATGCTTACTTTCGATAGTAATTATTTTACGTGATTCATTAATGATTAGTTCATCGTGTAGGTTTCTCGATTATTTCATCATTAACGAATATATTTTGACGATTTTCGTTGTCCTATTACAGATGGCGTTGAAATAAGGGTACCCTTCGCCTTTTGCTGTAACGCGTATGCCCACTTCTGGCTTCAGTCATTGCTCTTTGCTGCCCCTACCATTGACCCCATCAACGAGCGTATTGTCCTTTGAGGGATATTAGTTCACTCCGGGCATAAGTGAGTTGAGCGACGTTATATGAGGCGTTGACACGTTTCCTAACTTTCAAGTCCAGCTCAACAGATGCTCGATTGGGGACAAATCCGGGCTGTATGGTGGCCAATTAAGAACTGGGACATTGTTGTGAGCCAGAAAGTCACTACAAACTCTTACAACATTGGGACTAGCGTTGTCCTTCAACAACGTAAAGTTACCTAACATTAGCGGATAATGGGAATTATGAGTGGTTTCAAGACCTGAACCCGATCTGTTACTGCTGTAAAATTATCACGAATAAAATCGAGAGGTTTTTTCACGACTTGCCTATACCTGAACTGATCTTTCACCGAATCTGTCATTTTTCGTTACGCAAGTACCAGAATATCGCTCACCACGAGGTCGATAGACACGTTGTCGTCCACCGGATCTGTGAAGCAAGACTCGTCAACAACACATTACCCCGATGGGCCACATGAAACGATCATACGCATGTGCAAGCAGCCACTGCATTCGACATTAGCATTGTCTTTGAATAAATGGCGGACCATTATACGACGTCGTGGCCTTAAATGAAAATCCCTATACCGACTGACCTCTTACCGTTCTTGTACACGCTGGCTGTCCATTAGTGCCCGCGTGCCGCCTCCGTCATCGTCTAAAATCGGTCACGGAGGTGTGTGGTAGGTATGTCTGCATTTTAACGTATCCTGCAACGGTCACACAATCTCCCTGCGGTTGAGAGACGCCCTCGAAACGGGATATTTTTGTCTCATCTACACTATATTGCTACGCTAAATGACGTTGCGATTGCCCCTGCATTATCAGAACAGTGGCCCTATCCTTATCGACTTCACTCAAACGCGGCATTTCACTCTACATCGTTTCGAAAAAAATGATATGTAGCTGATCTGTTCTGTTCAAATGTTAGATTTACCAGAGCATATGGTGCAGAAGTAACCATAATGCAAGCTTTTAAAGACAAATCTGCTTAAAGTATGCGGCGTCGAGTGTGTTCATGGTCGACTTTAGCCGTAGAACATTTTCACAGTGCACTGAATTAGCTCAGTGTCAAATTGTAATTAAATTCCGTCCACTTGTCTAAAAGTTACATTAAAAAAAAACTGCACAAGCGTTTTTTTCCGCTAGTATATATAGAAAAGCTCTCCTCGGGAAAAATTTTGTATACAGAGTTTCCTCCGGACAGAAAACGCTCCTACCTCACAGGTATTTATGTGGATTTTATTGTGCTTCAGAGGGGCAATTCCGTACAGGATAAATGTGATTAAGATGACATATACATTTAACTTGTCACTGTTCATACTTAGCTTTTACTAGGTTCGACTAGTAATGCTGGTCATACATGTCGGGTGTTGCTACCAAACTCGAAATACTTGCCCTTTACGGGCGTCTAATCTCCGATACGCTGCGGATTATCATATTGTCCTGAAGTAAAAACTTTCGATTTATGAGTTTAAACCGCCATTATCTTTATGATATGTTTATCGCAACAGACAGTAAATCTCATAACACAAACTTAAAGATAAGAATTATCTAAGGTATTTGATCTACCTCTGGTTCTTCAGGGGTTCGAGGTAGCCATGTAGTATTTTGTCTTCTATAATACACGATCCTTTTACCAGTGTTCGGTATCTGAGCATTTAACTTGCATATTATCATTGTGATATTCCAATTTACATGTGTTATGATGCATTAAGATGTTAAAAAACACATCTCACGAATATATTATCGCTATATAAGTTACGTATTACTCCTACATAATTAAAGATAATTGATTTACTGAAACGATCAACAGGGTATAAAGAAGCAAAGTAATTACCAATCAGAACGTGAAAGGCAATGAATAGAAATTGAAAATTATACCATCATGACAGAGGTCTTTTTACAGTGGCGTTAAATGAAGTATAAGGATGATTAAGGGAATGAAATTCATCGTTTTCTCTTAACTTTTTTTTTGTTTTCCTTCGACACTGTTTTATCTCAATGATAAAACAAATTTTAAGAAAAGCAGCGAGTAAGAGAAATGAATTAGATAGTCACGTTTGCAGAGAATAAGCCATGCCCAAGACAAATAGAACGTTGTGTAATAGTTTGTGGAATCGAATTCTAAATGAACTTATATTTATTGTTCATGATGACGTTTGTCCATTTGGAGTTTGAATTAGAAAAGCAAATAAAAAGACAATTAACAGATTTCACCACAATGGCTTTGGAGACGAGAGGTTATGATGTTTTATGAGTTTACCAATATCAGCCATTTAAATTTTGAAAATATTCATCGTCAACATTGTACATAATCATCAGCATCATGACTCATTAAGGAATAGCGTAGTAGTTAGCTTAGTTATTATCCTTTGCTAGCTCTGTGTGCTTAACGTTTTCCTGTTCAGTGGTATGGATAAGACCAGGATCAGCAAAGCCCTCTACTATGGAACCTGATACGATCGCTTCTATTGGCGGTGCCTGAATTTGATTTTTCTCTTTGTTAATGGCCGATGAAGCTTGTGTTGATGTTTGCTTTGTAGTTTTTGCCTGATTATGACTGTTAGTCCGTAATGCTGGCTGTACGGTACGCATATGTTTTACTGCTTCACGTAGATCTATAATCTCATACACGACTGGAGCAACGATAATAAATATTGCAGCAACAAACGTCCACACTATCGAGGTCCACACCTAGGACAAAATCAATAATACTTTAATAACAATATATTATTGAGAATTCATCTCACAATCTATTATAGTTCCGTCTGTTTTCAATATATGTTTCCATTATGCAATTAGGTATTTAAAGTTCACCGAAAATGAGAATGTTGAATTTTTTATCCCATGTGAAACCGTTGTTTTTGTTTGTTATATAAAGAGGTCCACAACATAAATATATTTGCACATATTCAAATGTTTCTTGTCAAATCAAAAACTGACAAGCTTATCGGTTTACAAGTCTTATTCAAAATACCCTTTTACGTTTCTAGTGGAAAATAGTTAGTTTTGACGTCGTGCAATGTTCGATCTTTTCGTTACACAATGTTATTTCCCATTTGGGATGCTATCTGAGGTAAAATAAAGATGATAACGTCATCAGATTCTATGGAAACCGGTCTAAAACTCAAGGAAATGAGAGTCCACAGATGATGTTTTCATAGGAAATTGATGACGTCATAACGTCAGATACCGTCCCAAATGCACGCCGAATTAAGCAGAGAAAAATGTTCTTTGCTGTTTCTTATTTTCAGTATTAATTCTAAATGTGAATTAGAACCTTTTCATCGGCGGATTCAGGGAGAACAGAGGAGGCGCCCTCCCCCTCCGACAGTGAGTCAAAATTTTGCCATTTTGCTGCATCTTGGCCATTTTCTGTCTAAACTGACAAAATTCGCCCCTCGACACCCTGGCAAAAAGAAAGTTGGATCCGCCACTGCTTTTATTTTAAGCGTTCATGACTGAGAGAAATAAGAAAATTGTATTACAACATGACAACAGTATGTTATCTGCTGTGTACATCTTAATCCTTCTTAATATTGTCTCTCTGAAGGTAGGTTAAAATAGTTTTGCCAATACTTATTTTATATAGTGAAAGTAAACAAATATATTGAATACGGATGATCTTAATAATGTTTATAAACAAATCGGAGTCCGCCGAGTTCAGACCTTTTTTAGACTTCACATAACTTATATAATGCACACAACAAAAGTCTTTGTTTAGATATGAAATAAAAATCACATCCAAGTGTAAGATTTAGTTTAAAAATCTGACATATATTACAGTGAGCAAAATGGTTTTTCGAATTCTATTTAGAACATAAGCTAAGTATTAATTCTTTAGTACTATTTTTGAGATTATCTGAAGTATATATAATGCTCAGCTTTTGAGTACACAAGTACTCTTGTTTATAAGTCTCTGAGTACACTTCGTATCAATTGGAAGAAGATGATCTACGCCTTTTGGAAACTGAAATTAGTCTGTGTATTACAACGAAATGTCCACAATATTTGAGCGTGTTAGGTTTGTCATGTTGCTTAGCTAACACAAATAGATATCGTGAACAGTGTACTCTCCTTATAAACTTACAGTAAGTACCCGAGGTTTCAGTTCAGACCTTTGACAGACCTGTAGGTCGAAATCAATTTAACACTATAGCACTGTCGTGATTATTCTAATCGAAAGTCTTGTTTTTATTTAACCTTAGTCATGGCATACTTAACAGCAGATATTGGCATTCCATATGGATTATTTCTACCAAATACTTTGTTTTCTTTAATAAAGCATGTTAAACAATTGCTTAGACAAAGTGTTAATAAAAAGATAAAAGCATTTGACTCAGCCCTATGACAGAAGTCGCTACATTAGAAATGCATCATTAGTAATGTAATAATTTGGAAAGAAACACACAGTTGAGTGGTCATAAAACTATTAACAAGTATAATAATGCCGAGTAAAACCATAAAAAAATTATAATTGTTTTCACCAGAATAAACTGTGCTCTATCGATCTATAAGCGAGCTCAGACCCTTGATCTGTAGGAGTCCTGATCAACATTCAGTGAGTACGAGGATCAGAACCATGTCTCCTCTGGCAAAATTTTAACAAGCCCGTCATATAGTAACCGTCGCGCCTTGTTAGTCAGCGTACAAGGTTCAAATAAATGTCTGTAGAAAAGTGCAATGCAGGGCTTTGTCTTTTTGGCGACCCTCGCGTCATATTGTTGATGACGAAGGCGTTTCACTATTTTGGAACTCAAAAAAATTTAAAAATCAAAAAATTATGGGATATGGGAACCTTTCACCCTACTAATTTCCTAAACTGTACACAAGATCACTATAGAAATTGAGATGGAAGTTCAATTCGATGCATGTTATTGAAAAGTAACATTTCCGTATTTCGTTAAAAGTTCTGAATAAGACCTAAGACATTTTCCAAAGGCTTTCTCAGTTTATGCGAGTAAATTTTTCAACGTTATTTGTAAAGTTTTCATATGAAAGTCCAAAACGTTCCTGTATGCTCTGGCAAATCGAAACAATGACATTCCTTTTATGAGTACACTTTTTCGTAAGGGCGACAGTCATCTGATTTGACGAACACGAATATCGGTATGGTATCAAAATAAATAAGCCTAAGAACTTGTCATGTGTCACTAGGTAATCCTATTTTATTAAAATGTATATTAGATGTTGAATCCATAACACATCAATCTGATTAAAACCCTGTTTTTATCCCGCTTCTCTATTTGACCTAGTGCGGATAAAGATCTGGTGAAACTCCGTAAGGGGTCATGTTCTGGTGAACTCTGATGACGTTTCAGTCACCGAAACCGTCATTTCCCATAGCCAATCAGTGACTCGGCAAGACACGTGATAGTGAGGCAATATGTAACACACATTGTTCAAAAACTGCCTAGTGGGTCACGCACTCTGAGGTTGTTAATTTCATTTCTAGTAATTTTTAGCCGATCCACTGATTGGCTGAAAATTAGAGTTCACTAGAACATGACCCCTTACGTAGTTTCGCCAGATCTTTATCTGCACTAGGACAAACAGAAAGGCTGAATAAAGATATGGTTTTAATCAGATTGTTGTGTTCTGGATTCGACATCTAATACATATTAATAAAATAGGATTACCTAGTGACACATGACAAGTTCTTGGGCTTATTTATATCGATACCATACTGATATTCGTATTCGTCTTTCATTAACTCTCTTCTTGAGTTACCTGTTGGGCCATATTCTTTTTATGAATGATTATAATTTTCTTTGTGTGTTTAGTTCTTTTTGTGCGTGGAAAACTGGACCCAAAACCCTTATTAACCATATGGATGGATTAACAGTACTTGTTTCAATTAACTATGCTTAATCCGTGCCACAACTACATTTCCGTAAACTATTTTTGTGTTGTAGTTTTGTGAGCCACTCCTTATATTATTTACGACGATTTTCGTCATACAGATGGGTGCAGTCCTAACATAACATACACGTTAACGCGAAAAGCGGTCGCGAGGACTGCTCTAGCACACGTGCTAGGACTGCTCGACCGGACGCGCGTGCGCTCCTCGCGTTAACGCGGTAGGGAATTCGCGTTAACGCGATGTATTCCCGCGTGCGCTCGGTCCAGTCGCACGTTCACATGTCTATATTCGTAATTTTCTATTCAGTACGGATGGAGAAAATAAAATGGATCTAATTAAATTACCGCGAATGTCGCCATAAAAACGTGTATTAAATGAAATGTTAAAATGACACCCTGCATTAAGGATTTCATATGTAATATAACAAAGGAAATTATCGCGTAGACATGCAATAAGGTATTTATGAAAAAACTTCGTCAGTTTATACTAGCATGATTACTTTCTAATTTCTTTTATTTATTTATTTTTAATTAGTTGATTTATGTATATATTTCTTTTTTGTTTATTCATTTATATTTATTTTATTGTTGTATTTACATGTATTTCTTATTAATGTTTTTATTATTATTATTTTTAATTAAGCTATTTTCTATAATATATAAATATAATAATTATCGTTATTATTATCTTTATTAATTTTTATTTCATTATTATTATTATTAATATTATTATTATTCTTATTATTATTATTATTATTATTGTTGTTGTTGTTGTTGTTGTTGTTATTTTCCTAAAATAAGAATAAATTTCATTAAAGTCAATGTTCGGAAATTGCGTTCAATATTTCTGAAATTCATCCCTCAACTCGAAAGGGTTTTATTTACTTCTAAATATCTTAGTTACACATTAATAAGTTTTTAAATATACATATACAATGTATATATCTATTGTCCTTCAAATCCTTCTATATGAACATGGTAATACATGTTTTAAGTTGAAAGCAAGCGAACGTGGCTGTCAAGCACGTTCACGCGGCAGTCAAGCGCGTTAACGCGGCAGTCAAGCGCGTTAACGTGGCAGTCAAGCGCGTTCACGCGGTCTCGAAATTAAGTTCACGTGGAAATCTGCGTTAACGCAAACGCTTGTGCCCAGCAGTCCTGAGCGCACGAGGAAAGCAAACTTCACGTTAACGCGACGTTAACATAATGTTATGTTAGGACTGCACCTCACTGTACGACAATTAAATCAGATTCCTCTTTCTTTCCTCGAATATAAAATAACGAAATAGGAAAAAAAAACCTGCGAACAGATTATCTGATGTTGGATTCAAAATATTTGATTTAAACAATCTCGACTATAAATTACCATCGCAAATACCTGTATGATTAAGAGTAACAGTGCTTAAATGGTGAAATGCGTACATATACTACTCCAGCTGAATATGCATTACTATAAATGTATTTATCATATAACTACTATTAGAACGGGATGCTATGAGTACATGTATGAGAAATTAATGTTTAAACAATATCTAAACTGTTTCGTAATTTCACTCTTTGAATGCACATGAATGAAGGGAAAATACTTATTACAGTATCTGCTATTCTATAATGTCAAATCGACCAATGGTCAATACAATACACAAAAAATAAAACACAAATGGTAAATGCATAAGAAAGTGAGTTTAAGATATGAATGAAAAATAGATCTGCAGTTTTTCTAGTGTATTTTGTCAAGGTAAACTCATTACGCTTTGCTTCTAGAGATAACATTATTTTGTTCTTGGGTTGGAACTTGAACTTGAATAAAACAATAGTATTTACCCAACGCTGAAAAGCTGCAAGATCCAATACTCCTTCTGCAACCATCACTGAAGGCCATAGAAGGATAAAAGACAACGCTATGATGACCGATCCTATGTAAGCCATCATACGGGTACCTTTAAAGGCTTTACAGACGTCTTCATAAGACGGTCTATTGTCAATAACATGGGCTGCTGTCAAGTTTAAGTCCCTGAAATTTTAAAATGCACGTAGTACATTTAATAAGTGCATGGACAAAGATATATTTTCCAAACATACAAGACCAATGTTATCAAAAATTTCGACATTATTATATGCTAATATCAGGGTGAGTTTCTCTCTCTCTCTCTCTCTCTCTCTCTCTCTCTCTCTCTCTCTCTCTCTCTCTCTCTCTCTCTCTCTCTCTCTCTCTCTCTCTCTCTGTTGTTTGACTTCGTCTGGTGGAATCTAAAATTTAAGTGATACACTATTTATTAATAAAGTATGTGAAATTCCAAAGGAACCAGAATTATGTAACAACAACATACCACCCTGAACATCACTGACCAGTTGTTAGTGATGAATAATTGCCTACCACTTCACTAGCCGCGCCCCCAAAATAGCATAAAGTGTACAGAAGACAGAAAACTACTGCATTACTGAACACGAGTTGAATGGATTGACATTTTAATAAGTATCAATATTCAATATATTAACATTGACATAATGCATCCATACAATTAACTTTCATGTCTCTTAATTTTGCTTTGCGTCTCTGACAAATTTAGTTTCTTATTATTCAATGTCAAGCAACAATGGTTTTATTATAAATATAATAAACAGTTATATATATATTAATATCAATAATTATTTTAAATTCGAAATAGTTGAAATGGATCAGTTGTATACTTGCTTTGCATAAAGCTCTGTCCAGGGATTGAGAGGATTATCAATATCACGAGTGTTCTCCCAAATATCTGTCATAGGGACTGAATGGCGAGAAGTTATCAAACTGGATATAACTGTAATGAGACCACTGGATAAAATGCCGACTAAATTCCCAGCAAACATTGCATTCTCTTTACCTAAAATATAAATGTGTACAATATGTTCTTGACATCTGGTCATTACTAGGAGAAGAGTTATTCTTCTTTGCTTACTGTATGAGTCATTTATCTCAGAAAATTCTTTGCAATGCATCATTCAAACATAAATGTAAAATTCCGCTTATGTAGATCAAATAGCACGTATACCATTTCTTATATCAAGGCACTTTTTTTCTGTTTTGCATCCAGATGCGGATAGGGTTTTTACCTTTGAAACATTTCAAAACAGACATTTGAAAACAAACAAGAGACCCAAGTGACTGCTTAAAGAAATTTGCACATTCATCAAGGCACATTTTTTTTTCTTTTTGTTTTCCTGTTTTGCATCCAGATGCGGATAGGGTTTTTACCTTTGAAACATTTCAAAACAGACATTTGAAAACAAACAAGAGACCCAAATGACTGCTTAAAGAAATTTGCACATTCATATATTTTCTTGCTGATTGTGTTTTGACAACTGACGATAGAGATTGAAAACTTACTTCTCTACACTACTTCTTTACAACAAGTAAATCAGTACCATGGTGCAAAACTAGTGGGGAAAAAATAGAAAAACTAAAAAACTTCGAATTTTTCCTCGTCTCATAAATTGTTTTGAAACTTGTTTTGGCTTAAAATAAAATAAAAAAAAACTTTTGGGAAGTTTTGAACTGTTTCCCATAAGCATGCCAAAAGTAGCCTATTACAAAATTAGACAAGAATAATAGAAATAGAAATATTTTCCTTTAGAAGTTAGCAAATTTATGGTTAATGGCTTTTTGAAGGTAAGGTGGTGCAAAAAGGTTTCACAAGTTCAATAGCGTGTATGACCGCCATTTGCTCCATGCATTCCTAACAACTACAGTGGTTGCAGTCCTAACCTTGCATAAAGTGTACTTTATGTCTTCCATGAATTGCCACCAGTTGTGAAATTAACACGATACAGATTGACGAGTATTATCATTTATTAAATGATGAATGACTAAATATAAATAGCAAGAAATTGGGGATCACAACAAAATTTAGAGATCATGACAAAAATTGTGATCCCCTATTACTAGACAAAAATTAATATCATCCATGACTAAAATTTCCATGGGCGCTGTAAATAAAAATGATGCTAAAATCCTTCAGAATGATGAATTCACGCAACCCAAGAAACTCTAAGTTCACTTTATGACTGCTTTTTAAATTTATTTGTCGAAAATAGAGCAAACTTGAAATCAAGTTTTAGTACTAATACCAAATTTACTCCAAGTGCACTTCAAAAGAAAACAGAAGACATCTGACAACGCTGTATGACACAAATCACCAAGGACCTGCACACAGAATATGACGATAGTAGAATACACACGGAACGATATTACAATAATATTCGATTGTGCTGCGGTTACGATACCGACTTAGGACGGTAAATTGAAGTAACAAATATCACTCAACTGGTGTGGTGAACGGTTTACGGACGCCTACTTTCGCACTCACCGCAAAAGCAGCACAATGAAAGGACACACATTTTAAAAAGTCATAAATAATCCTCCATATAAAGAACAAGAATCCACAGGTTTATTTCTCAGAAATATATTCACCAGAGCTCAAATTGAATAAAGCTAATACTTGAGATAAATCTACACCTTTCTTAGATTTGAACATCAGAATTATTAACCACCTAATATATACTTATATTTATGATAAACTTGAGGATGTTTGATTTCCTATTGTAAATATTCCTTACTTGGATGGCGATGTCCCTCGACTCCCATCATATGGTATGATTAAAACTGAGAAATCTGATCTACCAACCATGTATTGGCTCCCAAGACTACATAAAAGTCCATATAAATCATGTTTCATATGTTATTCTAGCCACAGCTCTACTACGGTACTATCGAAACATATTACGTCTGCTCTAACTGCTATTAAAGATCATATTATCAAATATTGTGATGTCGCATTTCATAATAGTAACATCAATTACTTTTGGTCAATTAAAAATTCTCATGAAGTTATAGACAAACTTCTTTCACTAAATTTCAAAGCGCCTCAAATTCCTACATTTGATTTTTCTAGACTTTATACATCTCTGCCTCATGATTTGATTAAAAGCAATTTGCTGTCTCTTATACAATGGTGTTTTCACAGAGAATCTAAAACTTACATATGTACTTCCAATAACTCCGGATTCTTTTCCAACAAAGAATATACTTCATATAAATACTGGACTTGCAGGGAATTATGTAAAGCACTAGATTTTCTCATGAATAATATTTTTGTGCAATTTGATGGCAAGATATATCAACAAAAAGTTGGAATTCCTATGAGTACTTACTGCGCGCCTTTTATAGCAGATGTATTTCTTTATGGTTTCTATTCAAAAATCATTATTATATATTTCTTGTATTGGGTCACTCTACAACCAAATGCAGGCTTTTGCTTGAGCGTTGCATTCTGACAAACAGGGCGATAGGAACTCTATGACGAGCCTTGTCCAAACATTTTTATAAGAGACAAGGTCCTGATCCTCTCTGACTGTTAGTAGGGACTCCTATCAAGGATATGAGCACGGTCTACTTATGTTGATGTAGCCTTACATATGTTTGATAGCAACATATTATTCCCTAAACTTTTCGTGTGTAATGAAATTTTTACGATCTCTTTTTGAGAAACCTGTTGATCCTGTTCTCTATATGGATGTTTTATATAAATTTTTAAATGTGTGTCCTTTGTGTGTGCTGCTTTTGCGAAATGGGTAGGTGGGCACCCGTAAACCGGTTAACCACACCAATTGAATGACTTTTATTACTTCAATTTACCGTCTTAATTTGGTATCGCAAAGGCAGCACAATGACGTTTTTCCATTTATATTCTACTATTATCATGTTTTGTGCATATCCTCGGTGAGTTTTGTCATACAGCTTTGTCAGATATCTTCAGTTTTCTCATTGTATGATACAACCCGAGAGTTCCGACCAATCAGAAGCCGCATTTGGAAGTGAGGCGATAGGAGGGCTCACTTGACATATCGACTGTAGTGAGTTATTTACTTTCGTTAACTGTACATCTTCAGAGGTCGGATTTTAAAAAGGAAATCAGCGAGTGGTTGCTTTACACCGTGGCGATTGGTCTGACTTGATTAACTTCTCGATATCCGACTAAACCTTTTTCAGCAAGATATCGAGTTCCGTGGCTCACCATGCCCATAATTTTGCATAAATATGGACAGTTTATATATGGGTATGTAGATAAATGTCTACTTTTATTTGACACCAAGTTTGAGACAATTTGACAAGACATTAAAATGTTCTAAGAAGCAGACGAAAGGAGATGTATTTTTGGCAAATCGGAAGGAAATCCCCTCTTCTTATATTGGTATAATCTTAGGGAGGGGGCAACGAGCCGAAAGCACTTTGCGTCAATGTTCTCCGGACCACTACCGTTACTGCTGTCCAGATAGATCTCGACTCGTCCGTAAACAGAAATTAGGCCCAATCGATGTTATTGAAACGACAATGTCTTCTACACCACGCTAACTACGCAACACGGTGGCTCCGGAGCAGAACAGGACGAATACATGTAGCAATCCGTTCCTTACGGTACAAGGACTCATCCTACGATGCCCAGGGATGCTTCTTAAACTTTCGGTAAATTTTATAGATCTTATGCAGACATTTTATCTAAATTCGAAAATGTTACTTTTCAACAATATGTATCCAGAGGAATTTCCCATCCCAATTTCTACGGTGATCTAGTGTACAAACTAAAGAGGGTCAAAGGTTCCGATAATATCATATCGGCTGGATCTAAAATAATTAAACGCCTTCGACATGAACAGTAAGACCACGAGATCATCGTTTAGACCATAGGTCTTGTATTGGATCCCTCTACAACCCAATGCAGACTTTTACTTGAGCGTTGCACGCTGACAAACAGAGCGATGGGGACTCTATGGCGGGCCTTGTCCAAACCATTCAGAGGGGACAAGGTCCTGATCCTCGTCCCCTCTGACTGTTAGTCGGGATTCCTATTGATCAAGGATCTGAGCTCGCTTACAGGCGGGAAGAGCACGGTTTACTTATGTTGAAGTCTCTTTACATATTTTTGATAGCAACATATTATTCTATAATTGTTTCGTGTGAAGTAAATTTTTATGACCTCTCTCTTTGAGAAATCTGTTGATCCTGCTCTCTATAAAAAGGATTATTTATGAATTTTAAATCTGTGGTGAGTGGGAATGTTGGCGCCCGTAAACCTGTTTACCACACCAACTGATTGAGGTTTGTTACTTCAAATGACCGTCCTAAGTCGGTATTGTAACCGCAGCAAAACCGAATATTTTTGGAGGAACATTGACACGGGCTCCATATCCAAATTAAAAATTCGAGTATGGCGTCAAAATTGTTGAGGTTATAAATGCCAACTCGAGCTCAAACTCACAGTTTGGCTCCAACTGCGAGGTTTTAAAATATTCGAAAATGATTTCTGGGAGTGGAGCATGTAGTGTTAAAATCTCGAGTAAGCTGCGACGCTTTCTTGAGATTTCGAGGACATGGTCTTTAGTGTCGTCAGATTGATGCAATGGCCGCATATCGCATGTCGCGAGCGTATTTCAAGATTTAAGCAATCCATTGGAATATCTTTCTAAAGGGAATGTTTTTCGCGCTATAGTTTTAAGTCTTCGACCATTGCTTAACCAGTTGCCAAAACCTATCAGAATAGTGTTGAATTTGTCATGCTAATAAATCAAATACATATGTGTAGAAAGCCCCTGATTTATATGTAATATATGAATTGGAAAATTTAATTTTATTTTTCAATGTATAGGTGTGTGATTCTTTTTATATTTCTGTAGCTCCTTTCTCTCACTGACTGCTTAGTTATCAAACTTTAAAGGACGGAAAACAGAAAAAATCAATAAGTGGCCTTAAGGAGAACAAACAATTCTTACATGTATAGTGTGTAAATTTAATCCTCGCTCCCTCTTTTTTATTCATTTATTTTCTTATCAGTTTTGTTTTTATAGCTTTGAAATACCTCCACTTAACATTATACATATATAATGATGGAGATCTTAACGCTGAATGCAAACAATTTACTATATGCGTTTGTATATTTACTGAAAAATATAAATACCTGTGTTGGAAAAAAAATTGTTTGCTGTAAGACCACCTTCGTTTGACGCAGCAACAGACAACCATGTAATTATTGCAAGTACAGTACCACTGATCGCACCTGTCACCATGCCGTTACCTGTCAGCTTTTCCCATGACATACATAAAGCTATTGGAATAACAGCAGATCCTATCATTATTCCCATGAAGTTGTATACCCATCCAAGGCTCAGCTACAATAAAACACAATGGGAATCCCTTTTTATTTATGAACTTATAACATTGTATCTTATTTTCATTGTCGTTTAATATATTTAGATAGACAGTGTATCATTTTTATACAGACATCATATATTATATATTTTATTTCAGGGTCTGTAGGTTTAAAAGAAAATATTTTTGGACAATTACAAACACCATGTGCAGACTACGGTCTGTCAACAAACAAAGCCGACGTTTATAATGTATGGTTTGGAACATTGCAATCCAATCTGGAATGTTTACTTCAATAAATCAATTAGATTATTGTGCAGATATATCTGAAATAAATAGAAAATCAGAATGACAATAATATAAATGTAATATATTCTAATATAGGTGTATAAGTGAGCAACACAGAACTTTGATGTAAAGTAAACTTTTTAAGTGTTTTGCTCATTAACAGCAAGTTGCTGTCTCTTATACAATGGTGTTTTCACAGAAAATCTTATGTTTGTTTGTTTGATTATTGTTTTACGTCACTCCACGATTATTTCACAGAGAATCTAAAACGTACATATGTACTTCCAATAACTCTGGATTCTTTTCCAACAAACAATATACTTCATATAAATACTGGACTTGCAAGGAATTGTGTAAAGCACTAGATTTTCTCATGAATAATATTTTTGTGCAATTTGATGGCAAGATATATCAACAAATAGTTGGGATTCCTATGGGTACTAACTGCGCGCCTCTGATAGCAGATTTATTTCTTTATTGTTATGAGAGGGATTTTATGGTTTCTCTTCAAAAATCAAAACGTTTTGACCTCATTGACAAATTTAATAATACTTGCAGATATCTGGATGACATTTTGGTTATCGACAACCCTGAATTCGAACAATTTATATCAGAAATATATCCACCAGACCTCACAATGAATAAAGCTAATACTTGAGATAAATCTACACCTTTCTTAGATTTAAACATCAAAATTATCAACAACCTAATATATACTAATATTTATGATAAACTTGAGGATTTTGCATTTCCTATTGTAAATTTCCCTTACTTGGATGGCGATGTCCCTCGACTCCCATCATATGGTATCTATATATCTCAATTAGTTCGATTTGTCAGAGGCTGCACCGATGTTTTGGACTTTCATAAACGAAATTTACAAATTACTACTAAACTTTTAACTCAGGGTTACAGATATAACAAGCTAAGAAAAACATTCGGCAAATTCTTCAGATCTTATTCAGAACTTCTATCTAAATTTGAAAATATTTCTTTTCAATAGTATGTATCCAATGGAATTTCCCATCCTAATTTTTACGGAGATCTCGTATATAAACTAAGGAAAGTAAAAGGCTCCGATAACGTTATTTTATCATGTAATAAAATAGTCAAACGTCTTCTAAATAGACAATATGATATTGAGATCATCAAAAAGACTATAGGTCTTGTATTTGGCCCCTCTACAGCCTTATGCAGACTTTTACTTGAACGTTGCACGCTGACTAACAGGGCGGTGGGGACTATATGACGGGCCTTGTCCAAACCTCTTTTAGAGGAGACATGGTCCTGAACCTCGTACCCTCTGACTGTTAGTCGGGACTCCTACAGATCTAGGGTCTTAGCTCGCTTTCAGACTGGCAGAGCACGGTTTATCATGTTGATGTCGCATATATTTTTATACCATTATGTGTTTTACAATACCTTACGTGTTTATATTTTTATGACCTCTCAATATGCGATACCTGTTGACCCTTGCTCTTTACATGGAGGATTATTTATAAATTTTTATATGTACGTCTTTTGATTGTTCTGATGTTACGGTGAGTGGGAAGGTGGGCCCGTAAACCGGTTAACCACACCATTTGTTTGGCTTTTGTCAAATTAAATGACCGTCCTAAGTCGGTATCGTAATTGCACTACAATCAAATATTTTTGTAATATGTTAAATGTTCTATTATATTATTTATATTCATGTATTGTATAGCTCCATGGTGACTTCTGCCACATAACTGAGCCAGTAACTCCTCTTTTTTCTTACACTGCCTTAATATTGTGATTTTACTGGATTAATAAAGGTTGTGCTGTAAACTTTTAAGTTACGTATAGGTATAGCTTTGGTTTTACTTCACAGTAACAAATAATACCACAATAGATACTGGTTTTTCAAAGTTGCCCAAGTCGACAGTTTTTGTATATCAAAATAAAGTTATTAAAGATTGCAGAACTTTAAGTTTTGGTCATTTTGCATTCAAACACTACTTTTCTTGATATTTTCCTCTCATTATCTTGAAGTGACATTGTTTGTACAAATATAACATTATCAAAGCTGGGTAACAATTATGGCCTATTGTAAGACCATTAATCAAACTGACCTTGATTTTGTTGATTATATAAATCCATTACTTCGGTGCAAAAGTCTTAAAGTCCGGCCATTTTATTATGCTTAATGAGGAACATCGTCTCCAAGAAAGGCAACCTACGACAACCTTCTAACATGCGCCGATTTTACCGGTGATGTTATCCTATCATTGATTTAGGAAATATAGTAAACAAATTAACGAGGCCCGAAAATCCATCACACGATTGATAGCATCTATGAAGCCTTGTAAAATTCTTTGTTTTCTACTCCTGTGACACATATTATATTCGACTCGACGTTTATCAATGTTTCGTGACAAAAAATGTACACCAGATGATTGCTTGAGTAAACGAAGACTATAGAGACGACAACACCGAGCGAATTTTATGACAAATTAAAATGCAGTTATTATTTAATGACGATCTAGTGTTTGCATTATTCAGTGCATAAAATACTTTTCTTCAATAAATGTGCTCTTTTAATAATTATTCATTCAAAAGAAACAGGCAGTAAAATCTTGATTTCCTTCAGCTTTCGCGTGTTTTATTTTATCAAAATTGAATTTTACAAATCCCGTGCTTTATTTAATCAAAATGAAATTTTACATTTTTTTATTATCATTAGTTTCTATTATTATTATTATTATTATTATTATTATTATTATTATTATAAGTATTAGTATTAGTATTATTATTCCTAGTTTGTACTAGCATTGCTGTTTAAAGTAACAACTTTGCAGTAACACAGTAGCAATAACAATAAGATAAATGGCTTTAAGTTTCAGTTACACCATAAATGTATTTCAACATCATGAAGTCATTGCTTATAACAATTAGAGACTATGTAAAAATAGTTTGTTGCAAAAAGGAAGACTTATAATGAAACATTTAATATATCATAAAGTTTATTCACCAAATTCCATATTTTACTGCTTTATTCATAGAATATAGATCACCCACAAATATTAGTCAAACTCACAAATGTTCCGTCTCCATGTTATATTCAGATAATCAATATATAAACATCGTATAATTATAATTGGCTTACCCCAAGAAGGTCGAGAATAATTGTCAGAGGCACTATAGCGATAATGACCCATATCAGACACCAGTTCTTAAGACTGCTAAGGTAATCATTGTATTCACGAAATGAACCATGTGTTTTACATTTATACTGAGGTTTCAGTGCTTTACGACAAGACTTCCTTTCTCTGAAATGATGATATAACTATTAATATTTGATTTACATCAATAACATTGCATTTGTGAAGAATGCATATACCTTTTTTTAGTATAGATAAAAATTCCATTAATTACAGGCAGAGTAAGTTTTAGAAATACAGGTCTAAAACGTAATAATTCTAATAATCTTGTGTATTAGTTATAAAACTGTAAATTACTATATATCTACGCTTATTATGCCAAGATGGATTCTGTTGTTGAGCGTACACACCTTCATTAAATATCCTCCTCTACATTAAAGATTAAAATAATGATAAGTGACTTCATTTTATTACTTAATCTTTCTTGAATGATATTATTGTAATGTAAATGTAGTTATACAGTGTACATATACTCTGATGGAAACTTCTGGGAATCTGGACTCAGCTTTGCTTCTCTAGTAGTCCATCATGATGGAAGGGCAAAAGTGACATTGCGAGGTTAATTTTAGTTTCATAAATCATCATGAAAATATTCATATCAAAATTATGTACATGTATTTTAATGATTATTTACTTATCATCTGAGATACAATCTAGGCAGTATGTCATGCTTTCACAAGTACATTTGTCTCTAGGATTTGCCATTCGCCCTCTACTGCTACCACATAAAATACAACTGTTCGCATCAGTCACCAATCTATAAGGCTGAAATATAAACCAATATATCTGCACTCTTGTGATTAATTATTGAATTGTATACCTATTCGATTTCACTGCAAATACTGTGCAGAATCATGGTTCTATTCACAGTCAGTAGCTGTGCTTGCTTTGGTACAAAAAATTGGTAAAGCAAACGTAAGATACTGATGCCGTGTTACCGTAGCATAATTAATAAAATAGTACGGCTGAATCCAAGGATTTATGGATACCAGACTTTATATCAGATCTTCCCCTCACACACACACCAAAAAATACAAAACAAAGCCCCAAATTCGATTTACGAGACATTTCCTTTGATTTCTTTTATCACATGAAGTTTTGAGGTATTCAAAATTAAGAATATTGTATCACAGAATACGAATAAATTTCTATGTAAATATTGACGCCAATACAAATGTGGCATATAAATTGAAAATGGTATGACGATTGTATATGTGGAACATATTCATTCCACATAACAGTTCCAACAATAACTGTACAGTTTCTAAATGTTGCGACACCAACTTGATACTTATATGAATATAAATTTCGTAATTTTAAACATCATTTAGTTTTAAATTGCAAATATTAATATTTGAATTATTGCATTATAATAAAATTTAAAAAAAAAATCGAATAATTGTGATGCTTTCACATTAAGTGATGAATTGATAAAATACTTCATAATATACTGGACATACAGCAGTAGACAATAAGATCCATATCATATATCTCACAACACATCAATATCGAAGAAGTACCAAACCGTTAATCATTCTCAAAGTCCAAGGACAGATACAAAATCGTGTAAAGTTCAAAAAGGAAACTGTTGTGAACCCTGAAATACTGAAAAATTCCGAGGTGAGACCAGGTGCCCGGGAGAGTAAGCGTCTCCTGTCACGAATATATATTTAATGAATAGTTCATCGTTAATACTAATGCTTCATAGATAATGGAATCAAAACTAAATCAGATATTGAAACACCTATCCCCGTGTGGAACGTATTACGCAATTAACAGCAATGGGGATTTCCATGCCCTATGGATATCATTATATTAATATGATTGGGCTTTTAATCCCTCATCTTAACGTTAGGAAAGTTGTTGACATAAAATTAGCTTCATATATGGAAGTATATTTTTGTAAATTGCAGCATAAGCATAACTATGGTCCAATGTTCTCTGGACCTACTGGATATTGGATATACAGCTTTATAACATTATGAATTAATGTAGTGACAGACAGCTATGAACTTCTGAGACGACAATGAACCTTCGCCTAGCCCACTGCAAATTAATCACCCCTTAATTAGAACTTAACTTCACATTTAGCATCTTATTTTTATCCCCTTATATTTCACTCAAAAATGTCTTGTAGTGGACCCTAATACAGGCCTTTACAGACTTTTTCTTGTGCGTTGCTCTCTAACAGGGCTATGGTAACTCTATGAGGGGCCTTTTCTAAACTTCAGAGGAAATAAAGTCCTGAACGTTGTGCCCTCTTGCTGTTGATCAGACCTCTCATGGAACAAGGATCTTGGCTCGCTTTCAGAAGACCTCCCAAATTGCATGGACACTTGGTCTTTGATTGGAGATCGAAGTATAACATATATTTTAAACATATGTACTTTAATTGTTCTGCCGTTGTGGTGAGTGGGATGTAGGGCCCGTAAACCGGTAAACCACAACAATTGAGTAACTAACATTACTTCAATTGACCGTCCTAAGTTAGACTAATGTTCTCTGCTTAGTCAAAGTCATACTTTAGACAATTCTACTGGTTTGGGCTATTTTCTTTATTCGCAGGTGTGTATGAATAGATAGTATTATTTTCTTGGTTCAGATTAATTACAAGAATTAAAGGATATATACGACTTTCCTGATCACCCAATTTTAAGTTTATACCTGTTAATACAAATGTTGGGGATTTTTTAATGTTTACGACATTATAATATGATCATTCCACTCCGATGGTTCAGCACCTGATAGGTGCATTGCTTCTTATTTTTATGTTTTGTTTACTGCTACGGGCTAACCTGAAGCATTTGATCAATCCGTTACGTAAAAACAACCCACACTATGATACTGGGTTTCAAGGTACGCTATCTCACCCGAAAGACCCATAAAAAAGCAAAATATGATTAATGCATGTGGATAACATACCGTTCTTTCTACATTACCTTTAAATATAACTGGTAGATGTCGTAAATAAGAATGGACGTAACCGCCATGACCTCAGCTGATCCTGTAGAAGTCACAGCCATTAAAACCATGGTGATTATTATAAATTCTCCAACTCGGCCAAGAAGTTCTTGTGCCACAATGACTGGTACTAACCCTATATGTGACAATCAGAAATATGTACGGGACAAGAAACTGAAATTCTCAACAGATAAAGAAAATGGAAATAATTGCATGAATTAGAAAAACCGATTTCATTTCTTTAAATGATTGTATGTAGAATGAGACATTTCTATGTGTATATTGTTATTGACATTATAAAGGAAGGGTCAAATTATCTGACATATAATCTTGCGGGCTTTATCGGTTTGCCACAGGAACACTCTTTATTCAAAATGAAGGAAATAAATTCAACAAATGTGTTCGTTATTTATTTGTAGTACTTCAGGAAATTTATACAAGTACCTGCATTTATATCTGCCTCATTCAATAGACCAGTGTTTTCAGATGTACTCAAAGCAATGTATGCTAGTCCCATTGTTGTAGCCATTCCAAACGGTATTGCGAACCAACAGACACCGCCGGTCAGAAATCCAATTACACCTTGCTTAGGTTTCGCAGCAACGCTACTTTGCCAGTAGGACTGATCCACGAAAACTGTTCCAAAGTTACCTATGAGGATATTAATTCATTTTGTTAATTAATACTGAATAAACTTATATATGATGTATACATCTATAAATTCCCTTACAAGATCATGAGGATATTTATTCATTTTACAACTGAGTGAAATATTGTATTCAATTTTAATCTGAATTTAACATAGAAAACAGTTTTGGATTGTTACTTAGATCGCTGCTATTCGACATGTTCATACTGTCATTTTCTACAATACATGTAAATGCATGCGTATGGTTTTTAAGATGGTTTATCATATGCATACAGCAGATTTAAAATGTCTTTAAGGCACACTTGCAGTAATATGGTACTTGTTTTTCTATTCTGTTAATTCAACGAAATTTAGACACTCAATTTATAAGTAAACCGTGATTTCGAAATATGTTGTTCATATTACTTATTGGCATCTAATAGAACGCGGGACATTTATCAAACACTATCAAATCACGCAAATTCAAAAAAGACAACTGTCAATATAAGAATTTTAGTCACTGGAATCTTCAGTTTTAAAATTTAGGTTTGCCATTTCCGTCGTGTCTCCAAAATACATTCAAACACAACCTGCTATTTCACGTGTAACTGTACGTTATATATTATTATGTACCAGTCCAGTCTATGAAAAAGGAAATGGCTGATTTACATAATACTTGTGTCTTCGTACCTGCTGACAAAGTTGTTATAATATTATCATTGTTTGCAAAATATACTATATTACAGTTCTTAAAACTGAATTAAACTCTACTTCTACGCATGTTGTTTAAAGACAAGATTCTATCTGACCATTGTAAATCTATGTGTGTCTTCAATTTAAGCATTGATGAAAACAATCTTTCAACAATATATTGGCTTCCCAAATTACAAAAAAACCCCATATATATCATGGTTTATATCAAATTCTAGTCATTGCTCTACAACTGTGCTTTCTAAGCATATTACCTCCGCTCTTACTGCAGTTAAAGACAATTTAATCAATTTTTATAATGCTGTTTTTAGCAATACTAACTTCAATTACTTTTGGTCTATTAAAAATTCTAACGAAATCATTGAAAAATTCCGTTTGAGAAATTTTGAGGCAATAACCTTTCTCTTGTTCTCTATATGGATGATTATTTATAAATTTTTAAATGTGTTTCATTTTTATTGTGCTACTTTTGCGGTTAGTGGGAAGGTGGGCGCCCGTAAAAGGGTTAATCACGTTAATTTAGTGACATTTGTTGCTTCAATTGACCTTCCTAAGTCGGTATCGTAACCGCAACACAATTAAATAACATGAAGTGTCGTTTTTTGGTGTTTTTTTTTTTTTTTTTTTTTTTTGGGGGGGGGGTGTTGTCAGTGTTTCAACCACTTTTGTATCATGTTTATGCGACATTTTCTCAATATCTGGAATTAGAGTTTTTCGCGTTGTCATGCTGTAAAAACGCAAAAGAACTGTCCTACGAGAAATATAAGAATAAATATGTTGTCATTTAGATATGAAGAGTGTGATGACGTGTTTACGATGCGTTTTCGATTTCTATGCGACATCTGGTCGATATGTGCCCGACGATTGTACGAAACATAAACTCGCAAGACAGTTTAAAACCATTTCAGATTCTCGCCATTGCCTGATGAGCACTAGCTTTACGATGACAAATCTCTACGACATGTAAAATATTGGATGGACACCTGTATAACACATGAAAATTTATGGTGTGTTGTAACGAGCACTAACTTTTATTAGGGTGACGGAGGATTTCATTGTATAGAAATATGGACATTGCTTAATGAGTACTAGCGACAGAGCGGTCGACAACTGATGGAATATGACGAACTATATACATATACCTGTGGTCCGTCTGAGTTTGAGACACTGTGATATGGGCTCATTGTGTATGAATGAATTACAATTCTATTTATGAATCTAGATTTACTAGGAAAGTGAACATAAATATTTACCAACGATATTAATGACGCCGAACATAAGACCAGGCTGAGAGAGAATTGTCAAGTAACTGCTATCCCTGTTACCATCCGGACCTTTACTGCATTCCAAATACTTATAAACACGTTCAATCGACCCTGTAAATCATTATATTATATACATAATACTTTAACAATGACAGTTTACATAATACGATACATGAGATGAACAAATTTCTTTCAATAAAATGTATATAGGTATTCAATCATGTATTTATTTATCTATTTTTTCTTTCTTCGTTAACATATTTCCAGCTTCACAACTTTCCAATATATTTGCATAACACATTAACTTTTGATTGTACGGTTTAAGGTGTTTCTACCTAATCGTTTTCCATCGGGATCATTATAGACTTTCATGACAAGGATCAACAGCATCACATAGATTATGCTTGTGTTAAAATACGAGACATAGAATGTAGCACCAAGACCGCCTATCAGTGTGTATGCTCCAATCACTGCAGTCACCATGACAGTGGCGTACTCCACACTGACATCTTTAGTAACACTGGTCATCACAGCTGCTCCACCTATGATAATAAAATGTACTACATCAAAATCACTAACACTCCTATATTTCCTTTACAGTGTCGTGATTAGGTTGTGTCATGCGGTTGAATCACGTCGTTACCTGAAGTTTTACATTACTTTATTCATTAAGTATCCCATTAACAACATCTCAAGTAGATCTCGTAAAACTTCCCTGGTGGATTTCACCTAAGTATAACTATTATTGATTGTTTGATTCTTATTTTGCATCTACCAAGATAATTACCCTTATATAATGAGAAAATCTGTCTGATGCATAATTGAGCTATGGGACGGACCAAACCGAAGCAGTGATCGGTCTTTTAAGCGCCATATTTACCTTGATACAGGACTTCGGGTCATATTATTACATGTGACCCTAGCTGTTTTTCTGAAAAATTTCTATTGATAAAGAACTCAAATACACATTATTGCAGGAGAGAATTCACCAAATACCGTAATATTGCTGAACCAGCACAGCACTATAGAATAAAAAAGAGGGTGTAAAAGTACACGCCTTAATTGACTGGAGAAGTGAATCTTAAACATAAACAATATTTCTCTCTATAATCTTACACTAAATTCGCATTTATTCTAACAGTCACATACAAATCGATCCAGCCAAAAAAAAAATGGCTGATTTACAAACACTCATTAAAACTCTTCAACTAAATTGAACACTACTAACATGTATATTTAAATCACATTGTTGACAGACAAGATCCTACCTGACGATCATGTAGCTATGAGCGACCTCACCACTGAGTAACATGGTGGTGGGGAATCTATGACGGGCCTTGTCTAAATCTTTACAAATGACAAAAGATCCTGACCTCATTCCCACTGACTAAGTCGGGACTCCTACAGATCAAGGATATAAGCTCGAACCAGACAAGCTAAACTGCATTGACATTCTACAATTTTTAAGACAAGAAATAAAGGACATAGAAAGTGAAGAGACTGTCATCATCTCTTGTATGGGACGACAGATTGTTTTCGGCATTGTGAGCGAGACAAGATCAGTGTCAGATATGACTTGGGTGTGTAAAAACGAATATATATCGAGACGCAGTCTGTACAGATCAAGAAATTATAGTGTATCGAGTGAGAGAATCAAATGGAACTATTACTATTGCTAGGGCACTAGAGTGACGAAGAACACGGGGCGGTAAGCTGCCTGTTACCATTCAAGATATAAAAACAGCATCACAAATAAAACATTCATAAATTCGCAATCATGCAATGGTATAGAAGGACCCATATATACACTTTTTCTTCCAAAGTAATTTCCTCTATCCGGTTACGAAGTATAACTCACGAAGCAAAACTTCCATAAAAATATAGATATTTAGAATACAAATGCAAAGTCTCTCTTGATGTGTCCGACAAAACCTGATATTAGAAACTGGTTTATGCCTTTTTTTTCTAAAAACAGGATCATTGGTCAAAACGATACCGTCCATGCATCCCATATTAATACAACCCGCTTCCTACTCATACTCCCATTTCTTCTCCCCTTTCTTTATCCCAAGCTTCTAAGGTGTATATTTTCCATATTTATTCTGCTCCATTTCCCATATTACGCTCATTATCTTGTACTATATTCATGCGGTACATCTAGATACAATGTATCTTTACTAAACTAAGGAATATCTTTATGTTGGATCAATACATTTTAACTACTAGGGGCAGGGTTTCTATAAAAGAGAAAATATTTTCTCACATCTTTAAGCATGAAAGCGAATATCTATATAGATATATATATATATATTACACATGAAATAGAAAATCAGATAGGGTATAAATGGGGATATATGTCCCTTTCTAGTTGATACATTTCTATTGCGAGAGAAATTTGTAATTTATTGAATAATAATTTTAAGTTTGAAATGAAAACAGTATAAACAGATATACGTGGAAACTATATTACCTGTGGGATAAAGATAAAAGACAAAATTATCACATAATGAAATATATGTGGATCAAATAACAACGACCCATTGTTTCATGCAAACATCCTGATAAAGGAGTATTTACACAATGATGATATTTTTGTATCTGAAAATATCAACTTGGTTCAAGTTATTGACTTAGACTATTAAAATTATCTACATCTTAACAATCCAAATGCAATGGAGAAGGTATTGAGAATAAAACAGGAACTAGGACTGTTAGATCGATATAGGGAACTAAATACATATAAATGGAGATACCCTATCCTATAAAACATGCAAGACTGGGCTTTCGCCCTCTGTCTGAAAAATTATTGCAAATGTACAGAACTGTAGTATTTATACAAGGTATAGGTCTATTCATTTACCAATAAATCAGAAATTAAAGTTTAGTAAATTTTGAAAAGGAAAAAGGAAATTCGCTTCTGTATGATAGAGTGTGTAGAAACCATTAACTCCACAATCTGTGAAATATCTCAACATTATACTATTCCAGTCTATGATTTACAAAATATTAAATACGCCATGTAATGAAATTGCATTTACTGTTAATGGCCACTTATTTTTAATCGTATATGATTGACCTCCGTTGTAGATCAATTTCATATGCAAGTTATTAAAGAAATCAGATATAGAAAAATCAGAAACAAAAAAAAAGTAAACAACGAAGAAGTACCAAAAAGATTAACCATATATCGCAATTCATGGAATAAAAGGACAATATCGTGTATATAGCCATATTCAAACCAATGCGCACCCCAATAAAATCAAAGTAAGACCAGGTGCCTGGGAAGAGTAAGCATCTCCTGGTTGCATACACGTGAAGCAGACAAGAAGACGAAATGCAATTATCCTATTCACGGTATGGAATTCTGTTGAACCAAAATTCCGGCGTCGGAAATGCACGTCATTCCTAAAACTGAAGAAACCTAACGGAAAAGTCATGTAAGAGCAAACAGAAATTCAGAAAAAAAAAACTGAACAATTCTATTCACAGTTACACTCTATTATAAATGATTTAGAAGATATGAATTTAAATAAAGAATTCCAACTTCTACGATAATGAATGAGAGGACATTGAAGGGATAATAACTTTAAAAGTGGCAACAAAGGTACTTAAATATGTGAAGCGAAAGAAAAGTCGGGGGTCGGATGGATTTAATACGGGCTTCGTCTTCGTTTGGCAAAAATAGGAATTGTAAGGTCACTAAATATTTGTTATGAAAATGGTGAATTGTCATCTACACAAAAGAAAGGAATAATAACATTCGAAATGATAATTAACAGAACAATTTCTGAAAAATTAGAGGCCTGTTGCTCTATTTATTGTTATGTATAAAATCCTTTTTGATGTTATAGCCAATAGACTTGAGAAAGAAACTAATACGTTAAGAACAGAGCGGGTGTATTTAAGGAAAATATACTTGGAAAAAAAGGTTAATATATGATATATTACAATAAAATAAAAGAGAAAGGGAAATACTTGGCTGTAGGTCAGAAATCACTAAGGAAATGTAAAATAACATTTGGTAACAAGTTATGAAATACATGCAATGACATAACAAAAATATTGATTGTACGACAGATGCCATACTGACTTACGACGGTCAACTGAGTAACAAACGATACTCAATTGGTTTGATTAACGGTCCGACCCTCCCACTAATCGCAAATGCAGTACAATCAAAAGACACATATTCAAAGTAAAAAACGAAGAAGTACCGAAGAGTAAACCATATTTCATAGTCCATGGAATAAACGGACAATATCATGAATAGTGTTATATTCAGACAGATGCCAACCCTAATAAAATCGAGGTGAGGCCAGGTGCCCGGAATGAGTAAGCGTCCTTTAGTTGCATGCAACACGCGTCGCAAAAGTCCTGCAACAACCTTTCAAGTCGAGAAGGTAAATACATAAATATACATGCATGAACACACGACAAAGACAAGAACACGAAGTCACATTTTCCTTTCAATTCAAGAAAAGCTGCAAAACTGATATTCCTGTGTCGGAAGCGCACGTGAAAATATGTCTGTAAATATATACATATTATGTCAAATCAATCATAGTCAAAAAGTTATGATGGTTATGTAGTATGTTCAGGTCCCAAAATATCGGTTAACATTCTTGAAGGAGGAATCTGAAATTGCACTAGATCCCTATATCGACCATAGAACTTCCTCAGTGACAATTTCAAACGTTACTCAGCATATCCTTGTGAGAGTAGTTTCGTGGCAAGGAGCCTCGCTCTCAGGACGAAATTTTCGTTTTAGAGTATGCCCTGGCATAGCGTATAAGTTGTCAAATGAAGACGCCATATGCGGGAGAGGAAGGTATGTTGCTACTCAGAAGAAGGAAGTTGGTAATTATGAAATTGAAATCGTCACGTTTGTCATAGAGAGAGGTTCGCAGCTGTGTTAAGGCAATACACAGTTATATAATGTTGCAGAAAACCCGCCAATTCATACCATGACGTCATCGTGACGTCACTATGGTTCAATGTACTTTATGAAGCGGGATAAACTGAAGCAATCGACATGCCGAGAAAAATGCTGTAGTGCAACCTTTCCCTCATCACCACTTCCTGTGTGATTTCACATAAAGACTATTCTGCAAATGTTTGAAAAGTTTCCTGCTGGGCCTAACTTTCACAGTTTAAAATATCAACAGAATTTCAATTTAATTAGACCATTCAGCAATTCCATCTCAGTATTTATGTACAATTACCCCTCTTGTAAGTTGGGAACAGCTTAGAATATTTTCTATAAGCTTCCATTTACTGTTTACAACAAAATTTGATTACCGAATTGGGATTTAGATTTCCTATTGTAAATTTCCCTTACTTGGATGGCGATGTCCCTCGACTCCCATCGTATGGTATCTCAATTAGTTCGATTTGTCAGAGGCTGCACCGATGTTTTGGACTTTCATAAACGAAATTTACAAATTACTACTAAACTTTTAACTCAGGATACAGATATCACAAGCTAAGAAAAACATTCGGCAAATTCTTCAGATCTTATTCAGAACTTCTATCTAAATTTGGAAATATTTCTTTTCAACAGTATGTATCCAATGGAATTTCCCATCCTAATTTTTACGGTGATCTCGTATATAAACTAAGGAAAGTAAAAGGCTCCGATAACGTTATTTTATCATGTAATAAAATAGTCAAACTTCTCCTAAATAGACAATATGATATTGAGATCATCAAAAAGACTATAGGTCTTGTATTTGGCCCCTCTACAGCCTTATGCAGACTTTTACTTGAACGTTGCACGCTGACTAACAGGGCGGTGGGGACTATATGACGGGCCTTGTCCAAACCTCTTTTAGAGGAGACATGGTCCTGAACCTCGTACCCTCTGACTGTTTGTCGGGACTCTTACAGATGTAGGGTCTTAGCTCGCTTTCAGACTGGCAGAGCACGGTTTATCATGTTGATGTCGCATATATTTGTATACCATTATGTGTTTTACAATACCTTACGTGTTTATATTTTTATGACCTCTCAATATGCGATACCTGTTGACCCTTGTTCTTTACATGGAGGATTATTTATAAATTTTTAAATGTACGTCTTTTGATTGTTCTGCTGTTACGGTGAGTGGGAAGGTGGGCCCGTAGACCGGTTAACCACGCCATTTGTTTGGCTTTTGTCAAATTAAATGACCGTCCTAAGTCGGTATCGTAATTGCACTACAATCAAATATTTTTGTAATGTGTTAAATGTTCTATTATATTATTTATATTCATGTATTGTATAGCTCCATGATGACTTCTGCCACATAACTGAGCCGGTAACTCCTCTTTTTTCTTTCATCGACAAAACTTCATCGATGTATCTGTATGTAAAGTTGAACCGAGATGCTAATTGTTTATTGCCTTTAGAGAGAAGAGACTGTATGAATTCTGCTTCGTAAGAGTACAAAAATATGTCAGCCAAAAGAGGCGCGCAATTTGTACCCATAGGAATGCTAACAATCTATTGGAACACTTTTCCACCAAATATCACAAAAAATTTGTTTATAAGAAATTCTAACATTTGGATAATCTCTTTCTGTATACTGGCTGCTGGGATCAGAGTGTTCCTTTACAAAATATAACCTGGCGTGGCCTAGTGGTATTGCGTCAGACTCCTGATCGGGAGGGTTCGAGTTCCGCTCTGGTCATGCCGGTGTCCTGTCTTTCGGAAGAGACAGTAAAAACCGAGGCCCCGCGTCGTGGTATGCATGACACCTTAAAGATCCCTTACTGCTTCGGGTAGGTCCGTTGCAAAGCTCAAAGTTTGTATGTCCCGCATCAGGCAGATTTCGTCACCATATACGTGAAATATTCGTGGTGTGACGTAAAAAATCAATCCTTTACAAAACATGTGTCGTTATGGCCTAAAATGAGATACTTTTACCTCAAATTCCTTTTTTGTTATTGTTGTTAAAGAAAGCGTTTTGAATAATTGGTGTTATTCTGTTCTTCAGTTTTTGATGAGGAATGGTTGTATAAAGAGTCGAAAGGTCAAAAGATTTTATGCTAGTGACATTATTGAAAATAGGAGATTTTAAGTGCTCTATAAGTTCCTTGGAGTTCTTTAGGATCCACATCTGATTAATTCCACTTGTCGAGTAAGCAGTAGAGCAGTATGTCTGAAGACCATGTTTGATTTCTGTTAGAATTTCGGTGAGTAACATGGAAAGAGGCTTGGTGGAACACTTGTATGGAGTTTTATGCATCTTTGGAATCCATAAAACGTATGGTAGCTCGAGATCATTTGTAGCTCGATTCATTTGTAGTAATACCGAATGAACTGAGAACTGACTTGTGATTATCCAATACCTCTGAAGGAGACAAATTTGTAACTGTGTAAGTTCGATTACCAGGCGTTTAATGAACACCAAGCTCTTTTATAAGACATTTAATATAAAATACCTTACATACGAATGTGTAATTGTAAGCTGCCTTGTCAGCAGGAACAATAATAAAATTTATATAAAAATATATAAATAATCTTCCATATAGAGAAAATAAATCAACGAATATTTCAAGTTGAGGGTCATAAAAATATATAAACACTTATAGTAATGTAGAGTAAATTTATGATATCAACAAGAGGCCCACGGGCCTTATAGGTCACCTGAGTATTGTGTAACAACTTTCAAATAACTTTGGTTCGTGCCTTAAACCAGAGGTCATGAAATTCACAATGCACAATTTTGAAAGAGGCACTATTGCTTATCATTATTTATTTATAAACTTAGCATGCTTACTCTATTTACTTAATACCCAGAGATTGACTGGAGTATAAACAAAGAGAAAATGCATTTCCACTTTATAACCAGTTTTGTACCTCACCCCAAAAGAACCACTGACCCTGGGGCCATTTATTTGGGGGGGGGGGGGGTTAAAAATAACCATTTTGCTAGATGCACCTTTTTTCATCAGAAATATATATACTTGGAACCCAGGAGCAAAGGAAAATATATTCAAAGAATTAATGTATTTTCACTATATAATCAATAAAGCCCCACCCTAACACCATAATACTGACCCTGGGGCCATAAAATTCACAATTTTGGTAGAGGCACCCTTGCTCATCATAACTATGTGCTTTGATAGAAGCAGAGAAGAAGATTTTCAAAGAATGTATGCATTTTCACTATATAATCAATAGGGCCCCACCCTAACATCAGAACCCTTAACCCTGGGGCCATAAAATTCACAACTTTGGTAGAGGCACTCTTGCTAATCATAACTATGTACTTAGTTGGTTTATTTAATACCCAGGAGCAGAGAAGAGGATTTTCAAAGAAATAATGCATTTTCACTATATAATCCATATAGGGCCCCGCTCTAACACCAGAACCCCTGACCCTGGGGCCATAAAATTCACAATTTTGGTAGAGGCACTCTTGCTTATCATAACTATGTACTTTATTTGTTTATTTAATACCTAAGAGCATAGAAGAAGATTTTCAAAGAAATAATGCATTTTCACTATATAATCAATAGAGAGCCCCACCCTAACACCAGAACCCCTGACCCTGTGGCCATACAATTCACAATTTTGGTAGAGGCACTCTTGCTCATCATAACTATGTACTTAGTTAGTATATTTAATACCCAGGAGCAGAGAAGAAGATTTTCTCCTTGGAATTTGAGAGTGAATTAAATGATGATCTAAGGTAATGCATTTTGAACATTCACATAGCCAACTTTGACCCCACCCTACAGCCTGAACCCTGAGCCCAAGGGCCATGAATTTCACAATTTTGGTAGAGGGCTCAATGCTGAATACAGTCATGTCAACAGTTTGGCTGCTATGTGTCCAGGAGTAAAGAAGAAGATTTTGAAAGATTGCATTAATTTTAGTGGTTTTGGCCCCACCCCTCAGCCCCTGGGGGAGCAGGCACCATGAAATTCACAATTTTTGTTCCCCTTCAGCCATAGACGCTTTATGCCAAATGTGGTTAAAATTGGTTCAGTGGTTGCAGAGAAGAAGCTGAAAATGTTCAAATGTTAACACACGACGCACGACGAACGACGCACGACGACGGACGAAAACAGATAGCAATAGGTCACCTGAGTTTACTCAGGTGACCTAAAAATATATAGAGCGATATCAACAGGAGGTAACTGTGCTCTGCTGGTCTGGAAGCGAGCTTAGGCCCTTGATCTGTAGAAGTCCCGACTGACAGTCAGAGGGAACGTTTGGGATTATGTCTCCTCTGAAAAGATTTAGACAAGGACCGTCATGGAGTGTGCAACCCTCAAGGAAAATATGTATAAGAGCCCAATACAAGACCATTAGTCTTAGCGATGATCTTATATTAGAGTCATATTGTCGATGCAAAAAGGTTCAACAATTTCAGATCCAGAAAAAAAATGAAGTTATCAGAATATATGACCCTCCTTAATTTGTGAGCTTGATATTTCCGAATTTAGATATAAGTTTATATATTATTATTATTATTTATTTTATATACAACTGTATCTATATATTATGAGAATTCCAATCATTCGACCTCGAGCATCACCGAAAAGACACAAGTTGTCGAAATGCCCACAAAATAAAAAGGTATATATGTTCTATATCTATTGAATATGATCTTTAAAATTTTCCAAAAGTTTTTCTAAGTTTATGGTATCAGTATCCTGGAGTCAACAGTTTCGAAATGAATTGTAAATTTTCTTGCATGAAAATATAAAACATGAGTGCAAGCTCTAGCGAACCAATTAAGAAATAAAAATACCATACGATGGGAGTCTTAGTACATCGGTATCTAAATAAGGGAAAATAACGATAGGAAATCCAAAGTTGTCACGTTATCGTATATGTAGGTATGAAAATTTTATCAATAATTGCAATGTTGAAATCCAAAAATGATGGTGTTTCTTTATCCTAAATGTTAGCTTTATTCAGTTGAAGTTGAGATAGATAAATATTAGATATATAATTTTCAAACTCAGGGTTATATATCACCAAAACGTCTTCTAAATACCTAGATGCAGTAGAAAGAACCTGAGATGTGGACAAACTCGATTTAAGCTTTTAGGAATAAATTTTATCGTAATCTTTGCATTTGTAAAATTAATTATCGAGAAAAATGTTAGATATCTTAAATGATTAAACAATGGAAACAAAGGAATCTTACACTAATTGGTCGAATCTCGATTATAATGTCTCTCTTAATTTCACACTTTAGTCATTTGTTGATTTCACACCAGAATTCTGATGATAAAATCCTGCGTGAAGAAATATTTTTCCGATTTAACATGACGTCAGTGGCCTTATGCCAGACATGCTAGACTGTTGTGTTTTGTATGTCTGACATGGAATGAAATGTAAGATCAATAGAAAAAAGTCTATTAAATATTTATAGTACTCTGTTTAATTTCTTAATGGACTCAAAGAAAGAAAAAATAAAAAGAGACTTTCACTTAGATTAAAATGAAGATGGATTGGATATGCTTAATCTTAGAGCATCTTTTTCTGCACTGAAACGCAGATGGATTAATAGAACGTTAAACGATGAAATCATTACTTTTTGAAATGGTTAATAAATCATTATGTTTAAATAAGGTATTCAATGTATTGAAAATCACATCAAAATTGCATCAGCGAATTAAACTTACTTTGCAGAGGGAGATTTATAGCATTGAAAAATACTATTGAAAGAAACAGATGAGAAGACTTTAGCAGATCAATAGAATACTCGGCACTCAGTTTAATTATCATGGGACTCAAAGAAAAAAAAAAATAAAAAGAGACTTTCACTTAGGTTATAATGAAGATGGGTTGAATATGGTTAATCTTAGAGCATCTTTTTCTGCACTGAAACGCAGATGGATTAATAGAAAGTTAAACGATGAAGTTATTCATCTTTAAAACGGTTAAACAAATGTTTTATATTTCAATTCCATAGAAAGATTTGTAAAATAATCATATGGTAATATAACTTAGAAACAAATATGGACCTTGGATAACAATGATAATGAAAAAAAAATACAAAAATGTAAAGAAAAGTTTCAGTTTCTAACAGATTTGATGTATAATATCATAACCATATAACTAAAAAGTATCGTATATGTGTATGTTTCAACAAGAAAATTATATTTTACAATTACATGTATATATTTGTAGACGTACTGTATATCTCGTATATATATATATATGTGTGTTTGTGTTTGCACGGTATGGACATATGTATTGGTATAGATTTATGTTCAAGTATATTATTTGTTTAGAATTGTGTGAATACACATTTTGGGAACTGACCATACAAAATAACCATCTTAACGTTTTGACTATACTTGATTTGACATAATACGTATATACATGTATATACATTTCTTTGTTAACCTGCGTATCCGACACCGGAATTTCAGGCAGGCAGCGTTTCTTGCCTTGGATGGGAAAATTTGACTTCGTGTTCCTGTCTCTTTCGTATGTTCATGCATGTATATTTATGTATTTACCTCCTTACTTGAAAGGTTGTTGCATGAATTTTGCGACGGGTGTTGCATGCAACCAGAGGACGCTTACTCCTCCCGGGCACCTGGTCTCACCTCAATTTTATTGGGGTTCGCATTTGTCTGAATATGACACTAAACATGATATTGTCCCCTTCATTCAATGGACTATGAGATGTGGTTTACCATCGGTACTTTTTCGTTTTTTACTTATTCAAGTTTGTGAATGCTTAAGTGTACACAATTGACTATGTGTATGAGCATGCATACATGAAAACGCATATTGCCATTCATTTTGATTGATCAGGTATACATGTGTGAAGGCATTCAAGCAAACATATTTTTGACAGTTTTATGTTATGAAATATATGTCTTCCCTACTACTTATGCCATTTCCCAGAGTCAGCAGAAAAAAACGCTATCATTCAGACTGATTTTAGGTGTCTAAACGTCACTTGAAAGTATTTCTTTTCTTTGGCAAAGTAAAAATTGAAAAAGTATCGAAGGGTAAGCCAAATCATATAGTCCATGGAATAAAAGGACAATATCGTGAATAGTTCATAATCAGACAAATGCCAACCCCAATAAAATCGAGATGAGACCAGGTGCCCGGGAGGAGTACGCGTCCCCTTGTTGCAAAAGTCCTGCAACAACCTTTCAAGTCGAGGAGGTAAATACATATATATACACGCACGGTCACACGAAGGAGACAATTCGGGATAAGCTGCCAAACTGATATTCCAGTGTCGGAAGCGCACGTGAAAATATGTCTGTAAATATATACATATTATGTCAAATCAATTATATTCAAAACGTTAAGATGGTTCTTTTATATGTTCATGTCCAAAACATCGGTTAACATTCTTGAAAGAGGAATCTGAAATTGCACTAGATCCCTATATCGACCATAGAACTTCCTCAGTGACAATTTCAAACGTTCCTCAATATATCCTTGTGAGAGTAGTTTCGTGGCAAGAAGCCTCGCTCTCAGGACGAAATTTTCGTATTTAGAGCATGCCCTGGCAAAGCGAATAAGTTGTGAAATGAAGACGACATATGCAGGAGAGGAAGGTATGTTGCTACTCAGAAAAGGGAAGTTAGTAATAAGGAAATTGAAATCGTCACGTTTGTCATAGAGAGAGGTTACAAATGAACCATCGTCCCTAACTACCGCAGAAAATTCGCTCTCTGTTGTATCTTTTATCATGAGTTCCTTTGGATATATGATTTTGAGGTGATCCTTAAATACAGGGTTGTACATCGACAAAACGTATCGATGTATCTGTATGTAAAGTTGAACCGAGATGCTAATTGTTTATTGCCTTTAGAGAGCAGAGACTGTATGAATTCTGCTTCATAAGAGTACAAAAATATGTCAGCCAGAACAAATATCCATTTATCCTTGATATTTTGATATGTCAATTGAACTCGCCGAGCGAAAAGATCTTAAAAAAAACCTATTTCAATTTAATTTTCTCAAAAAGATAAACTTAACACTGGTAATAAGCTTAGATATATTTCGAAATAAAAGAACTAACTTCTATTGAGCAACAAATCAAATGACCAAGTATCCATGAAAATGTCATTAAAGATAACCGATAAACTACAAAACTCAATATTGTAAACCGGATATTATTAATTAGGAGCAATTCTAAGCATATACGGCGCTTAGTCTCATTAGTGTTTGTTTATCTGACATGTGATATTCCAGTTGATTCGACGGACGCTAAATGTGGGTCTTTTTCATATATTGTTCTTCAAGGTTAATTGTTATTTGTTTAAACAAATTTAACTTTATTTTACAACGATTAGGAAACAAGTAAACTCATATAAATCTTGCACGATGGCACGGATCTAGGTGTAAGGGTGTCGTTTGTGTGGAAGGAAATAGGAGTACCAAGAGAAAACCCGCGAAGCCAGGTTGGTGATAGCCCGCCATCTCACGTGCCACACCGGGAATCGAACCCGGGTCGCATTGGTGAGAATCCCGCACGCTACCTGCCCCCACTTGTTATTTGTTTGAATGTAATATCTCGATTGTAGTGATGGATTTTATATATGATACGCTATGTTACATGTAAATCACAATTGCTTGGCAACCGCACTAACCATAAATTACTGCTTCCGTATTAGATGATGGTAACTAAGTTGTCGCTGCTAATGCAACCACGCTAACTATAAATTACTGCTTCCATATTAGAGTTTTCGCTGTTAATGATCATGAATGCAATCATGTCCGCAAAATATAATCTTACGGAATTTTTAATATGTATTGAGAAATTATGAAAACTTATATTACCTGTGAAATGAACATTAATTATGTATTTACACTGTCCATTATAAGTGTTTCATTTATTGTAAAACATTATCTAAGTATTACTATATATTTAGGCTGGAGTACTGTTTTACTTACCTAACATCAACATCGCAGTAACTATGATGTTTGTCATGAGTGCAAACACACAGAAAACCTTATGTGTTCTAGTACCAAAACGAGCTTTGATTACTTGAAGAAAAGTCTTTGCCCCGGGTGCTCGAATCTTCAGTTGTACAGACAAAATGGAAAACAGTAGGATTTGAATTGATGCGCCAGCTGCGTACCAAAAAGGGCCACTTATTCCATACTATTAAAATATAATATCAAAGACAATATCAATACAATTCGAATAAAGGCAATACGATGGTGAAAATACAAAATATCTGGTCTTTACTACTAAAACACCAAATTCAAAATCGGAGCCTGGATGAATAGAAAGACGTATTTGTATGTATGTTTGACGTTCAAAATGTTATTAGTACATAAATGAACACACACATTTATTTCGATTATTGTAAAATATACCATACCCAAGTATAAACTGCATTTGATTTATATTGATAAATAAAAAACCTTCAGGATAAAGAATCCCGTCACACTTGTCGTTGGTCAGTCTTAGTATAAATTACAAATAATAGCACTAATCAGTATAAATAGCATAATATCCAATTGCGTTAAAGATAAATGGCAACATTTTAAATGATCAATACACTAGTTGCAAACCAGATAGGCCTATATTTAGAACTAAAACACCAGTTTTGTAGTAATCACCAGTAACAAAAGTGTAAAAGTTTTTCATTGGTGAGACATTTCCACTTTCGAGATTAAATATTGATATCCAGCGGCGAATAGTTTTATTACATCGAGCAAATAGCAAATGATTTTGCCAAATGATAAAACTTGTATTATAATGAGTATCATTAATATATATACTAAAATTCTTGACAATGTGATACCATAAATGCATAGCAAATCAAGATATGGAAGATATATATCCATATAATTCTTTGTATTTTCCGACTTTAATTATTTAGTATGCAATAAGTAATAGTTGATTATCGATCAAATGGCTTGCTTAATTTACTTTTCAAAGACGCTAGGCAATTTGTAATTGACGTCCTAGTAAACTGATTGTAATTTTACTCTTTGACTCATATATATCATTCAATTTTAAGATTTTTTTACATTACCGTGTTTAGATTTATGTTATTTGTTTTCCGACTATTTATAGATTTGTAGCAAAGTTTAATAAAAGTTCTGTCTATGGTATGTACGGGGCTCTTATTGTACATTATGATCTCTCGTTGTCCAGAATTGTGTATGGAATTCTAGATTAAAGAATTATCCGTACAATTTGATACAACGAATATGAGGCGTACATGTGTTTGGTTACGACCTGATTTGACAATGTCGTCTGTATTGAAGTAACTGGTATGGCTATGAAGCAATGTTTTTGTTTTAGTACATGGGCTTTGCTTGCTTTGGATCTATTTTTCCATTTTTGCTGATTTCATATTCCATTCCGTTTCATTATTTTTGCATGAACTATTTTTGTCCCCCTCTTTTCATTAAATCTCATTCGTCTGCACGTCTGTCACAAAAACTTAAACCTTGGTCATAACTTTTTAACCGTAAGACCTATGGCCTTCATATTTGGCATGTGTGTCCCTAATTACAAAAAGAACAAAATTTCCTTTAGATATGACTTTTTAAAATAAAAATACAGTTTCTTATAAGTCCCTTAAAATCTAGACGTTAGCGTTATTTTGATAGTGGAATATTCACAAAGTAAAAAGAGGAGTTACTGGCTCAGTTATGTGGCAGAAGTCACCATGAAGCTATACAATACATGAATATAAATAATATACTAGAACATATAACATATTACAAAAATATTTGATTGTAGTGCAATTACGATACCGACTTAGGACGGTCATTTAATTTGACAAAAGCCAAACAAATTGTGTGGTTAACCGGTTTACCGGCCCACCTTCCCACTCACCGTAACAACAGAACAATCAAAAGACGTACATTTAAAAATTTATAAATAATCCTTCATGTAAAGAACAAGGGTCAACAAGTATCGCATATTGAGAGGTCATAAAAATACAAACACGTAAGGTATTGTAAAACACATAATATGCCACATCAACATGATAAACCGTGCTCTGCCAGTCTGAAAGCGAGCTAAGACCCTAGATCTGTAGGAGTCCTGACTAACAGTCAGAGGGGACGAGGTTTAGGACCCGTCATATAGTCCCCACCGCCCTGTTAGTCAGCGTGCAACGTTCAAGTAAAAGTCTGCATAAGGCTGTAGAGGGGCCAAATACAAGACCTATAGTCTTTTTGATGATCTCAATATCATATTGTCAATTTAGAAGACGTTTGACTATTTTATTACATGATAAAATAACGTTATCGGAGCCTTTTACTTTCCTTAGTTTATATACGAGATCACCGTAAAAATTAGGATGGGAAATTCCATTGGATACATACCGTTGAAAAGAAATATTTCCAAATTTAGATAAAAGTTCTGAATAAGATCTGAAGAATTTGCCGAATGTTTTTCTTAGCTTGTGATATCTGTAACCCTGAGTTAAAAGTTTAGTAGTAATTTGTAAATTAAGTTTATGAAAGTCGTAAACATCGGCGCAGCCTCTGACAAATCGAACTAATTGAGATATATAGATACCATATGTTGGGAGTCGAGGGACATCGCCATCCAAGTAAGGGAAATTTACAAAAGGTAATCCAAAATCCTCACGTTTATCAAAAATATTAGTATATATTAGGTGGTTGATAATTTTGATGTTTAAATCTAAGAAAGGTGTAGATTTATTTCAAGTATTAGCTTGCAAATGGTAACATGTCAACGTAGAGTACGGGAATTGGGCATGTGAAATCTCAGCACACCAGGTATATTTTTTCACGTCACCTAACCCGTCAGGTATATTTCAGTATGGAAAGTGTCATATGTCATGTTCAAAATGGTCAGAATTGATCTTGACTATTATTTCATACTTCGGCTAAAGAATGGAGAGATACTGTGTGGAATATAAGAACTTCCTTTAAACCATAAAACTTCCTCGGAGACGTTCCTAGTTTACCACTTACATATACTTTATTGAGAAACAAATCTGAAAGTCGTTTTGCCCTCAGAACAAAAGCATTTTTTTTTAAATTTGCTCTGACATAACGCTTTAAATGTGATATCAACGGCATATACAGGCATTGATATGATTTTGCTACTTATAGATGCAAAATACAAAAGGACACTGGTGTCCAGAGACCAGATGCTACTCACAAAAGAACTTTTCTAGACTGAAATTGAAAGCGTCAAGTGTCCAATTGATCATTAATGTCGAAAGATTATATGGTATGACGACGTCGAATTGTTGATCTCTGTGATTTCTTTAATATGCATGTACCTTCAGTTTCATTGAATAATGATGTACAGGTAATTTGCTGATGTAGGATTTTTAGCTGAAAGAACGTTACCTTATAATTTATGGTAATAATCGATTAACATTAAAAAAAAAGGAGATATCTGCACGAGATCCATATGAAAAGAATTTCTTCAGTGATAGTGTCAGACGTTCTGTAACATACTCTTATGTGAGTAACACCGTGGTAGGTTTAGTTAAAGTGCATTAGATTCATATTCGATTCGTACCTTATGTGGAAATGGTATAGACAGACAGGAATAGTATAATAGGTTAGTGAGTGAAGTCGTGGAAAAACGTGAGATAATACAATAACATTGCAGATTTACTTACTTTTGTTGTTACAGTTGACGACTGCAGTAAGGTAGCTGCCCATGTCCATTGTGAAACGATCGTCGTGGCAGTCAGTCCAGCATTTACTTTTCCTCCGGCATTGAAAGCTAAGTCTAGGGAGTTCTAAAAACGAAACATGAAGGTTTTCGATACAAACGACATCTTCATTATTGATAAACTATGATCTGTACGACAGTGAACGCAAATGCATTAATTGTATTGAAAAATGAATAGATATGAGGCAATGTAAAGATGATTGGTAAATCCAAAGCACAAGTCTAAAAATCATAAAACCAGAGGACATACTAAATCAGTGAAAATGAAAAACAAATGGAAAATAACAAAATATGTCTACTTGAAGAGCATATGTGAACCCCTGTGATGGAGTGAGATCAGGTGCCAGGGGAGAGTGAGCATCTCCTGCTTGCTAGCAACACCCATCACATATACCCAGTAGAAAGAGTCAGATCGTGTAAATTCCATATGTATTTATATATGGAGAAGTCGAAGTAGGTAACCTTCTAGTATAGAAGGTGTCAAATCTGTGTAAAATGATCGGAATCGGTCTCAGAATAGTTTTAAAAGTATTTCAAATATAAACTAACATTGATCACTGCAAATCATAGATATTTTGCTATTTTGAAGTATAATTAATCTGATGTATCATGACTTCAAACATAACAATGCAAATTCCATGTCAAAGTGACAGGTTGGATCATATATCTATCGTGCCACGGGTACTAAGCTTGTATTTTCTAATCTGAATGAAAGGATATCGGAAATCCATGGAAAGGCCTCCCGGTCAAATACTAAACGCAAACCCACCGAAACACCGGTTCTTTTATAGCACATGATATTGCTGTCTACTATCTATGATCTTAAAATGCATTCTACCGCCATATCATAGTTATATCTTTTTATACTTCATAACAGGTATTGTTCTTTTTTCTTGAATATACCGTTTCAAATCCTGATACACTCTCTGACGTAGGAATACATTTTTTGTTTCAGTGCAATGTTTTATGAAATGATTACTCTAAATGTTTAGCAATCACAGCTTAATTCACTCTAAAATACAATGAATTTCCTGTTTAGGATACTTCTGAAATAATGTTGACAAATGCCAGAAAGAAGCAAACTGTGTTTGTGAAACACCAATGTCCCCGGCCGCAACAAAGTAATTAAACAGTTACGGATCTGTCTCTCCACATACCCAAAAACAGTACCGTTAAAGAAAATACATATCAAAAGAATAATGAATTATCCTACATTTAGAAACAGACACAAGGGTCAACAAATTATACAAGTGGCTCCATAAACCGATTTGGAAACCCAACCGAGTGACAATTGTTACTTCAGTTGACCGTCTAAAGTCGGTGCCGTAACTGCATTTTTGTGATATCCTGTTATAACTTTCGAGTCTGCTCTGCATGTCCTTTGCGAATTTTTGACATACAGCGAAATTGAATGTGTGTGTGTGTGTGTGTGTGTGTGTGTGTGTGTGTGTGTGTGTGTGTGTGTGTGTGTGTGTGGTGTTTTTTTTTTAATTGTCCCCGGAGCAAAGTCTATGCATCTCTTACAATGATGCAATTGAAGCGGTAAATATCTATAAATATAATACGAAACTATTTGTGGATACATTAGTCGACACCCATTAACCTCTGAAATTCTTTGGTGATTTTAGGTGCCCAGATGAGCGTCTCCTATTCGAATACAAAATTGTTTATCTGTATCAAAAAGCGCTAAGGCTTTACCTAAGTAGTGTTATAAAGTCAATTGATGTCAGCGACCAGATTTCCGAATACCATAATATTTTCGGAGCATTACTTGTATTTCATCTTTCATGCTTTCACTACTGTCGTCTTGCTTTAATTCCTTCTCAATTCAACATTCCGCATCTTACAAACCAATTGTCTCACACAGTGTCTTCCTCTTTGTGTGTCTTCTACCTCACTATGAACATTAACGTATTGTGATTGCAGGTAATTGCTTCTATACTTATTATGACTACAGAGTCATTATGTATAAACCTGAGTACCTTTAGTGGGTGCAACCGGTTCCAGGTGGTAGGTGGTGCTGATTCCTCTGTGGCACTTTATACTATATACATTGCTTCGCTAGTTTTATTTCATTTTTAATTTTTAATTTTTTTTTTTATTATTTTTCATTTATTTACTTTTAAGTACATACCATTCAAGAAATTGTTACAGTTCCCTGTTTGGTATCTTTACATTGAACACGTATCAGAGTTAGACATTCATTTCATATATCCTCATCACATAAATTTATAGATATCTGACATTAATGATGGTACTTCATTCTCGATGTTCAAAGACACAACTTTCATGCATTATTTAGCCTAAATTATTTACTTTAAATACGTAATATCATAAAAAATAGATGCTTACTACGAAAACGAATCACAGTGTAAATACGATCGTATTTCTAGGAAAACGTATCCATACATCAAAGAAAGAGTTAAGTGGAAATCTATGTTGGTTTGGATCATCAAATCATTAATTATAAGAAATAAACATTATGCGAATATTCTACATGAACAATACTCCGTATGTAAGTTGTGATTTACACAAATGTACGAACTTGACATTGTCAATAGCTAGTGTCTTTCCTAGTATCCTGGTATTAATCAAGATTATTCACGCGGATGGGCCATAACATGACGTTAGAATAAGTGCCAACATCTTTTCAACTTGCATTATTGAATCAAACACAAACGCTTATGTTTCTTTTGTCCTTTTATTCCATGGATCTCGAGATAGGTTTAACTCTTCGATACTTCTTCATTGTTTACTTTTACTTGTCTGATTTCTTACACAGACTGATTGTGTTCTTTATCTTACATTGTATTAAACCTATCAAGCGGAAAGCCTGTAATGTCTTGGTGGGTTTCAGGCCTAGTTCTGATATCAGGGATTTGAATTTATGATGTTTCAAGAATAACTTTTTGCTTTTGCGTTTTCACCCATCCTTTCTTGGTGGAAAATGCTATATCCGACATGTTGCTATATTTGTGTTCGTCTGCAAATGCTCAAGTGAATAGGAATTTCCGTATATGGTCAATTAAAACTGCGCATTCAAAACTTTTCTAGGTATTTACTTATTTCGAAAGTTTGGGAAAGATTGAGTTTAAAATTGAGGTATTTACGTAATCTTCGGAACTTCTACTACCCGTGAAAAATACAGGTTTTCGCCTTTATTTCTGTTATAATATTTTCGATAAGAATAGGACACTGGTTATTTAAGATACAAAAGATTAATCAATAAGGAACAATTACTATACAAGACAAGTTAGGAACAGTTTGTTATTACGGATAACTGCAAAAATGAGAGATGAGATTAGGTGTCAAAGAGAAATAGAAGTAGGTTGACTGCCACGTTCGCTTGCTTACATCTTAAAATTTATATTAGAAGGATTTGATGCAGGATCGCTGTGTACGTTGTATATCTAAATATAAGAACATATACATGTGTACATAAAATATTTAGAATTAAATAAAACCATTACGTGATTAAAGATGATTTTAAAAAAAATAACGAATGCAATTTCCGAACAATGAATATAAAGAATGTATTCTTGTTTTACAATAACAACAACAATAATAATGATATAAATATGATAATAATAACAAAAATCACAACAACAACAACAACAACAACAACAACAATAATAATAATAATAATAATAATAATAATAATAAAATAAGCAAAAAAAAATAATAATTATTGTAATATTTATAGATAATGAAAAAGCTAAATTACAATAATAATAATAATAAAAATATAAATAAATTCAAGGCAAAGGGAAGATATCTGACTTAGCTGTAGGGCAGAAGTCACCAAGAAGTTGTACAATAAAAGTTGATACCAAGTAATGAAATACATGCAATGATATTACAAAAATATTGATTGTACGGCAAATGCGATAACAACATAGGACGGTCAACTGAGTAACAAAAAATACTCAAATGGTGCGGACAACCGGTTTATAGGCCCACCTTCCCGCTAATCGCAAATGCAGAACAATGAAAAGACACATTATAAAAATAAATAAGAAATAGATACATACATAAACTAATTAAAATACATACCGGTAAATAAAACGAAAATTAAAAAAGGAAGTATGCTGGTTTTTTATATAGTATAAACTGACGAAGTTTTTCATAAATACATTATTGCATATCTATGCGATAATTTCCTTTGTTATATTACATATAAAACCCTTAATATGGTATTTCATTTTAACATTACATTTAATACACGTATATATGGCAAGATCTTTTGGTGATTTAATTAGATCCATTCTGTTTCCTCCATCCGTACCACTGCATAGAAAAAACTACAAATGCGGGCATGTGAACATGCGACTGGACCGAGGGCATGCGTGAATAATTCGTGTTAACGCGAATTCCCTCCTCGTTGACACCAAGAACGCACTCGCGTCCGGTCAAGCAGTCGTGGCACTTGTGCTAATGCAGTCCTCGTAACCGCTTTTCGCATTAAAGTGTATGTTATGTTAGGACTGCACCAATCTCAGGGCTTTTTCTGCTCATTTGGCCAATATTCGGCTATGTTACCAATCGCAAGTCGTATCTCTTTCTTTACAATTTTGGACATGAAATTCCCAATAATGAGCACAGAAAAAAGTATATTTGTCGTAAAATAGTGGTATTTGCCAGCGAGAAGTCTCCAATCGTAACTTCCAAACGCTTAATTGACAGATGTGATCATAAACAATCTCTTGGGTCGGTTTTGAGAAGCGCACAAAAGACCACGAACTTGTAATTGAGGACACGGAAACCATGTACAGATGAAATGAAGAATCTTGACAGCGGCGTAAACCGGCCCGGATACCTATCAACTGGCATCAGCAAATCGTCTTCACATATTGGTATTTATCTGTTCTGTTGTTGACTGTGTGTTAGGTACAGTAACACACTACTAACAAATTTCCGAATAAATACAAAGGTGAGTTTGGAACGATTTTCCGAAGCTAGCGTACCGTTATCGGTTTTCTCGTTTATTTCTCAGAAGGGAAAGTGGAACTAGAGGTAGGGTCCTACATGTCTCACAACTCCAAATATTATGTGAAAAAAACTTTATAACCCTGACAGCAAAACTGGCGTCATAGAGTTTATATTTAAACAGGCAGCATTGTCATCCCTGCTAAGTGTTTCAATCAAGCAGAAATGATGAAAATGCCACCGCAAATGCCCCAGAGTCCACCAAACTCTAACAGTGCTGGTAGCAATGATTTTCATCTTGATGAATTCCCTACATGTATGTGCACTCGCTCGCTGCAGCATGGGGCATTCTCCTCTCTCATGCAAATTTTCGAACACAGCCAAACGTCAGAAACAACAACCCTTGATTTTACTGAACTGACTCATGTTGTAAATATATTCAAAAACATGAAAACCAGAAAAAATGGCTCTGTAGAAGCACAAATTAACGAGAAGTTTGAAATTACTAATATCTCTTTCTTTTATAATGTAAGAACAGTACATATATGGATGGATAGATGGGTGGAGGTGGGGTTGGGAGAGAGATTGAAACACATGCTTCTGTAAAAATGCACAAAAAAATCAAACATATTAAATAAAGCATTAAAATGTACTAAAAGACTATCAAATAATTGCATAAACAAACAAAAGAAAATGTTATAAAAACTATGCACTGAAAATACATTCAGGATGAATGATGTAGATAGATGTTAAATCTTGGATAGATTATGATTTATACAAACAATACATCAGAAAATACAACTTAATTTAAATTGGTTTTCAAAATATTAGAACTATTGATTGCTGTTCAGAAGAATTCAAGAGGTGTTCAACAGTTCCTAGAGTGATTAATAAGGTAAATAAATCAATTCTTACACAAGAAAAAGTACATGTAATTTGTATTGATTCGTCAACCTATTGATTCTATGGGTACAATAAGCTTTTCGTTTTATAAATCATGATAAATTTATCGGAGTAAATGTTAAGTAAATGTAACAGGACTTCAAATAAACTGTAACATGTATGTATTGAAGTATACAAAATGTAGCAGGTAATAACGATCGATCGGACGAGCATATATTCTTACCAATATAATGTAATAAAATAGTCAAACGTCTCCTGAATAGACAATATGATATTGAGATCATCAAAAAGACTATAGGTCTTGTATTTGGCCCCTCTACAGCCTTATGCAGACTTTTACTTGAACGTTGCACGCTGACTAACAGGGCGGTGGGGACTATATGGCGGGCCTTGTCCAAACCTCTTTCAGAGGAGACATGGTCCTGAACTCGTCCCCTCTGACTGTTAGTCGAGACTCCTACAGATCTAGGGTCTGAGCTCGCTTTCAGTCTGACTGAGCACGGTTTATCATGTTGATGTCGCATATATTTTTATACCATTATGTGTTTTACAATACCTTACGTGTTTATATTTTTATGACCTCTCAATATGCGATACCTGTTGACCCTTGCTCTATACATGGAGGATTATTTATAAATTTTTAAATGTACGTCTTTTGATTGTTCTGCTGTTACGGTGAGTGGGAAGGTGGGCCCGTAAACCGGTTAACCACACCACTTGTTTGGCTTTTGTCAAATTAAATGATCGTCCTAAGTCGGTATCGTAATTGCACTACAATCAAATATTTTTGTAATGTGTTATATGTTCTAGTATATTATTTATATTCATGTATTGTATAGCTCCATGGCGACTTCTGCCACATACCTGAGCTGGTAACTCCTCTTTTTTCTTACCAATATACAAACAACAGTGATGCACAAATAATGTGACACATCACTCTCTATGCCTCGGGCTACATATCGGTTGACTGAACTGCATAGAAAGCAGCAGACTGTAAAACGTTATATTGACTAAATGGCATCTCATTTACCATAAACACACAACATTTAGTCGAATGTATATTTGAACTATGTATGTAGAAGCAAACAAACCAAAACAAATCACTTTAGTTAATTGGATATTACGAATGGGTGATTATAATTATAGATATATAATATAGAATGTTTCCCAGGGACGTTAACAGCAAAGATGGAAGACAAGTAATTTCTATTTGTCCTTATTGACTGATTTTTATAATAGAATGCATATATGACTAAAATGCAACACTTCTACCATTCGAGCTATGAAAGCTATCACTATGCATTATACATGCGCTGTATTTTTAACTACGGAGGTCACTGGTACCATGACAGTGTAATAATTACTTAAACGTACAACAAGACGCAATCATGGAAATCAAAAATGATACTAATAGCACATTTTCAAAACTTAATACAATAATTAAATATACCGTATGTTTAAATATTATATACAAAACGTTAATGCTTTACGGTCAATTTGCAATATTTATTAAATATACAGTTACAGAAAGCATATAATAAAAAATGATAAGCATAACACTTATGGCATTGTACTATAAATAGAGAGAAAAACGTCTGACTCAACTGTGTGAAAAAAGGACATGCAGAGAAAACAAGAATAGGTACTTAAAATCATTACAAAATATTCTAATGAAATGCGTCATAGTACCGACTAAAGACGGTCCATTTCAGTGACATTCGTTATGTGATGTGATTGACTGACCCAAAGGCACACCTTTCTATTTACCAAAATATCTTAATAAAGTAAAATACGAAAGTAACTGGTATCACATAACTATGGCGCTTACCACAATGAACATTCACGGACATTTGAAATTCAGAGGTAAGGTCAGGTGCCCAGGAGGAACAATCATTTTTAAATAAACATCAATTTAATAAATACGAATCAATAGAATACTCAAATCCAGAGGTCATTAAAATGAATAGTATTATGAAGTAAAGTGAAAAATGCAGAGGTTATAAAATGAATAGTTACGAAGTACAGTAAACTAAACAATGACATCATCATGAACCAACCCATGATCTGACCGTCTGAAAACGAGCTAAATTCCTGATAAATAAGAGTCCTGGTTAACATTAAAATGGGACAAGGTTTTTTGTCTCCCACGGTTTAGACAAGGTCCCGATTAAATTTTCAAATGTAGAGTGATTGATATTAATTTTCATTATTGATGCTTCCTAATACTGTTGCATCGTTCGAACTCTTCAATCCTGGTCAGAGAAAATTCAGGTAAATGCTGGTGGGATGATTGTAGTGTGAACGCATAAATACTAATGTGTCTCATTGCACGGATGTTGTTATTTCAATTTCAATTAATTATAAACAAGAAAGTACTGACCGTTCTTCGAGTTTGGCAAATCTTCAAGACTCTGATCTAAATTAAAAGTAATCAATGCAATGCAGCATGATGTCAATGATGAAGTAACGGCCTCAATCGGTTGTAGAATCGTTTCAAAATCTTTCAGTCTGATTTATAATTTCTCCTATAAAAGGGTTCTCTGTGTAATAAATTCGTTATAAGGTTTGTTTCTGGCGTACTTCGGACAAGAATTAGGTTTGCAAGGGGGTTCGGCCCATGCATTTCACAAACCTACTTTAGTTACGAAGTACGTCAAAAACTAACCTTATAATTATTATTGTAATAATCTCATATGGGCCATACTGGCAATTTCAAAGGAGTTTAATTTTGTAGTTAAACCAAATAAATTAGTGCAGTCTTTAACAACAATCGAAACAAATGAGAAATATATAAGTCAAGGGATATTGCCACAAATCGAAGTGCAATGTACTTTCCAAAGTCGTCATGTTTAGTATAAGACCTAGTGTTGTTATTGTTGTCAATAATTTGAATGTATGTGCCAAAGAAAGTTTTCTTGTAAGATTTATTGGCACTGTTGAAATGAAGTTCACGTGTTCAAATGTCAATTATCTATCGTTCAATTCCAACTCGGGGCTCAGATAATATGTTAGTGTATCATGTACATCTTTAGATATGCCATAGTGTATATAAGTAAGTTCGAAACGTTTAGTTTTTTAAGTAAATATATATAATCCCCCTCATATCAATAAACACAAGATCTGTTGTAAAGAAAATGTAGTTAGAAAATGCTATGTAACACTGTCACGAGTTTGGAACACAAGATGTGGCGGTTACAAATCACAAAAACTCGTCAGTAAGGCTCGAACCAATGTCTTTACATGTAGAAGATATACTCACCAAGCAGCGATCAGAATTTGAACAGAAAGCTGAATTTGTCAAGAGATACATATCGCCACATATTTTGAAATATTTTGAAAACTGGAGACATGAGATTGAATTTTGCTTACAATATTAAGAAAGAGTCATAACCACACAGTGTATAGTAAATACCAATGATACATCAGATAAAACTGTCCGAACTTATCTTAAAATCAAAAATTAGTGATTTTCCAATTTACACAATAGTAATAAAAAGCAACCATCTTTTCGTGGCTACAAACAAGACTTACTCCATATCATTTCTTAAAGCGTGGTTAGACTAAGAATCTACGATATAAGTACATGTAGGAATGCCGACTTTCCTATCTGATAGAGTTCATGTAACCGGCTTAAGCAAACATCTGCCATTAATATTGAAACAATGTGAAAATGAAAGAAAATATCCGACTCTGTTGTATGTACAAAGTATGCGAATTACACAGAAAGGCATAAAACATTCGATTGTAATATAGTTGTGGTACCAACTTCGGACGGTAACTGAAAACGACAATTGCCACTCATTTTGGAGTTGTTAAAAGTACACCTTAAGGGTTTTGTTTTTCATCTTAATCCAAGCCATTAAAGATATTTTGAGTCAGAAGCGAGTTCCGATATTTAACTCGAAATCTGGAACATACGTAAAATGGTAAACCCAAATGGGAAAATAATTAAGAAACCTTTGCATCAATGCGATTCTACTGCAATATTTGGTTTGTATGTTTTGCGATTTTTCCGTGTACCATAAATGTACTTACCGAGTGAAACAAAAACTAAGATGCATGATATATGCATAGTTAATGACAGATCCCAAGCTAAAATGTATGTTGAACCGATAATGGCCCTGTTTATCTGACTAATGTTTGAGCTTCACGTTTCTACGACAGCTGGGCAGAAATAATTTCGCCGAAACTTGTATTAATTAGATTCAAGTTCTACATACATGTAATATTAGTCACTTTCTCTTCACATTGCACGAGAATTCCTCTATATTGAATCGCAGGCAATACTTTACCTTTTTTGGAATGTATTTCTATGACATACGTACGACCTTTGCTAAATAAAGGCAACAATTATTATCGCGTAAACCGATGGTTTAAAGATACAATAAATTGTCTTTAATGTTGCACGTAAAGGAAAGCTTTGATTATTTAAACAATGAAAGCGTCAAGGTTTCGTACGGTGGAAACACGAACTGTTTTCACGTACTTTTCCTGTAAATTCAGCATTTGTTGCCATTCATCCTAGACGACCAATATATTGACAGCTTTTTCAATAGTTTTCTCACATTTCCACCGACATTAATAATGTTGGAACGCTAAATAAACTGTTCAAACCTTTGTCGCGACCATGTGACTTCAAAAAGCTTATTTACATATAAATTGAAAAATGGGCAGAAACGCAGATTCGATGGTGATTATTTAAGCATGAACTATTGCGAATCCAAAATGGGAAGAAACCAGATGTCTGGAAGGAGTAAGCGTATCATGTAGGATACTTCATCCGTCGAATAATTTCCAAAGAACGGCGGGGGTGGTTAGCTAAACAGGAGACGCTCACTCCTTCTGGGCATCTGGTCCCACCTTTGAACTTCGGGCGTTTTTGAATGTCCACTGTGGTACATTGTTGTTAGTGCCATAGTCATGCGACACCAGTTTCTTTCGTATTTTACATTAGGTGCATTCTTGTTCTTTATATAGAGGAATATTTATCCAAGTTTAAAATATGTGTCCTATGATTGTGCTACTTTTGTGGTGAGTGGGAAGGTGGGCGCCCGTAAACCAGTTAACCATGCCAAATGAGTGAAATTTGTTACTTTAATTATGGCAACCGCAGCACAATCGATTATATTTGTAATGCCGTATTCTCTGTATATTTTACTATTATCATGTTCTACAGTAAGGTGCAGTCCTAACATAACATTATGTTAACGTCGCGCTAACGTGAAGTTTGCTTTCCTCGTGCGCTCAGGACTGCTGAGCACACGCGTTTGCGTTAACGCAGATTTCCACGTGAACTTAATTTCGAGACCGCGTGAACGCGCTTGACTGCCGCGTTAACGCGCTGGACTGACGCGTGAACATGCTTGACAGCAACGTTCACTTGTTACAACTTAAAACTTGTATTAAAATGTTTATACAGAAGGATTTGAAGGAGAATCGATATGTACATTGTATATTTAAATATAAAAGCATATTTATGTGTAAGTTAAATATTTAGAATTCAATAAAACCCTTCCGAGTTAAGGGTTGAATTTTAAAAAATATTGAACGCAATTTCCGAACATTGACTTTAATGAAATTTATTATTATTTAATAATAATGATAATAATAATAATAATAATAATAATAATAATAATAATAATGAAAAAAATAAAGATAATAACAATGATGATAATAAGTATATTCATATATTATAGAAAATAGCTTAATTTAAAATAATAATAATAAATACATAAATAAGAAATATCTGTTAATACACAAATAAATTAGTTATAAACGAATAAACAAATAAGAAATAAATACATAAATAAACTAATTAAAAATAAATAAATAAATGAAATTAGAAAGTAATCATGCTAGTATAAACTGACGAAGTTTTTTTCATAAATACCTTATTGCATGTCTACGCGATAATTTCCTTTGTTATATTAATGTGAAATCCTTAATGTAGGGTGTTATTTTAACATTACATTTAATACACGTTTTATGGCGACATTCGTGGTAATATAATTAGATCCATTAGTACTGCATAGAGAATTACAAATAAAAACATGTGAACGTGCGACTGGACCAAGCGCACGCGGGAATAAATCGCCTTAACGCGAATTCCCTACCGCGTTAACGCGAGGAGCGCACGCGCGTCCGGTCGAGCAGTCCTAGCACGTGACCGCTTTTCGCGTTAACGTGTATGTTATGTTAGGACTGCACCCATCTGTATGTGTATGTTCTTGGTCATTTGTGTCGTACAGCTTGGCCAGGGGTCTCTTGTTTTCTGTATTACATGTATATGCATGCATACATACATTTGTTCATGTGCATTCCCGACAACGAAATTTCAGTTATAAATATATACTGTTGCAAGCCGTTGATGTTATTCCTCCAGAGCACATGGTCTCACCTCAGTTTAATTGGGGTTAGCATTCGTCTAAATATGGAATTGTACACGATATTGTCATTCTATCCTATGGACTTCCAAATATGTTTGACTGCTAGTTACCTTTTCATCGTTTACCCCTGAACTTCAGAGTTGAGTTGGTGCCCGGGATGAGTGAGCGTCTCATGTTTGACTAGCCACACACGCCGTGTATACCCTCACATACAGACGAAACAAATATAAAATATAAAATTAAGTATAGTTAAAAGGTTCACGATGGCAATAGGCATTACGTTGTCCAGCCCTACTTACGTAGGAATATCAAAGAGAGGACAAAAACATGACCAAGCGGTATGAAACAAATCACCAATACATGCACATCAAACATGACAAGAGTCAAATAAAACAGAATACGACATTACAAAATATTTCGATGTTACGATACCGACTTAGAACGGCCAGTGTCGTAAAAAAAGACGTTACTCAAATTGGTAAGATTAATCGGTTTACGGGCGTCAACATTCCCACACGCTGCAAAAGCAGTACAATTACAGGATACATATTTTTAAAAGTAATAAGTAATCCTCGATATAAAGAACAAGGATCAACATGTTTCTCAAGATGAGAGGCCATAAACATTTTCAATGAACGTCAGTAATGAACAATTACAATTAATTCAAAACCAATCAGAATACAATACATTTTATCCATTTCTTATTTTTCATGTATATGCTAGAAATATAATTCGTACCTTATCACCATAAATATGTTTCCTGATAGAGCTAAACACAATTGCTAGTAAGGTTGCAAACAGTCCAAATACAAGTATTATAGCAGTTATTTCCACCGATTTTAGATGCTGACCTACTTGCTCTGGTAGTAAACCACGAGTGATATTTCTATTCACATGAAATACTAAATCCCTACATTTAGATATATTCCAAAACATGTCCTTGTTATTGTTAACTCTAATGCAATTCTTGTTGACGTTTTCTCATGAAGAAATTGTAATTAATTTCTGGTAAACTAAAATGCTTATGATATTCTCATCATCAATTCGTTTTAAACAGTTATATTATGTATGTAATTTTCGGTTTGTCGTCAGTGAAACGTCCACAGATACACTGAGACCCTAATGGTATTCTTTGATTATCCCATTGCCACTATTTGCTGTTAATGGAATTGCCAGTTCTTTATTAGGTATTATGTAATATTATTATGGTTTTTTAGCTTCTAACACGAAGGAAAGTTAATCGAGTCATTACGTTATATGCATTATACGGTATTTTAGTGAGCTAATGCACTTGTGAATCTTATTTGAAACTTCAATTTAAGCTATTTGTGCACCAACTAATTTACAGCCAGTTTGTTATTGGTATAAATCAATGCAATGAAAGTATATTGGAAAAGAGTAATGATTGACACATTACTCAAAACATATATGCTATTATAATAAGTAAGAATAATAATAATAATAATAATAATAATAATAATAATAATAATAATAATAATAATAATAATAATATGGGTAAATGAATAAATAAGAGAAAATAAAAGAACAAACCCATACTTATGGACCAACATCTACTTCAACATTCATTACAATGGCGCTAGCCCTTTACAGTGACTTGACTCTTTTCTATTTCAATAATGGTCGTCATGCAACCACTTAAAGATTTAAAACAACCTTAACTGGACAAACCCCTGTGTATATTCAAAGAAGACTTTATCCCCATACAGATGGGTGCAGTCCTAACATAAAATACACGTTAACGCGAAAAGCGGTCACGAGGACTGCTCTAGCACACGTGCTAGGACTGCTCGACTGGACGCGCGTGCGCTCCTCGCATTAACGTGGTAGGGAATTCGCGTTAACGCTTGGTCCAGTCACACGTTCACATGTCTTTATTTGTAATTCTCTACGCAGTACTGATGGAAAAAATAAATGGATCTAATTATATTACCGCGAATGTCGCCATAAAACGTGTATTAAATGTAATGTTAAAATAACACCCTGCATTAAGGATTTCATATTAATATAACAAAGGAAATTATCGCGTAGACATGCAATAAGGTATTTATGAAAAAAAAAACTTCGTCAGTGTTTACTAGCATGATTACTTTCTAATTTCATTAATTTATTTATTTTTAATTAGTTTATTTATGGATTTATTTCTTATTTCTTTATTCATTTACAATTAATTTATTTATGTATTAACAGATATTTCTTATTTATGTATTTATTTTTTATTTTTTTATTTATTTTTTTTTTTTTTGATTAAGCTATTTTCTATAATATATGAATATATTAATTATCATCATTGTTATTATCTTTATTTTTTTCATTATTATTATTATTATTATTGTTGTTATTATTATTATTATTATTATTATTATTATTATTATTATTATTATTATTATTATTATTATTATTATGCGTAAATAAGAATAAATTTCATTAAAGTCAATGTTCGGAATGCGTTCATTATTTTTAAAATTCAACCCTTAACTCGGAAGGGTTTTATTGAATTCTAAATATTTTACTTACACATTAATATGCTTTTATATTTAAATATACAATGTACATATCGATTCTCCTTCAAATCCTTCTGTATAAACATTTTAATACAAGTTTTAAGTTGCAAGCAAGTGAACGTGGCTGTCAAGCATGTTCACGCGGCAGTCAAGCGCGTTCACGCGGTCTCGAAATTAAGTTCACGTGGAAATCTGCGTTAACGCAAACGCGTGTGCTCAGCAGTCCTGAGCGCACGAAGAAAGCAAACTTCACGTTAGCGCGACGTTAACAGAATGTTATGTTAGGACTGCACCTCACTGTATATGCTAATATTCACTCTCTTCATGCGACAAACGTGGTAAAAGTTGAATATTAAATAATATGTATGGTTAGTACCTTTCAAAAGAATAAATAAGAAAAACTAAAAAAACTAAGGTTCTTTTTATTAAAGTAACTGTTTTTAATTTATCTCACACTGTATTGTTTTCAGTTTAATCTAAGAATATATTTATATGTATTTGCTTGGACATTGATATATACTTGAAATAACGCCAAGTATTATATTCTAGTCCTGCTGATGATATGTAATGAAAGCCATTATATACAATTTTTTTTATACATTCTTAATATAAATTTATGATCTAATATCTCTCAAATATTTCTAATGTGATTTTTTTTTCTTTTCTGAAGTAGAAGAAAAATCGAAGTAGGAAATGTAGAAGAATAGAACAATCCATCACGTGATATATATATGTATTTGTGTGCTCTGTGAAAAACTCTCAATTAAAAGATATAACCTTTTTATTGGTCAAATTTCATCTTGATTCATTTTTTCGGGTAAGGAATGCATAATGTTGGTAAAACCATTGTTACTCTTAAATCGTACCTCTTAAGTACATGTAAATCCCATTTCAGCCCATACGAGAATGTGAAATAAATTATCATTAATATGTATATTAGATGACACTATAAAAATATACTTTAAATATATGCATACCTTGTCGCTATAAATATGTTTCCTTACAAAGGTAAAAGCAGCTGCAAGTAAAGCCGCAAAAACTCCAAATCCAAGAATAAAACAAGTTATTTCAACTGATTTCAGATTCTTAGCAACCTGATCTGGTAGAATATTGAGTGAAATATTGTTAATCGACTGAAACACTAAACCTCTACATTTTGTTGTGTTCCAAATTAAGCCGGTCATCTTATCCTCTGTATGAAGAACTGTCTGAACTATTTTATTTACCGCATATTCTTTAACATTTTATCCCAACAGCAATAAACCTCAGGACGATGGATATAGTGATATTTTATCTAGATGATGGCGTATCAATATATATATGTATATCAATAGTACCTGCAAATGTCATTTCCGATCGATGATTATTGAAATCGGAAAGTATTCTACCACGACGAGAGTTGTGGAAATTCCCATTGCTTTTACTTATGTCTAATGAATTAATAAATAGTTAATATGGTTCTTCATGATTGGTAGGATTTCTTGCGTTTAAGGAGGATTTAACGGCATTACTATGTGAACATTTATTACATCATGATGTAAAGCTAGTAAATGTAAATTTGTGTCTATGTCAAATTTATGTGAGTACACTCGACAAGGTATTTAACGTAATACATGCATGTCTTTGCCTTATACTTAAATTCTTTGACAGTTATGTAGGAATTGCATCGCCAGTCACAAACACTCAAAGAAAATTCATAGTTGTCAAATAATTACGTGTGTTGACCGTAAAAAATATAAGTCATTGATCAAAGAATTGAAGTGTTTGTTGTGATATGTGAATCAGAAATGAAATCTAGCTAACCTTTGGTTATTACTTTTGGAAGATCACAATCATTCATTGATAATAACTCGAATATTCTTCGACAAATTCGATTTATGTTTGTCATAATCTACATAGGACCAATTACCTACTTGATTTCATTGTCATTTTTCCCTTTGCAGTGTGGAATGCATTAAAATGTCACTGCAGAAAATATGGCTAGTATTTATGTAACCTTTTTCGAATGCTGCGTAATTTCATTCCTTATATGTATTGTTAAAATCGTGTGTATCAACTGCATGTTTTGACAAACTGGACACATTTAAGTCTCCCCAATCTCACACAGGAGGAGCTACGCTACTCTCCGTTTTCCCTCTCTGTTATCGGTTCGAAGCCATTTTTTACACGATTATTTTAAAACTGGGAACAACCCATTTAATGGTATAAGTGACTTACATTGTGTACCAATTATAAAAAGCTTAATTGATGTTTAAGATCTATTTTATCATTAAATTGGTTTTCCCAGTGTTACAAGAATTTTGTAAAAAACAGCTTCGAGTCGATAACAGGGGAGGAAGAGCGGATTGAGTACTCCCAGGCATCTATTCTCACATCTGCCATTTTGAGATTCATGTATCTGTAATTCGCACGCTGTTGTGGGCGCAACATCGGCATCTTTTTTCTTATTTCGTGTTAGTTATTTCCCCCGCAATATATTATTCTGTAATATGATTCAACCAGATCTTTACGCTATACGGAATGATGTATATTCACCAAGTCTGAGTCCATAAACATACGTTTCTACAGTTCTGTCTTTTTCCTATAAAGTTTCTGAAAGTGTTCCAGATAGTATCCTTGTTTGAACACAACGGATAAGCAATCATCCCTAACTTTATTATATTTTATTATTTTTTTCATGTATGCCTTCAAACTGTTTTTGTTTATCACGCCCTTGTCATTCATTTAATAATCATGCTTTGGAGAGGAATTTTGATGACATACCCTACTCTTAAGTTTACATTGTCCGATATATTGTTACGTCGGGTTCTATAATGTCAACCCAATAATAATGTTAAAAAGGGTGTTTGGGAAGTCTTAAAATGATATCGGTAAACGAAGACCATAAAACTTTTCAAACTGTAAACTGTTGAATGATTTTTGTCATGTTTGTATTTTTACCAATTTCTGAAGGATTTGCCACGCACTGAGCTAAAAGTTGTATATTATTTACTGTAACAATGATTTATAGTACAGATTCATAACCATTCTTGAACTGTTCCTGGAACAGTCATTGTGTGTCAGCGTGGCATTTATGTTATTTCATTCTTTACAAATACGTTTGGATATTGTTATATACATCATAAACTATTTCAGACTTTTTTTATCATTTTCTTTCACATAAAATGTAAATAACAAGCAATATGTTACTGTTTTATAGCGCCTGATCTACTAACATTTGCTTGTTTGAGTTTCCATATTTCATTTCGTTGTATTGATGCTATTGTAATCACATAGTGTATTGTTTTCAAGAAAAGATTTTTTTACACCAAGAAAGCATAAGTATTATTTGTCATTTGCCTGATGATTTGTTATTAAAACATTAACTAGATCAAAATTAATTTGAATGAAGTGATGCTTAGCAAATAAAACCAGAAAAGCGTATCATTTATATTCTCTTCAGGACGTTTAACACGAAAGTCATTAAGAGACATATAACATATAAATAGAAAACAGTAAATAATCATGTAGTTGTATAATTTCTCAATAAATATATTATCGTGGCAATGAAACAAAATTGGAGGAAAATTAGGAAAACATGTAACAAACGAAAGAAACCTAGTCAGCTAGTGGTATATGACTCTGGTAGTTGCAAACACGTACCTCAGAAACATTCGGGAACAATGAATTAAAAAATGCATAAATAATCAGTTGCATTTTACACATCGTTTGTCTTTTGTCATTATTACATAATATACTGCGTATACACTATTGAAATGGGACAAGCTTTTTGCAATTGGTATGAGGTGATATTCATGAATTGTTAATTCTCATAGGAATATGAATAGTAGAGCATCATCATTGGTACATAACTCCCTTTATTCGTTAATGTTCCGTTAATGTTTTATATTCTGTCCACATACAGAATGTTAAGATATGATTTCTAGAAACAGAATCAAATTGATAAATCATAACAATACAACATACATATTATGGAATCACTCATGTGTGGATTTACATTTAAGTGCTGTTGACACTTGAATAACTTATTCACTGGAATATGAATAAATAAGAATATTATTGATCTGATCATCATCAACCGTTTATCATTATACGAGGGGTGTTCCGAAATTATTGTTACTTGCGCAATATCTCGTGGAAATAGTGCTAAATGAGCTTAAAACTACCTCATGGCGATAGCGTGATATCTGAAGCGTGGTATAGGTAAATTTCTCGCTCACAATTACACTGACCTTGGTGCTGTGTACATTGTTTTGTAGCGTACTCGTTACACTCTATATAAATATGGTTGGCAAGAGAGCTGAAAACGTAATTGAAATTAGGGCCTATATCAAAGGTAGGTCTCTACTTGGCTTAAAGGCGGTAGATATTCATCATGAGGTGTGTGATATTTATGGGAAGGGTCAAATGTCATATATGACTATTTGTAGGTGGGTTGCTCGATTTAAGTCGGGACACCAGCAGCTGAAAGATGCTGCTCACACAGGTCGCCCTGCAACAACAACAACAAAGCATAACATTGAACGAATTCGGCAAATCCTTGAAAAAGATGCAATGTACACTGTCAGGCAGTTAGCTAAAATGACAGGCTTGTCTTTAGCACGTATTCACTATATTTTAAAGAAACATCTTAAGCTGGGCAAGATCAATGCCAGGTGGATACCCCATTTACTAACTGACGACCAAAAGAGGTCCCGGGTTGACAAGGCCAAATCCTTATTGAAGAAATACCCAAAATACAGCAAAAAGGCTTTTGATAATTTGGTCACAGGTGATGAAACATGGGTGTATTTTTTCGAGCCCAAAAGAAAATGCTCTAATCGAATCTGGGCAAACAAAAACGCCAGGCGCCCTAGCATTGCTAAAAGAATACGCACCGTGAGGAAGGTTTTGTATGTCATATTCTTTGATAACAAGGGTCCAATCATGCAAATCCCTGTTCCGAAAGGCAAAATTGTCACAGCAAAGTATTATAGAGACGTTGTACTTCGAAAACTGAAGAAAGTCTACAAACGCCGCCGCCCACATACAGGTTTGAAGTACCTCAGGCTCTTGCATGACAATGCGCCAGCACACAAGGCGCGTATTGTAACGGAGTTTTTGAAGGCAGAAAAGGTCACTGTCCTCCCCCACCCTGCATTTTCACCAGACTTGGCCCCCTGTGACTTTTTCTTGTTCCCCAAACTAAAATTTCACCTATCTGGAAAAAAATATAAATCAAGAAATGCCCTTGGCTCTGCCATTCACCAGTATCTTATGAGTATACCAATTCAAGAGTACGAAAACTGTTTCCAAAAGTGGATTGATCGGTTGAAACGATGCATAAATGCAGAGAGGGAGTACTTCGAAGGACAGGGCAAAGTAAAATGATCACAATTACTTCTATCAAAAAGAAATCGCCAAAGTAACAATAATTTCGGAACATCCCTCGTACTTGTTCTTCCTTTCTTTTCTGTCGCTGCCGAGTCTTCAAAGGTGTAAAAAAGGTAATATATCCTTGTGAGAGTAGTTTCTGGCAAGAAGCCTCGTATATAGAGGATACCCTGGCATAGCAAAGAGGTTGTGTAATGAAGACTCTATATGCGGGAGAAGAAGGTATTTTGCTACTCAGGAAAAAGAAGTTGGTAATAAAATTGAAATCATCATGTTTGTCATAAAGAGAGGTTACTAATGAGCCATCGTCTCTAAGTGATAGGAATATACTGAGGTATGGAGCAGCGTTCATGATGTACCTGTATGTAAAATTGAACCGAGATGCTAGTTGTTTATTGCCTTTGGAGAGGAGTTACTGTGCGAGTTCTGATTCGTAAAAGTGTAAAAACTGTCAGCCAGAATTGGCGCCAAAACTTACATATTTATTATCTACCGTACATGTAGCGTGGAAGTCGGAAAATCCTCGTTGCCACGGTGGGCAGTCCACGTCTGTCCTCCATGGACACCACGGGAGGCCACTTTTTACAAGCCCGTCATTAGACGGGACGTATTATGTTAAGGCGCTGTCGGGGGTCATGTTTTCCGGACTTTTTTGCCGTCTTTCAATATATTGGGTCGAAATTTAGTATATAGCTTTATTGCAAACAGCGTTAGTACCAGTTCAACTTTTGTTACGATTGACCCACTTTTGACGGATTTATGGCCCTTGGACTTATAAATTTCAAGATTTTTTCAAAAATTTATTAAAAATCTATTTTTGTCAAAACATTATGAAATTTATCATGAAACAAGTAAAATGTACCAACTATCACATGTGTTACGGGTTTTAATACCTTTGTGTTCATTGTTGAGAAATTTACAATTTTAGGAGGTTAGGTAGGGGAGGGTGTTAAGAGGGGAGGGGGGGGGCCTTGTACTAAATAATTTCAAGTTTTTTGGCAGGTCAAGTTCCAAGATGGGTTGGATAGGACCATTTCTGCAGGAGTTATTGCCCTTGGACTTATTCCTATGATAAAATGCTATGAGACGAAATTAAATTCAGTAAACGTCAGGTGTTTTTCATGAAAATCATGCAAAATGCGAATTGATCCTGTCCGAATTAAGCGACGGGCGTATTATGCCGCTCTAGGCATTGCTCCTGTTTGTTAATGTTAATAATAAAATTTGTCATCTACCTTTACTTGTCCTCTCGAGGTCCAAATGGACAAGGCTTTCATACCTTTTACCTATACTTGTCCTCTGGTGGACAAAACAGACGAGCTTTAACACCTTTTAATTAAAATTGTCCCACAGAGAACGTAAGGGGGCATTACATAGATGTGTCTGTATTTTACAAACCGTCAAATGTAACATGTTGTCATCTTGTTTTTAAAAATTCTATCGTAAAACTTTCAGATTATTATTATTATTATTATTATTATTATTATTATATATATATATATATATATATATATATATATATATATATATATATATATATATATATATATATATATTTGCTTCCGCTAAACCTCCTGAAAGACAGTCACAAATATTAATTACGTCCCCTATAACCTATTACCCGGCTGTTAATAGAGCGTATTTAAAAAAAAAAAAGAGTGAATTTAACAATATGGCCGTGGAAATGGTGTCAGATATTATTATTATTATTATTATTATTACTATACACATATTTGCGACCATTTTCCGGAATATCTTTCCTGTCGGTATTATATCATGCTAATCAAAGAACATTAACGGTAATTTCGCTTGTTCACAGCAGGTATCGGACATTTACGATTAACTTCTCTGTTACCAAAATATTATCACATTTCAATTGACAGTCATTAATCAGCCGTCATTTATTGCCGTTGGGTGCAATTAATTTATAACTGGGTAGGTAATTCAAATTAGGAAATGTAGGAGTACTGCAGTGCCTATTTACATGGGAATTTTTACGTCGTTTAAAAAATCTAATGTTGCATAAACGTAGATCGCTATTACACTTGGGCGTGTGTATATATATATTGTATATATTTTTATTGTAAAGTACATTTCCAGGGTCCGGCGCTATAAACTGAGAAGAGACTTAAATCAGGATATTCTTCTGTTCAGCAATGAATTTATAACTGGGATTTGGATTTTTATTAATTTTTATCATATCCATAAATAGAATTTACCCATTCTGCATGACAATTTATTTGAATGTTAGATAATCAAGAACTTATAAACAAATTGTTTATAAGTCCTTGTTATAATGGAATATATTAAAATGAAATAAATGACTTAAGTATTTTCTCAGTGTATGGCGCCAGACCCAGGTGTTTTGCTAAAAATCAGAAATACGATGTTTCTATGTTTGAAAGATGCTTTTGATGAAAAAAAAAAAAAATCATAATATATATATATATATATATATATATATATATATATATATATATATATATATATATAATATATATATATATATATATATATATATATATATATATATATATATATATATATATATATATAATAGATATCACGATGTTTTTAAAATCAATCTTAGGTGAAAGCATCCAAGGTATTCCCCTACAGAGGTGTGAATATTTCTAGTTTGAAGACTGTCATGCATGTACATTCCAATGCATGTACATGTCTTCTATCGTTATATGTGGATATATGTAATATTAATAAATTGTGTAAGTACTAGCATTATTTTATATTTGAAAATTAATCATTATCAGATTGGGAAGGAATATGAAAAGAGATAAGAAAGAAGGGGTGGGGGCTTTTCCTCTCTGTTTAGGTCAAACGGTACTTAGTCCAGGAACCTTATTACTGGAGCCCGCGTGTTGTGTGAAGTCTATAGTTTTATTTCACCCTGGTAGCCGGTAACGAATAAGGGTTTGCTTATGACACTGATTAATACACGGAAATAGATCCGATGAAATCATCAGAAGATACACACGACCTGGTATCTGGCAGGAGTATGTAAGAAGGTGATAAAATGAAAGGGGGGCTTCTGAAAGATACTTTTCTGTGCTGTTTAGGTAAAACAACGCCGACCCTCTGGTCTCCTTTGCGATTCCAGTGTGCATGTTTTGTCTTTTGTTCTGAGATTATAAATATTTTTCAAAAGTTTGCTCAAGCATGCTATCATGGGCCTGCACTTTACCAGGAAGAATAAAAAGAATACATAAAAAAGGAAGAAAAGAGACCGAAAAAAAAAATAAAAATAATGATAAATAAAATAAAATGAAGATCAATGTCCATATGTACAAATATCTACCAGTATTAATCAATCGTGTATTTCATCGTAATTGCATGTAATATTTCAAAATCTGAATATGTTTATTAGAGCAATCAATAATGAATATCATATCACATGTAATATGAATTTATCTGATTTTAAAGTCGGCTTTACCACAAGTATTAATTGCACTCTTCAACTCGGATCCCTACCTTCTTTTATTAAGAGTCCGAAATACGTATTACACAGAATCTGGGCACACTCTCGGAATAATAATTATCCTTTAAATCAGACTTACACACGTATCTGTACAATACCAATCAGCTTGTCTTTACCGGTTTCATTTAAATACCATTGATGCACTTTTACAAGAAGATAGACGGCTATAAAGAACGTATATAACGTAGTTTTATGTCCAGACAGGGACTTGTATATCAAAAAATTTATATACGTCCCTGCTCCAGGTGCAAACTATATTTTAAAATTTCATACAAAAGAAAAAGGAGGAGTTACTGGCTCAGTTATGTGGCAGAAGTCACCATGGAGCTATACAATACATGAATATAAATAATATACTAGAACATATAACACATTACAAAAATATTTGATTGTAATGCAATTACAATACCGACTTAGGACGGTCATTTAATTTGACAAAAGCCAAACATATGCTGTGGTTAACCGGTTTACGGGCCCACCTTCCCACTCAACGTAACATCAGAACAATCAAAGGACGTACATTTAAAAATTTATGAATAATTCTCCATATTAAGAACAAGGGTCAACAGGTGTCGCATATTGAGAGGTCATAAAAATATAAACACGTAAGGTATTGTAAAACATATAAAGGTATAAAAATATATGCGACATCAACATGATAAACCGTGCTCTGCCAGTCTGAAAGCGAGCTAAGACCCTAGATCTGTAGGAGTCCCGACTAACAGTCAGAGGGGACGAGGTTCAGGACCATGTCTCCTCTGAAAGAGGTTTGGGCAAAGCCCGTCATGTAGTCCCCACCGCCCTGTTAGTCAGCGTGCAACGTTCAAGTAAAAGTCTGCATAAGGCTATAGAGGGGCCAAATACAAGACCTATAGTCTTTTTAATGATCTCAATGTCATATTGTCTATTTAGAAGACGTTTGACTATTTTATTACATGATAAAATAACGTTATCGGAGCCTTTTACTTTCCTAAGTTTATAAACGAGATCACCGTAAATATTAGGATGGGAAATTCCATTGGATACATACTGTTGAAAAGAAATATTTCCAAATTTAGATAAAAGTTCTGAATAAGATCTGAAGAATTTGCCGAATGTTTTTCTTAGCTTGTGAAATCTGTAACCCTGAGTTAAAAGTTTAGTAGTAATTTGTAAATTTCGTTTATGAAAGTCCAAAACATCGGTGCAGCCTCTGTCAAATCGAACTAATTGAGATATCTCCCTCATGCATAGCTTTGTCCTTAGATATTGTCTTTGGTTCACCTTTCGGTCATTTTGGCTTCAACACTGCTCTTCATATTTTTATATATTTTGAGAATTCCATTCATTCGGCCACGAGCATCACTGAAGAGACATAACTTGTCGAAATGCGCATATGGTGCACAAAATTAAAAGGTATATATGTTCTATATTTATTATAACCACTAGGCCGGTGTTACTGCTGGTGGACTGATAGTTCCCGAGGGCATCATAAGTCTAGTTTTCAGTGCTTTTGTACTGACATGAAATATATACTTAAAATTTTCAGACATCAAATTAAGTAAATCACTCTAAAACTAAGGAGTATCTCCCTCATGCATAGCTCTGTCCTTAGATATTGTCTTTGGTTCACCTTTCGGTCATTTTGGCTTCAACACTGCTCTTCATATTTTTATATATTTTGAGAATTCCATTCATTCGGCCACGAGCATCACTGAAGAGACATAACTTGTCGAAATGCGCATATGGTGCACAAAATTAAAAGGTATATATGTTCTATATTTAATATAGATACCATATGATGGAAGTCGAGGGACATCGCCATCCAAGTAAGGGAAATTTACAATAGGAAATCCACAATCCTCACGTTTCTCATAAATATTAGTATATATTAGGTGGTTGATAATTTTCATGTTTAAATCTAAGAAAGGTGCAGATTTATCTCAAGTATTATCTTTATTCAATGTGAGCTCTAGCTTTAAAAAATTTAAAAGGCAGACTATTTTACGATACATTTCAAAAGTTCATTGTGTAATGAAGCAGAGGAGATTTAAAAAGATATTAAATGATTATTCATAAAGATACCTTTAAGTCTTATTTTTATGCTTCATTGAACAAACACAATACGTATCATCATAAGACGTGATAAAAAATTAAACGGGTCGTTTCATTTTTAGCACTATCATACCCATTTACCAGTACATATTTGGTGCCGACAGTGTCTGACAGTGCGGACACAGGTAAATGACCATTTATATATGCGGTCAATATGGCCAATTTACAAGGACAGAGTCCACACGTGTCCGCGCGCGCCTTTACACGCCCAAATCCAATGTCCACGGTACATGCACGGTATAAAAAATTCTAACTTTTGGATAATTTTCTTTCCTTATACTTGCTGCTGGAATCAGACTGTTCCTTTACAAAATGAGTCGTTGTGGCCTTAAAGGAGATACTTGTGTAGCGACATTGGAATTCCTTAGGATCAACATCTTCTCGAGTACGCAGTAGAGCAGAATTTCTGAAAACTATGTTTAATTTCTTTTTGAATTTTCGTCAGGATCCAGATATGAATCTATGCTTATATGGAGCTTTATGCATCTTTGGACACCAAAAACTGTATGGTAGCTCGAGAAAATATTCAATTTTGAGGTGCCAAAAGAAGTGAGAACGGACTTGTGGTTATCCTGTACCTCTGAAGGAGACAAATTTCTGTGTAAGCAGGACTACTAAGCATTGAATGAAGATCAAAGTCTTCTATAACACACTTAAAACAATATGTCAAACCTACGAATGTGTAATTGTTAGCTACCTTAAATCATAAGTCTGTTGATGCACACGGTTGAGAATGGCATGCAGAGTTGCTAAGATCAAGACACTGTAGAAACCCTTTGTAATTATAAATTTTGGATGCAACTGATGGCGTGTAGCTATAGGAAATACATGGCGGATCTTTGTTTTTGAAATATGGAGGTATTTTCTCTAAAACAGACTTATGATTTAAAATTTGGCCGAAATTTAAATAATCAATGCCTTTATTTGCAAATTTAATTTTGATGAAAGGGCGATTAGATTTTTCCATAGAAATATCTGACTTGACGGGACGAAAAGTCTAGCGGTCAATATGTCCATAATAATGCCATCTAGTCTATACTCTGCAGAGCTTATATCAGTGAATATACGGTGTCTGGACGATACGTACAACTCGTGTAATTTTCTGAGTGAAATAGAATAAAGTTTTGTACGAATGTGATGAAGGCCCAAAGGTTTATTTATAAATGGCAAAAGAGCATCAAAGGAAATATTATGTATTTCAGGTTTGTTGTATTTGCGTTACCATGACTTCGATGCCTCCTCTGGCTTTTGTTGAATAAACCGAGTACGTTAACTGATTGACACGCAGGACTAGTGAGATTACCAATACTACTAATATTGTCATTGCATCCATAGGGCGAAGCAGTGCCGAGACGTCTTATCCAGTATTCTTCTCTTTTCCGACGAAAAGGAGTGCTCAAATTGGCATTGTTTGTGGGGTGATATATTTTTTCTATAATTCTAATTTTCATTGAGAGAATAGAGTGGTCAGGCTGGTTGAAGTGGCGATAGAGTAATTGGTTTCCACCACAATTTATTTTGGACCTGTGACCTGATACTCTTGTACGGAGTTGTCCCTTTGTCTCTCCAACATATATTAACCCACAGAGTGAACACTCAATACCGTACACAATATTTGAACTCTTACAAGAGTTCAAGAAACCAGTTTTTATTAGACTAGTGCTTTGTATATATTTTCTATCTTTCTTTTCGTGTTTTATATTTATGTAAGTGTTTGTATGTGTGTGTCCTGAAGAAGAAGCAGATTGCATCGAAAATTTGGCAATTTTTTAATTGTTTTAGTATCGTTACCGCTTACCTGTGCTTTTATATTGACCCCTTTTTCTCGAGCGATTTGCATTAACCTTCATTGAGGCTGATCCGATAATATGAATAGTGAATGTTGTTACAATTTCCTTTTTTGTGCTCATATATATATACACGTGACGACTTTAGATTTGCTATTGTAAATTTCCCTTATATATACGGTGATGTCCACAGACTCCCTTCATATGGCATTTATATTAGTCAGTAGGTTCGGTTCGGTAGAGCCTGCACTAAAGGTTTGGATTTTAACGCAAAAAAAATCTCAGATTACTTTTAAACTTTTTATTCAGGGTAATAGAAATCATAAATGTTATAGATCGTATTCAAACATTTTATCTAAATTGGGAAATGTGACTTTTCAACAATACGCATCCAGCGGAATATCTCTTTCTTATTTCTACGGTGATCTAGTGTATAAACTGAGGAGGATCAAAGGTTCTGATTATTTCATATCGGCGATTCCAAAGTTATCAAACCCCTTCAACATTGGCAGCATGACTCCGAGAGCATTGTCTTAAACATAGGTCTTATTGGGTACCTCTATAACCCAATGCAGACTTTTACTTGAGCGTTGCACGCTGAATAACATGGCGGGGGACTCTATGAGGGGCCTTGTCAAAACCTTTTCCGATGAGACAAGGTCCTGATCCTCATCGCCTCTGGCTGTTAATCGGGACTCATATTGATCAAGGATCTGAGCTCGCGTACGGACGGATGTCATATATGTATACTTAAGTAGAGTAACATTTAAATCAGTGTCAATTACATGCTCACCATTCACTGACATAGGGTTATGTTCATCTGTATTATGTTGATTATTAAAAGTACTGAACCTACAATGATGCCTATGTGATATATTACATGGTGTCAGAGTGTGGCAAATCTGTGGTCATCGGGCCAACTGCTTCTTAATCCACCAGCGTACTCCTTAACACCGAGGATAGAAGGGTATTTTAGCAATATGCCTACGATGAACTGGGAGGCGACCGACCTAGAAACTGCATTGAAGTCTTTTCAGCAGCATGCTGAATTTGTGTTTTCGGGACCGCTCAAAGGAAAATCCGCTGAGGAGAAATGCTCGTATTTAATGATCTGGGTTGGAGAAAAAGGTAGGAATATTTATTCTACGTGGTCTGATTTTTCTGCCGACGACAAGAAGGACTTGTCAAAGTACTATGCTCGTTTTGAAAATTACGTGAAACCCAGAAGCAATGAGGTGTACAACAGGTACAAATTTCAGACAAGGTCGCAGAATGAGTCGGAAACATTTGATCAGTTTGTAACTGAACTTAAGCTTCTTGTAAAAGATTGTAAGTACCATGAAGAAGAAGTCAATAAAATGATTCGTGACAGAATTGTTATAGGTGTGCGTAACAATAAAATACGTGAAAAACTCATAAATGTTGGATCTGAGTTGACTCTAGAAAAAGCCATCAAACTTGCTCAAGTTTATGAGATGTCGTCATCACAAGCTAAGTCGATATCGGGTAATGTCGAAGATCCAAGTGTCAAAGCAAAGCAGGACAAAGGTCAACCACGTAATAAACTTTATGATAAAAGTAAAGGTCCGTCACAAGGCAAGCAGTCACAGTGTAGCAGGTGTGGAACCAAACACGGTAAATCTAAATGTCCTGCATCCGGTAAAAAGTGCCATAAGTGCGGCAAAATGAACCACTTTCAGAAAATGTGCCGTTCGAAGTCCGATGTACATACAGTTGATGACTCGAGTGATAGTTACGAGAGTTCTGAGATGTTCCTAGGCTCGATTAACACTTTACATAAAATTAACAGTGACAGTCATTGGTCAGAAGTGTTAGAAAGTTTGGGTACCAAAGTGAATTTTCAGCTTGACACAGGTGCCAAGTGTAATGTCCTACCCTTAAGTGTGTACCGAAAGCTGAACATTGATAACAAAAAGATACCAAAATCTAATGCGTGTTTGAAGTCGTATACTAACCACAAAATCCAAGCTGTTGGTAAAGTTGTGCTTGACTGTACCTACAAAGGTCAAACGTACCAAAACTTATTCGAAATCGTAGACTTACAGGCCGAACCGGTATTAGGTGCGAAATCATGCAGCATCATGGGTCTCGTGAAGCGTATTCACCATGTTGACACACCGGTCCCTCAGAAAGTTCAGAACAACAGCTTGAGTAATATACCAGCCGATATTTTCGCTGAGTTCGCAGATAATTTTGAAGGCTTAGGTTTAGTACCTACGAAACACAGAATTCGCATAGATGATTCTGTCGAAAAGGTCATACATCCGCCGCGAAGAACGCCGATTGCGTTGCGCGACAAGATTAAAGCTGAGCTAGAGCGTATGATTGACTCCGGTGTTATTATGAAACAAGAAGAGCCAACCCCGTGGGTAAACTCCATGGTAACCATATTGAAACCTAACGGAAAGTTACGAATTTGTATTGACCCTAAAGATTTGAACAAGGCAATACTTAGCGAACACTACCCCTTGATGACCATCGACGATGTACTTGAGCGCATACCGGAAGCGAAAGTTTCACGAAATTAGACGTAACATCCGGATTCTGGCAACTTGGTCTTGATGAGAAGAGTTCGAAACTCTGTACTTTCAACTCACCGTTTGGGCGGTACCGTTTCACTCGTATGTCATTCGGAATAAAGTCGGCATCGGAAGTGTACCAGCGTTTTATGTCCGATATGGTGCATGACTTACCTGGATGTGAAGCGATAATCGACGATCTGATAATCTGGGGCAAGAACATGGAAGAGCACGATGCGCGCTTAAAAGCTGTAATGCAACGTGTCCGTGATAACAACCTGAAACTGAGCGTTGACAAGTGTCAATTTCGCAAGGACCATGTATCCTATGTTGGTGATGCTCTCACCGCAGAAGGTGTGAAGCCGGACTATAAAAATATCTGAGCTGTTCAAGAGATGCCTCGTCCGCAAAATGTGAGCGAACTCATGACTTTCTTGTCAAAGGCACATTTCGCTATCATCACTTCAACTAGCTTTTGTCAGTACTATGATTACAGTGTACTGTGTAATAGTGTGTTTTGTGGAAGTCCGCTATGTTTTTATTCACTGCCTTTTTTCTTGGGATTTGTAGTTTAGTCAAATATTTTACTTCTCTCTTCCTATATCATGTATTTGTATTGAAAAACGTGTGAATTAAATGAGCACCTAAATCTCGTACTACCAATTCTATGTACATATTGGAAACGCCATTAACAACTTCATACGACAAGCTGCAGACGTTCAGTAATCGATAAAGAAAAATAATACATTGCAAATGCCACCGAAATATGTTGATTGAAAATTAACGACAGATATCTAAAATTATTGTGGTTTCCAAAAACTATTGTTTTGTAGTAGTCAGTGACTTTATCTAGGCATATTTTTGCAAGAAAAATTTAACGTTGAGAAGGGGTGCATATGATAATAATAATAATAATGATAAAATAATTATAACAACAACAACACTAACAACAACAACAACAACAACAATAATAATGATAGTAATAATAATAAATAAATAAAAAAATAGAAAATAAATATGAAAAAAGAAATAAAAACAAGAGGCCCAATTGGGCCATATATCGTTCACCTGAGTACCTAGATGATCAGTCATGCAGGAAGGAAGAAGTCATTTATTTTTGCATTACTGTGACTAAGTCAACACAAATGTTGAAAATATGTCAAATTTTATTTCAGACCAGAATAAAAAACAACTTTTTTTGCACATCCATTCAGGTGATTTTGATTTCAAGTCTGGGTCATGAACAACAATTGTTTCAAATATTGTCCAGATCCAACTGAAAATGGCCTAATTTCATATGTTGAGTGTTGAGAAACATCTAAAAACTTATTTAGATGTGTAAAGAAATGAACAAAAAAATTAAGAATTCATAGAAAATCCAAAAATTGAGATATTGACAGAATTCTTTCAAATTAACATTCCTTACCATAATTATGATCACAATAGTCCATCAGAATTCATCATTATCAATTAACTAGGAAATATGACACTTTTCTGCATTGAAATCACCAAGTCCAAACAAATGTTAAAAAAAAAATTCTTAAATTTGATTTTGGAAGGGAATCAAAATTACAATACGTCTTCACTCATCCGTCTACATCATTGCTATGTATTCTGTTTGTCTCTGTATACAGCCAGTATGAAAAAGAATATTGTCAAAGGAGGGTACTCTTTTGTGACCTACTTTTGACTATAGTGTCGCCACCTTTAAAGAGGTCTAGATGAAAACAACAGAATTGGAAGAAGATCATAAGTGATTTATTTCTACCAAGATTTATTAAAATACTTCCACCATTTTTGCAGAAAATTTTTTGTTTTGGAAGTTTTAAAATCCAAACATTGAGATATTGACAAATTCTTTCACAATAATATTCCTTACCATAATTACGATCAAAATAGTCATTAAGAAACATGACACTTTTCTGCATTGACATTACTAAGTCCAGAAACATGTCAGAAACTAGTAAATTTCTATTTCTATTTCAACCCCAAACACAACTTTTGATAACCCATCTTTATAGATTGTTGAAATGCAATTAGTTTCCCCATTTATGTACTGGTTCTAGAGGCGAAGATTTTGAAGAGGGGTACCGTTTTGGGAACTTTTGGCCCCGCCCTGGATCCACCCCTGAGGGAATCTGGATTCTGAACACAATTTTAGTAGGGTACCTTGAGTACATCATATATGCAAAGTTTGATCCAAATCTGCAATGCAGTTCCAGAGAAGAAGTCGAAAATGTGAAAAAGTTAACGACAGACGGACGGACAGACGACCGACGACGACGACGGACGGCGCACTATAACTATTGCTCACTTGAGCCTTCAGCTCAGGTGAGCTAAAAATGAGAAAACTCTTATGCCAGTCTGATTAAAACCATATCTTTATTCCGCCTCTCTATCCGCGATGGGACAATAGAGAAGCGGAATAAAGATATTGGTTTTAATCAGATTGCTCCTATGTCAGATAAGCATAAGCATAAGTGATTTTGTTTTAATCAAGAATTATCTTGAAAGCGTGTTCTCGACGTTGACGTTACGTCATTAAATGACATACCATATGACAAGCACACTCATCAATTTAACATCGTATAACAATTTTTAATTCATTTATTAATTATTCGTGATAGCAATGATAATGGATTCCCATACATGAAAATCATGGGATTTATCCAATATCTAGGTAAGTTCATACCGAACTTATCAGAAGTTACCTCACCATTACGATTGTTGCTCGATAAGAACATTGTATGGCATTGGGACACAAAACAGGAGGATAATTTCTGTACCTTGAAGAAATTAGTCACCAACGCACCCGTATTGCGTTACTATGATCAGTCGAAATAGCTCATACTCACTGTAGACGCGATTTCTAAAGGTCTTGGAGCTGCACTTGTCCAGGAAGGCCAGCCTATTGCATATGCCTCTCGTGCGCTGTCGAAAAGTCAACAGAACTACGCGCAGATAGAGAGAGTCTGGCGATTGCATTTGGGTGTACCAAGTTTCATCAATATGTGTTCGGAAGACGTGTTCGAGTCGAAAGCGATCACAAACCTCTACAATCTATCTTCCGTAAACCGCTTTATCAGGCTCCATCTAGATTACAGTCGATTTTACTAACTCTTCAGAGATATGATCTGGATGTGGAGTATAAGCCGGGCAGACACTTTAAGCCGTGCCTATCTCAACGAAATGAAAGAGAAACTCGTATCTGACCTAGCCGTCAACATGCTTTCATACTTACCAATCAGCCCAGAACAATACGAGAAGTTCCAGAGTGCAACCCTGGAACACGCTGATCTCCAAGCATTGCAAGGAATTGTGAAATCAGGATGGCCTGACGTGTAAGTGAAAATACCACAGTCTATCCGTCCGTATTGGCCATATCGCGATGAAATTAGTTGTATAGATGGACTCCTATACAAAGCTCACAAAATCATAGTACCACAAGGAATGCGCAATGAAATGCTCCAACGCATTCACAGTTCACATCTTGGAATCGTGAAGTTTAAAATTCGTGCCCGCGAATCACTATTTTGGCCAGGCATGAGCACTCAGATTGAGGAACTCGTTAGTAGATGTTCCACGTGTGTAATGGAATCTAAGAAGAATCCGAAGGAACCTATGATGGAGACAGAGACTCCAGTTCGTCCGTATGCGATCATATCCGCAGATCGTATGGATTTTCAAGGTCGTACTTACCTTGTTACTGTGGATCACTTTTCAAGTTGGCCTGAAATTGTGAAACTCGACAATCTTTCAAGTGAACATACCATATCACGTTTGAAAAGCCAATTCTTCAGATATGGAATACCTGACAAATTTATCAGCGACAATGGTCCACAATTTGCCAGCGATTCATTCCGAAAGTTTGCGAAGGATTACGGATTCGTACTTACCACATCCAGTCCACATTTCCCACAATCAAATGACCGTGCGGAACGCACAGTACAAACCGTCAAAAATATTTTGCGGAAAGCTGCCGATCCGTACAAAGCTATGCTAGCTTACCGTGATACACCGCTTGAGCAGACTGGATTATCTCCCTCGCAATTATTCTTAGGCAGACGTCTCAAAACCGACTTACCTACTAGCGCTGCATTGCTGAAATCGAAATTATTAAGCGCACAGGAAGTGAAAGAGCGCCTGAAAACGAAGAAACTTCAGGACAAAATTAACTACGACAAACATGCTGGATCTACCTTGCGTGACTTATATCCAGGCGAACAAACCGTTATTCGTCACAATCAGCAATGGACTCCTGCAACCCTTGTGAAAAACCATCACACACCGAGATCATATGTCCTGCAAACGCAAACCGGAAGGAAACTACGTCGCAACCGTCGTAACATTCGTCCAACCGCTGCGAAATTGGTTCCACAGAATGAAAATCATGACGATACTCAATCTGATACGCAGTCATCTTGAAACCAGTCTGTTCATCCACCACCTGATTCGCCTGACGATCCACTGATCAGTCCATCTCCGCCGGTAATGAAAACAAGGTCAGGAAGAATCGTCCGTCCACCAAAGAGATTTCAGAAGGAAGAAGAATAATTGTGTGTGAAAAGTGCTAGTGAAAAAGTGTCATGGGCAATTTTAGTGTTAAATATTGTATGTACATTTTGTGTAAAACTTGTTTATTGTATAATCTGTGAAAATACCAGATAGTATTGTTGCAATTTTCAGTATTTGCTGACATGATATAAATTGCATAATATTGGTGTGTTCCTTATGAGACATTTGATTCTCTATGATTATATTATTGTTCTCTTTTCTTAAAGTAAGGGGGATGTCATATATGTATACTTAAGTAGAGTAACATTTAAATCAGTGTCAATTACATGCTCACCATTCACTGACATAGGGTTATGTTCTAAAAGCGTTCATCTGTATTATGTTGACTATTAAAAGTATTGAACCTACAATGATGCCTATGTGATATATTACAACGGACAGCGCACGGTTTAATTATGTTGATATTTCATAGAGAAATCATGAATTACTAATCTAGTGTACAAGAATGTAACATAATAACTGTGCAAACTGTATATCCTAGTTATCGTTTTTCATGGTCCAATCGATCACGATAATGAAAACTAAGATAGAAAAGCTACCCTTGCGCATTTTTTAATCAAATCCTCATTGCTTAACGACTTCTGTCCAAGAAAAATAAGGTATTAAACATCGAGTTTGGAAAGTTCTATATATCTATCGATTTTTTATCAAATTAACATCATTAAAGCCAGCTTGGAAGCGATATGCAAAACATTTCGCATCGATCGGACTAGATGTGACGCAATAATTTCTGTCTGAAATTTTCCGTACGTAATTCATCGCATTTTTAAAGTAAATTGGAAACTAAACTGTAAGTAATATACGATATATATCGTTAAACTATATGAATTAATGACGTGTGGCATATAAATATCAAATCAATATTTCCTTCTAATGACATACATGTGTTTTCTTCTAGTAAAATGCCTACGAACCACAATATCTTTACATAAGCGTGTGAGTTGTCCAAACAGAGATGACCAGAAGGATGTTCGCTTCAGAGATTCAACTTATACAAGTGACACTACAATAGGCTTTTCTCCCGGTAATGAAAGAAAAAAAAATAGTGAAAGATGAATAGAAGGATAGGAGGAAAGATATAATATTTTATTCAAAAACTGTGTAAAACACGCATTTAGTGTTTTTGATTACACAATACGGGTGCGACATGATCACATTGCAGGTTAATGTATATTACAATCCCAGCACAATGAGGCACTTTAGAAAATAACTAGACTCGCAGTACATTTTAATCATGTTTAGTAGCAAACTAGAATGCATTTTTTTATTTCAAGAATGTTAACCGATATTTTGAGACCTGACCATACGAAATAACCATCTTAACTTTTTGACTATACTTGATTTGACATAATACGTGTATACATGTATATACAGATATTTGTTCACCTGCGTTTCCGACACCGGAATTTCAGGCAGGCAGCTTTTCTTGCCTTGAATGGGAAATTTGACTTCTTGTTCCTGTCTCCTTCGTATGTTCATACGTGTATATTTATATATTTACCTCCTCGATTTGAAAGGTTATTGCAGGACTTTTGCGACGGGTGTTTCATGCAACCAGGGGACGCTTACTCCTCCCGGGCACCTGGTCTCACCTCGATTGTATTCGCATTTGTCTGAATATGACACTAAACACAATTTTGTCCCCTTTATTCCATGGACTATGAGACATGGTTTACCCTTCGGTACTTCTTCGTTTTTTACTTCTTTAGAAAACCATAGGACATATTTACTCGGTTTTCACAAATTAACATAACAGCAGTCATAAGGTTTATTTGAAGTGCACTAAATATAAGGTACACTCAATGGACAATCGTTTGGTACAATAGATCACAATTCGAGCTATATCATATCACAAGTATGCTGTGTAAAACGTATCATAAATAGATAGATAGATTATTGTTTTAAGTGGCGCCGGGAATATTTCACTATATGGCGATGATGTTATAAGTATCAAAAAATATCAAAACATTAAGTGGACAGGAGGTGGTTACTCTTGTTTCAGGTTAAATATCTTTGGGTATTTATATCCGTTACGATGAAAGCACAATTTGCTGTCGTTTTCACATCATTGTTGAACTTATTAATTTTGTATTATGAAGCTGGTATAAGTACGCGCGGAGTGTTTTACTAAAACATTATTATATCTTGGATTTGACGTTGTATTCAGGTGATCATAGAGTTTAGTTTTCACATTTACGGCATGTTATCGGGTTCATTTAAAGTTTTAAGGCTTTGTTTGGATGACACGCTAGCGGAGTATAGAAACAGACATTTGTGACTAGTACATCATAGACAACAATAATTGATAATTTGACAGGACAGACATTTCCCCCAAAACTACTGCAAATTATGTCTACATTAGTTTTTGAAATCTACAAACGACATACCAAACAGAGTAATGCGCCAATTTACAGATGTATAATATGCACTCGCTCTTTGCATTTTGTGGTAAACAGTTTGCATGAATAAAGATAAATTATGATGGAACTAAAACAATTTCATTCATTTTGAAAACGACAGACAGACAAATACATGCTGCTCTTCTTCAGTCTTTGACATCGATGTCGCTACTACTATTGATTACATTGTCATGCATCCGTAATTCGTATTATTACTTATCTAAAATATACGGCGTACAATCGAGTATTTACAGTTAGGTGCAGTCCTAACCTTACATAAAGTACACTTCAAGTTCACTTTATGGCTGCTTTTCAAGTTTACTTGGCGACAACATAGTAAACCTGGAATCAAGTTTAGTTGTAAACTTGATTCCAAGTTTAGTACTAAACTTGATTCCAAGTTTACTCCAAGTGCACTTCAAGTTTAGTTTACTTTCTATACACATGTACATTTACTATATTTTTTCTATTAAAGCAATTTTTCATATATAAAATATGCAATTGTACATAATAAGAAAATTATTTCTATCGTGTTATACGAAACTGGATAATTGTAATAAACAAACGTGAAAAGTAAACTTGGTGTCACGTGATAGTAAACCTGAAGACGGAATTACTTTGAAGTAAACTTGATACCAAGTGCAGTTGACTAATTCTTAATGACTGGTTTTCAGGACGAAAAACTAAAGTTGAAGTGCACTTGTCAAGTGCACTGGAATGTAAGGTTAGGACTGCACCCAACTGTACATGCCTCAAATTTACTTTCGTCAGCTAATCAAATTCGCGTCATGTGTTTGCGTTAGAATACGTTGTGCCTGTTACGCTTTCTTCCATAAAGTTGTCATCCACATTAATCTCGGAACTGTGGTAATTCACAGAGAATCTAAAACGTACATATGTACTTCCAATAATTCTGGATTCTTTTCCAACAAACAATATACTTCATATAAATACTGGACTTGCAAGGAATTATGTAAAGCACTAGATTTTCTCATGAATAATATTTTTGTGCAATTTGATGGCAAGATATATCAACAAATAGTTGGGATTCCTATGGGTACTAACTGCGCGCCTCTGATAGCAGATTTATTTCTTTATTGTTATGAGAGGGATTTTATGGTTTCTATTCAAAAATCAAAACGTTTTGACCTCATTGACAAATTTAATAATACTTGCAGATATCTGGATGACATTTTGGTTATCGACAACCCTGAATTCGAACAATTTATATCAGAAATATATCCACCAGAGCTCACATTGAATAAAGCTAATACTTGAGATAAATCAACACCTTTCTTAGATTTAAACATCAAAATTATCAACAACCTAATATATACTAATATTTATGATAAACGTGAGGATTTTGGATTTCCTATTGTAAATTTCCCTTACTTGGATGCCGATGTCCCTCGACTCCCATCATATGGTATCTATATATCTCAATTAGTTCGATTTGTCAGAGGCTGCACCGATGTTTTGGACTTTCATAAACGAAATTTACAAATTACTACTAAACTTTTAACTCAGGGTAACAGATATCACAAGCTAAGAAAAACATTCGGCAAATTCTTCAGATCTTATTCAGAACTTCTATCTAAATTTGGAAATTTTTCTTTTCAACGGTATGTATCCAATGGAATTTCCCATCCTAATTTTTACGGTGATGTCGTATATAAACTAAGGAAAGTAAAAGGCTCCGATAACGTTATTTTATCATGTAATAAAATAGTCAAACGTCTCCTAAATAGACAATATGATATTGAGATCATAAAAAAAACTATAGGTCTTGTATTTGGCCCCTCTACAGCCTTATGCAGACTTTTACTTGAACGTTGCACGCTAACAGGGCGGTGGGGACTATATGACGGGCCTTGTCCAAACCTCTTTCAGAGAAGACATGGTCCTGAACCTCGTCCCCTCTGACTGTTAGTCGGGACTCCTACAGATCTAGGGTCTTAGCTCGCTTTCAGACTGGCAGAGCACGGTTTATCATGTTGATGTCGCATATATTTTTATACCATTATGTTTTTTACAATACCTTACGTGTTTATATTTTTATGACCTCTCAATATGCGATACCTGTTGACCCTTGTTCTTTACATGGAGGATTATTTATAAATTTTTAAATGTACGTCTTTTGATTGTTCTGCTGTTACGGTGAGTGGGAAGGTGGGCCCGTAAACCGGTAAACCACACCATTTGTTTGGCTTTTGTCAAATTAAATGACCGCCCTAAGTCGGTATCGTAATTGCACTACAATCAAATATTTTTGTAATGTGTTAAATGTTCTATTATATTATTTATATTCATGTATTGTATAGCTCCATGGTGACTTCTGCCACATAACTGAGCAGGTAACTCCTCTTTTTTCTTACATTGGTATCATATATAAGCTTTTTGTATATATCGTCACTTATTCAACGTTGCACAGTCAGGGAAGATAGATGTCCGGCTCGTCTTGTTCTTTTACAATAACATTTCATAGTAACTTAGACATTTTTAAACTTAAAGCATCCCAAATGCATATGATGGCATTTCTACTGATAAGTACTATAGACGTCCGTGGTTGTATGTAATTATACCTAATTACACCTTTAAACATTCAGCTTAGGTCACTGATAATAAAAACCGCCTATTCTGTTCTTGAAAAAATGAAGATAAAGGAATATATTCCATTCTCTTAATATTTAAAGTAAACAATAGGCAGTTTTTATGAAGTGACCTAAGCTGAATGTTTAAGGTGTAATTAGGTATATATACCTAGGTATTAGGTATTTTTACAGACATGTTGCACAAAGATAATCAGATTACATATTCATATAGATAAAAGGACAAAACTTATGGAATTTCTTTGATCCTGTATCTACTCTAGTGTTCATGGCCCTCATGTTTTCATCACGATATTACCATAACTATATATGTATTTACAAAGGTAAAAATAAAAGGACATTTATATATAACATTCACACAATGATTGCACTTGTTTAGCTGCTGAATAGGAGAAATTCCTACCTTGTCCTTGTAAATCTTTTCTCTAATAAGACTGAAAATGGTCGCCAACAGAGATGCAAAGACTCCAAACCCAAGAATACAAAATGTCAGGCTTAGGACATCAACATTGCCTTTCACACCTTGCATGTTCTTGATGGTTACATTCATTACGTTGTTCGACACAAAAGCGCATTTTGTCGAATTGTCCATGCTAACAGTCATATTTATGAACTAATAAGGACGCGTTTTTCCTTTTTATCTCCATCGACCAATAATGAAATATGATACACATGATAAAAACCCTCTCAACTATTATTTCATTACCTTTTCGTATCCAGTAATAGGTTGTTAATAAGGCATATGCTTCATTTCTTGTCAATCCTAACCACATGGGATGTCGGACAACTTTAATAATGATGAAAATATAACGATTTCCGTGTAAATAAAATGACAAGACAGACAAAATATGAATAAAGAATAAAGGTAATGTATTGTTTCGAAACTGGTAATTCAGTTATTCTAGCATAAAAGTTGGCTGGGAAGGGAACATATTGCGACAGAAGGTTTCCCGTTGGTTTTGGCTTCTGCTATATTTATAACATCAAAATACACACGCACACATAAAATTATATCGGATAGACAAAGATGATGTGAAAGCCGTGATATCTGAACAAAAAGTTAAGTTTATAGAAAAACATAGCTGAAGTGAGAAAAATAATAATTATATTTTTGTGCAGAGTTTGTAAAATCTCTAGATCATTATTTAATAGATTAATCAAAACTCAGATTTGAACGTACAATATGGTAGACAAATGTTTAGGAAAGCACATGCGTAAAATAAAATTATGTAGTTTTGTCAAAAGAAAAGATTAAGAATAATGAAGACGGCATCATCAAATACTAGAATTTGTGGTAGACAATGTTTTCGTGGTGTTTGGAGCGACAATTTTTCAGCAAATCGTTGGCATTCCTATGGGTACCAACTGCATCCTACCACTTGCTCTTATTTCTTATATTCATACGAAGCAGAGTTCATTCAGACTTTGCTCTCAACAAGAAGAAAGCACCTTGCATTTCAGTTTAATTTTGTTTACATGTATAAAGATAACGTGTTGTTAATTTAAAAATGCCAACTTTAAGGATAACCTTCTCGAAACCTATCCCCACGAATTGGAGATCAAAGAGACAACCGAAAGCGACAGATCTGGTTCGAACTCGAATAGATTTTTATCTTTCGATGATAACTGTCACTTGAACACCTCCCTTTATGACAAACGTGACGATTTCAACTTCCATATGACGATTTTCCCTTTCTAGTATAGCAATATTCCTTCCTATCCTGCTTATGGCGTGTTTGTATCTCAGCTTGTAAGGTATGTCAGGGCATGTTCGAAATATATCGGCTTTGTTACGAGAGCTAAACTGCTGACCGATACGCCACCTATTCAGAGTTATGTTACAAAGCGCCCGAATCGTCACTGAGGAAGTTCTACGGTCGCTACAGTGATTTAATAAGAGAATATGAGGTCCCGCTTTGCAGAATGATTCACGACGCTCTGGAAAACGATTGAATTACTGTCTTACAATTACTTATTATTTTGTCACCTTCACCAATTATATACATTCGTGTGTGCATTGGGACCTTCACCGAATTTGACTTTGCCATAGAACTCGCGACGGGTGTTTCGTGCACTCAGGAGACCCTCGCTCTCCCTAGGCACCTGGTGTCATCATGGAATGCTGTATATACCTGGGTTCTTAACGGTAGGTTTTGGGATGATTTCATAATTAAGCCTCCCCCTTTTTGGACTTCGACACTGGATAACTAACACTACTAACTCCAAAAAACCCTGAGAATCCCGTTTTTCACTGCAAAACTGTGCAACACCCTGAAAAACACTGAAGTCTGCCTGAAAAACTCTGAAGTCTACACTGAAAAACACTGACGACCCTGAAAAACTCTGGCGCCACTGAAAAACTCTGAAAAACACTGACACCTACTGCGATGGCCTCCGGCCGCGCGATCGCGACCTCGGGTACTTCTGTACGGTCCCTTCTATAATATAAGCCCTTAAAATGGTTCGCTCTTACCTATCTATGACCTTTAATATGTATTAAATGTGATGAATTTATAAGCGGGAAATTAGAAAAAAAAATTATTTTTTTTACCATTTCTCAAGGACTTATTTTAACGATTTTTAAAGATAAAATTACTAAAGAAAAAATAGGAGTTACTGGCTCAGTTATGTGGCAGAAGTCACCATGGAGCTATACAATACATGAATATAAATAATATAATAGAACATTTAACACATTACAAAAATATTTGATTGTAATGCAATTACGATACCGACTTAGGACGGTCATTTAATTTGACAAAAGCCAAACAAATGGTGTGATTAACCGGTTTACGGGCCCACCTTCCCACTCACCGTAACAGTAGAACAATCAAAAGACGTACATTTAAAAATTTATAAATAATCCTCCATGTAAAGAACAGGGGTCAACAGGTATCGCATAAAATTACTAAGATACCGTTCCTGTTCTGACTTACGTTTATAAGATGATCTTTACATATGCAGTTTAATAAATCACATGAATTACGTACTTAGCAAAAACAATTTTATTGACACAGGACTTTCCAGCGCGATGTCACTTGTTTTATTGATCGACTTGAAGAAAAAAAGGATGAAACAAACAAACAAACAAATAATCTAACTACAGCAGTAGCGTGTTGTTTAACATCGTAGTTTCATAGAGGTGCATCAAGGGATGGGAAATAAGTACAATATATAGAACAAGACATTTTTAAATTTATGTATTTATTTATTTACAATAAAAGCACTATTTCTCCGTACATTTCGGCCAGCAGCCTTCCTCGGCGGACTTCATTTATTTATTTATTTTTCTTATTCATTTATTATTTATCTATTTATTTAATTATAAATTTATTCATTTATAATAAGAACATTAAACTTTTCCGTACGAAAATAACAGATCAAAATTAATTTAATAAAGAATAATAAGATTTTTAAAAATCGGTGGACGAAGTCTACGGTAAACGCAGAGTTTTAATTGTAAATAAATAAATGAATACAGAAAAAAGAGAAATAATTATTTCTATATATCCCTATCAATCATTTTAATAACACATGATGATTCATGTTTATTTTACATCTTTAGCAATCTGTGTAGAGACTCCACCCAAATATTGTTATGTTACGACCTAAGGCCAATCCCCATTCCCTTTCGAGTTTAAAAGCATTCATGATTAATGTTAATAAATCAATATTGCATTCTTTTCTCCTTTTTTTATTCACATTACATGTCATACAACCATTTCACATAGACTGATGTAACATAGATAATTATATCATACAGGTGTATAATTATATAGATGTATATACTAAGAGAGATGAAATTGTAATTATACAAATAAAATAAAGAGTTTAATACTATAATGTTACATCAATAGTGTTATTATGTAATGTGAATTTTTTTTTTTTTTTTTTTTTTTTTTTTGTGCATGTGTATAAAGAAAGGAATAGGAACAAGTCCAAAAAAGGGGGGAGGCAAGGGGGTATTGAAGGAGGGGGAAAAAGAATAGAAGGGTGGGTGGGTGGGTAAGGGTTGTTTTGATCCATAAAGCCTGCATTTTCCAGTTGTGGATAATTTGAGAGTATGATATTTCAAGTACAAATTTTTATGTAGTGCAGATTTTGAGAAAAAAGAAAAAAAAAAGAAAAAATAATAACATATTATAGATCAGGACACAGAAAAGACCAATCTTTCCAATTGACATTGAACATAGTAGAATTGTTATTTTTAATAGCGATGATTTTGGCAGTCTGATAGTGACTTTTTAGATCTTGAAGTAGACCTTGAATGCAAGGCATCTTTTCAAAGCATTTTGATCTGTAAACGTAATAATTAAATACTGCAACAATATTATTATTTTAGAATAAGTCGTATGAGAATTTTCCAAAAATAAAAGATTTTTTATTTGGGTTAAACACTTTGTGATTGTTTTGACAAAATTGAGAAAACTTTTGTAGGATGTCTTGTGTAGTAGGACATTCCCATAAAAGATGAATGATTGACTCTGGTTCATTTTTACAAAAAGTACAGAGTGGAGAGTCTTTCAAACCAATTTTATGTAGAAAAGCATTTGTTGTAAGGATATGGTGATTGATCCTGTATTGAAGCCATTGTAGTTTGGTACCAAGTAAACATTTGAAAGGAACTTTGTAAGTGTTATGCCAGAAAGAAGGATCAAGATCAAATAGTCTATTCCACTTGGTTTGACCTTTTGGAATGTGGTTATTTTTCACAAAATTATTATATATTGGTTTTGCACCTTTACATGTTTTTAATAAAATTTTGAGTTGTAAAGGGATGTATGGGTATGGGAGTTTGTGGTTCAAATGTTTGATTTGTTTGACTTCAATATCTTATTTAATTGCTGATGTAATTCCATAATAAGTCAAAAAATTTATTTGAATTTGATACACATTTTGGAATTTTTCTTGAGACATAAATTCTCCATTTTCTTCAAGGAGATCATTAACAGAAATTATTCCCTTTTCAAAAAACTCTTTCATGAAAAAAGATTTTTTATCAATTTTGATCTCACTGTTATGCCAAAGAGGTTGGGATATATAGTCATTCCAATTGCCAATTTTTTCTTGACTTCGGAGATCATACCAGGCTTGAAGGACGTCCATCCAAAAAGGATTACAACATCTTTTTAACAGTTTTTATGAAGTCAGTACCACATAATAATAATTTTTGTAAAGGGACTATATTTTGAAACAAGTTTTTCCATTTAGATTCGCCAGATGTTATCAAGCGTCTTATCCATGTGACCTTTAGGCTTTTAATATAGTGTCCTATGTTTATCATTTTAATTCCGCAATTTTCAAAATTTTGGTATAGGACATCACGTTTTATTTTTTCAGTGTTTGAGTTCCATAGAAAAGAGAAAAGAGTATTATTGAGTTTTTTAATGATGCTGTCTGGTGGGTTGGGTAAGGATATGAACAAGTGATTAAGTTGAGATATGATAATTGTTTTAATAAGACACAGCTTACCCAGTACAGTTAGTCTGCGTTTATTCCATTGATCAATGACAGTTTTGAGTTTTACCAATTTTTTGTCATAATTTAGTGTAAGAACCTTTGAAAGGTCAACATCATATGTTAGACCAAGTAAAGTGAAGCGATTGGTCCAGGAAAGGTCAATATTCTTACAGATTCTTTCAGTAGAGAACTTTTTGCTGCCAATCCAGGTTACTTGGGTTTTAGACAGATTGAATTTAAGACCAGAGTAAAAATAAAATTCATTCAGTTCTTTTATGGTTTCTTGAAGGGAATGTTCTGAACCATCTAAGATCATGGTAGTATCGTCTGCAAATAATGTTATCTTATGTTCAATGTTACCAATTGTAATTCCTTTCATGAGAGAGTTGCTCCTGATGTTTATGGCAAGTATTTCAGCACACAGTAAAACAAATGTAGCTAGAAATAGGGTCGCCTTGGCGACAGCCACGTTCAAGTTTAAAGAAGTTTGATAGAAATCCACATTGGGATATAGCCGAAATAGTATTATTTTGAGTAAGTGATATCCATTTTCTAAAATTAGGACCAAAATTGAAAACTTCAAGAGTTTTATTAATAAATTTCCATGAAACTGAGTCGAAGGCTTTTTCAAAATCTATCATTAGGAGAGCACCAGGCATGTGATTTAAATTACAATAGTGCATTATATCAAAGATAAGTCTAGTGTTTTCACCCATGTAACGTCCAGGAATGAAACCAGTTTGATAAGAATTTATTAAACTTGAAATAACTTTTTTGACTCTGTTTGCTAAAACACCAGATCCAATTTTATAAACTGTATTAAGGAGAGTGATTGGGCGCCAGTTTTTCATATAGTGTTTTGACTTATTTTCTTTTGGAACACATGTAATACTTCCTTGTCTTTGGGTTATTGACAAGCAATCTGATTCGAATCCAACATTTAATGATCTAACAATAAAAGTCCCTAATTCCCTCCAAAACATTTGGAAAAACTCGGCAGAAAAACCATCTGAGCCAGGGCTCTTATTATTAGACATTTTTTTAGGGTAGTAGCAGCTTCTTTAAGAGTGATGAGTCCTTCTAATGAATCACTTTCTATTTTTGTAAGTTTTGAAGTAGGATTTTCAAAAGTTTGATTGTGAATTATTTCGTCTGAATTAATGTTTTCATATTCATCTGGATTTTTTTTGATAGAGAGATTTATAGAATCTTTCAATTGCATTTAGGATTTCATTTTGTGAAGTTATTTCAGTGCTGTCTTCTAGTATAAGCCGAGGGATGATTTTTGAGGTAAAATTCCTAGATTCTAAGTGACAGAAATATTTAGTTGGCTTCTCGCCTTCATCAATCCATTTTGCTTTTGAACGAATGATACTACCTTTGAGTTTTTCTTTTCTTAAATTTTCAAGATTTTGTTTCATTAAGTTTAACGTTTGAGGGTTACTGTTAGTTTCCTCCAAAGTTTTGATATCTTTCATAAGTTTTTTTCTGTTTGGTCCCTTTCATTTTTTATGTGACTTGAGTAAGAGTTTTACTTCTAATCTCTAGCAAAAGTGTTTCTAGATAAAGTTGGTCATTTATGGTAAATTGAATTTCTGAATCTTTTATATTGATTATATTGTTTATTTCGTAGACTGGAAGTGCATACTGTTTTTTAACATCTTTAATCACTTTTCGCACGATATCAAGGTAATTTGCATCCTGTAGTAAACTAATGTTGAATTTCCATATTCCTTTTTTATGTTGAAATTCATTTATTTTTATTTTTAACGATAACGAAGAGTGATCAGATCTGTATGAAGGATTTATGTCTGTTGATTGAATTGATGGACTAAGAGATACAGAGACCAAGAAGTAGTCTACACGAGCTTGTTTTACGCCAAGTATATCTTTTTAAGTTAGGATAGAGATCACGGTAAATATCGTTTAGATTATGAAGTTCCATCATTTCTATAACTTTTTCTCTTGATTTAGGATTATTAACTTTACAGTAGTTAAAGTAGTCTATATCTGGATTTAAACAAGGTTAAAATCACCTACTAAAATGATATTGCGATTGCCAAAGTCAAAAATCCTATTTTTGAGATTTTCATAAAAGGTTGGACAATCAGTATTTGGTCCATAGATTGTTATTAGAGTTATACGCTTAGAATCTAATTCCATATCTAAGGCCAGAAAGTTGCCATTTTTATCTTTTTCGATATTAAATATCTTGTGCTCAAAATTGTTGTTAAGGAAAATAACTACACCTCGGGAATTAGAAGTGTATGAACTGAAAAAAGCTTTGTATCCCCATTGCTTTTCAATTAGTATTTCTTCTGATGTGGTGAAATGGGTGTCTTGTAGGCATAATATATTACAGTGCATTTGCTTATAGTAACTTAAAATATCTTTTCTTTTCTCAAAATGTCCTAAACCTTGACAGTTTGCAGATATTACAACAACTTCAGTCATATAGTATTAATTTGACAATAAAGATTAACATACATGAAAAAATGTGTCTTGGGTATGCAATAATATACATATAGAACAGACTAAATGGATAGTGTATTGAAAAATTGGGAAAGGGGGTGGGGCAAAGAAGTTTGATAAAACGAAAGTAGATTATAATCAAGTGCATTGTGATAGTATGGTATTTCACTCTACTGAAAAGATATGGCATTTTCTGTCTTACCAATGCTTAAATAAATAAATATCTTGATTAAGCGATAGAAAAAATAATACAGTACAGTACACAATAGATGCATTGAAGAAAAGAAATCCGAAAAACGGTCCTTTTATGCTCTCACCTCTGTTACTGCAAATTCTGTTAATGATATTATTTCTATGACAATTACAATAACATTCAGATAAAGTGGGCCGGATTTAAGAGACCACATTATAAAACACTGAAACGTAAGCGGAGCAGAGAACGAGTTCCGGATCATATCAAGTGTCAGCAAATAGAAAAAATAAAACAATTATGAGAAGGGATAATCATAATGCTTCATAAGTTTCTCAGTATTTACACGTTCAGCGGTCCCTCCGGCGTCGACGAGATTTAACCTTGTTCTGAATATCGTCGTACAAGTCGAACTTTATTCTATTTCCATCGGAAATTGTCTTTCCGAACACCCTTCCGTTATAATACCATGCGGATTCTATGAGCTCGTGGTCACTTAGGCGTTGGATTAGTTTAGAGTTTCTTTCTGTTACATCATTGGACAGACGATAGTGTTTACCGGAGTTTTTAAAAACCGGGCGCTTTTTCATAATGCGTGCTTTCACTTCGGAGTTTTTCACTTTTAAAAGTATTGGACGTGTGGCACTTTCTCTGGCTCCGGGTATTCTGTGAACCGCTATTATTTCATCCTCACTTACGTCGACTCCTCCTGTTTCACTCAGAATTTTCCTTGCTACCACAGAAGTATTTTCTCTATCCTTTTCTATCACTCCGTGTATTTTTATGTTATTTTTTCTCGAGTATTGTTCATTATAATTTGATCTTTTTTCGGCTTCTTCCGCAATTTTTGTTGTATTTTCCAGATTTCTCTCAATGTCTCGTTGATGTTTTTCTCTCTCTGCTAGTATTTCTCTAAGATGATAATTCTCTAGAGTAAGGTTTTCAATTTCCGATTCAAGCTTGATGGTTTTCTCTTCATTATCTTTTTTTCAATTCTTTGAATTTTTCTTCCATTTCAGTTTTCATTGTGTCAATCGTTTCCTTAACAATTGCTTTGACAATTTCCGAAAGTTCGTCCTTTTTTATCATTTGTTCCTTTATTTCTGTTAGGTCGGCTAAGATCATTGACACTTCATCATTACTTGTGTTCGCAACTTCACTGTGTGTCCTTTTCGTTGGTTGTTGAATAGCTCTTTTCCCTTTTACTGCATCCTTTAATGCGTCTTTCTTTCCTTCTTTTACTGTATTTGGAAAATACTTGCTAGAACTGGATCCTCCTCCCAAACTAGCCATGACTAAAGGAAAAATTGTACGGTTCGATGGTCAGCTGTACACGTGTATATCTGGGAGGGAAAACTGATCACTATATCCTCGTGCATAAAATTAAATCAACGAAAAAAACCCGTAATATTAGTCCTTTTCCACCAAAAAAATGACACAAAAGATCCACGACACTATAAAGAAGCAATACACCGAAAATTGTTGATGTACAGTCACTAGTTATGGTAAGGTCCAGAAAAAACAGACGAGCGTTTAGATGCGTGTGTACTCTCCTGTCGCCATATTGAAAAATATTGCATTCTTCATAAATTCACCGATAAAACGCTGTGAAATTGCGTTAATTTAATTTCACCACCCCACCCCCTTTTTTTTAAACAGTGTCTAACTTGAGTGAACGAGCATGACTTTGGGTATGCGTATTTCCTTCTCGCTACAGGCTGTAATGCAGCTACTTATTTAAACCGTATGTAAATTAATAGAACAGAACAGCACTTTATATCACAGCTTTACAAATCTCACATTTCGAATGTATTCATAATATTGCTATTATCAGAGGAAATGCGGAAGAAATTGAACTTAAATAATTGTTGTAGTTTAGCTTATGATATGAAAATAAATAAATGGTAGTGTGTAAAACAAATTGTATCACTTTTGTAGACTGAAAATCATTTGTCATAAACCTTATAAGTCACTGTTAAAATGACACTCATTTTATCAATTCAATAACACAAAACTAACATTGAAATGTATCAGCTGGATATGTTTCAACGTGTTACTAAATACATGTATGTTCTGTCCCCTAATACATACGAAGGTACTGTTAATTACGATTCCCAATTTACATCATGATAGGTAACAAACTATGTGAGATTACGGACGATATTATACCGGGTCAAACAACCGGATGTTTATTACGTAATAGAGAACTGAAGACATGTGGAACAACGGTAAAAAACAAAGACATGTCGGATTAAAATAAAGCAAGATTCCATGCGTGTTCCGGTATATATATATATATATATATATATATATATATATATATATATATATATATATATATATATATATATATATATATATATATATATATATATAATATATATATATATATATGAGAGAGAGAAGTGGGGGGGGGGGGGGGAGTTGTATGGTCTCAATTTAAATATACTATAATTTAAACATCCTACTCGACAATTTACGATTTGGATCCATAGGTTGGATTTATATGTCATTTTGAAAATAAGGGTCAAATACTTTGCTAGTTTTGGCAGGATGGGGTTTTTTATGTAAAACTTCTATATGTCCCAGTCAACAGGGCGAGTGCCCTGGTATTCGCCATTGCTATACAAGCCACTTACTTGATATATTGCTACAATACGTAATAAGGGAGATACTGTTCATAGGCGGATCTAGAAATTTTTGAAAGAAAAGTGTGTGTGTGTGTGGGGGGGGGGGGGCGCACAGTCTCCCATTGAAAGAGGGAGGGGGTGGTGCTGTTAGATAAAATCATTTTATTGTACATGTAGATTACGTAGGTAGTGATATAACAAACGGCAAACACGTTGTTACACTGTTATATTGAAACTTATTCGATGCTATTTCAAGCAACAATAATGAATACCGAGAGAATATTTAATCACTGAAATATTTTATAGGACAAAATTTAGGAATGTCATTCGAATGAAAGAGCAACACGTAGACAAGTAAAATTTTCAGTAAAGAAAGTTATTGTCCTCTGAACTTTCTTATATCACGCTGTTTTTATAATAACAAAGGTTAAATTAGTATGTTATATTACGCTGTTATAATAATAACAAAGGTTAAATTAGTACAATATCTTTATTTTGTGTGAAATGTATTGGTAGAGAAAAAAGTAGTGTGTTGGGCGGGAGGGGGGGTTAAACCTAATAAAAGGTCGTCACATGACAATACATGGGTGCAGTCTCTATAAATGTTGCAATAGAATTGGAATACAATGCATTGTGTTGTTTAAAATGAATGACAAGCGATTTCCTTTGTGGTCGATTTGCTATCATTACCGGTGTATTAAATTCGCTTTTCGTATAAAATTTATAGGTACTGATCACATTCAAATATTATTTATTTATTTATTCATTTATTTGTTTTTTTTTTTTATTTATTATTCAATAATTTATTATCTATTAACTAATTTATAGTTCTGGAGCTTTTTTTTTACATTTTTTTTTTATTTCTCCTTCACTCCTTTAATACACAGTTATGAAACAGTGATATTTACCAGGAAGATATGTACATACATTTTAATTTGGAAATATAAATGTATATATAAATCTAGTTAAGAAAAGCCTTTGTATTGTAGTACGCCTCTGCTGGGTTTCTTTTGTTTGGGTTGCCCCCCCCCCCCCCGGCCTCTCTCTCTCTCTTTCTCTCTCTTGTATCTTTTTGTATTTTTTTTTTTTAATTTTAACATAAGTCAGAAGAGGAATAATGCATCAGTAAAACTAAATTTAGAGATTCGTTAAAATAATTTCACTTCAAAACATCGTACAAAAAATGCGAGATATGTTTTATTGATTTTATCTTCCCTTTTTTTTCTAATTCACCACTAATTAACTCATCACATTTTATATACATTAATGCTCATATAGGGCTTATAGAAGGGACCGTATAGAAGTACGCGAGGCCGCGATTGCACGGCCGGAGGGCATCGCAGTAGGTGTCAGTGTTTTTCAGAGTTTTTCAGTAGCGTCATAGTTTTGCAGAGTTTTTCAGGGTCGTCAGTGTTTTTCAGAGTTTTTCAGTGTAGACTTCAGAGTTTTTCAGTGTTTATCAGGGCCGTCAGTGTTTTTCAGTGTTTTTTAGGCAGACTTCAGTGTTTTTCAGAGTTTTCAGGGTGTTGCAGAGTTTTGCAGTAAAAAACGGGATTCTCAGGGGTTTTTGGACCCAGTAGTGTAATGGGCACTGAGCAAAAACAATGAAAAATAACGGGCATCAATTCAATAATATGACACTATTACAACAGTTATAAAATGGAAATTTTAAGTGGAAAAGGCAATATCTAAAGTATAGGAGTGTTTTCTTATAATATGAGGAATAGGAAAATTCCATTCCTAAACTTGTGGATTATGAAACGTGTCAGAGATCCACCCTGCAACCGGTATATAAACACGCATCTAAGGTTGGCTGAAGAGACTACACCTATAAAAGTTTACATGTGTTTCTGGTTACCTAGTACCTAAATATTAAAGCATATATACGTGAATGATTTGGTGCACCATATGTGCATTTCGTCAACTTATTTCTCTTCAGTGTTGCTCAAGGCCTTAACTGTGGGAATCGAAAGAATAAATTTTTGAAAAGCAAACTCGTTACCGAATCCATCTAAACATGAACGCCAAAGAATCCTTCATAGGACAGCTATGAATTAAGAAGATGCTCCTATATATAGCTGTGTCCTTAGTTTTAGAATAATTTACAAACCTCTTGTACAGCGATTTTGAAGTAAACATGTATATTTGGGGTTAATACAGAGGTACTGAAATCTGGGCTGAGGACACCCTCGGGTACTAAGACTTCAGCATTTATAGAAACATAAAGTTACATATTCCGTATAGCAATGAATTTCAAACTACTAATATCTATACTGGTGCGATTTTTCCCATACAGCTTTTTCTTCTTTTTCTTTTTTATTCCTTCGATTTATCTTTGATTATTGATATTATTTAGTCGAAAACATTGATTATATCTATCATAATTGATATAAAATGAGTATTTGTTTTTTCATAATTTTCTTATTTTATTTTTGGTTTGTGTTTTTAAGATTTCCAAACTGATAAAATAAAAGAACAGAAACAGGGCTGAAGTTCGTAACGTTCAATATTAAACACTGGCTTGTATCAGGAGTAAGCTGGCGTGGCCTAGTGGTATCGCGTCGGACTCCTGATCGGGAGGCCGGGGTTCGAGTCCCGCTCTGGTCATGCCGGTGTCATGTCATTCGGACGAGACAGTAAAAACCGAGGCCCCGTGTCGTGGTATGCATGGCACGTTAAAGATCCCTCACTGCTTCGGGTGGGTCCGTTGCAAAGGTCAAAATTTGTATGCCACGCATCAGGCAGATGCCGTCACCATATACGTGAAATATTCGTGGTGTGACGTAAAACAAAAATCAATTAATCTATCAGGAGTTTTTACAATAACTATTCGAAGGAGTTCCATTCGATATTCGGTATTCAAATTACAGCTAAAACACTGCCAATGTATTGGTAATGGTGTCAGCAGGAACAATTTCGAATCTCGCTTGGCATGATACCAGTATAAGTTCAATCCACTGTAACAGGTACATGCACTTGCCATTTCTATGACAAATCTCACTGTCGTATATATATTGATAGAACACGTAGCCTCACTTTGCTGGCATTTATAATTGTAAATCTTTGTCACGAAATCTATCGAATGATAGCTGAAGTGTTTGATCAATAAAAGACATTCAGTTGATTACATGAGATCGACATAATTAATCCATTTGAATTATATTACACGCATCATAAAGGGTGGAACTGACAGTCGTTGACAAGGTAACTGCATCAGTATATCCAGTTAATTCTTACTCGATAGTCGATAATGAATATTGAAAACGATTCTAAGAACTTTCATAGTATGAAATATTAACACAATTCTGATTACAGAGTTACCCGCTTTTCATGTATGATATATGTATATGAAAACAAAGCTATGCACTAGTGAGAAGGTCCAATTCATCAGTAAATGTTCAATAGGCAATACAATTAACAGAATTACGGTAAAATGTTCGTACTCAAGTAGATTTGACTTCTGACTTCCGATTCTGGAAAATATTAATATCTGAATTTTTTATAACGTATTTTGAAAACAATTAATGTTTAGTCAATTTTGAAATCACTATCATTTAAAAGGAAATATCGTGATAAGGATGTCCAAATGTTGAAAAGAATCTAACACTGTGAACATCGTTTATCATTTTCATTTCTTGTTTTTATATTTTTTTACAAACATACTCTTTGGTTGTAAAAATAAAGAAAAGAGCAAAGTCAGGAAAAACAATATAACATTATAAAAGTGTTGTTTAATGTAGTAGATATATCATTAATGTGGTCCTCAGGAAATAAAACTCATGATATAAATTTGATACACTGTTTTCGATCTTTATGGTTGTGTATTCAAATTTGCTTGTAAAGTAATTATTTCATTTAATTAACTTACGGATTTTAATTCCCAGATCGCTCGAAAAAACAAGAATCTTTAGTATATTTTGATTAGACTGTATGCTTCACTGCCAAGTCACTGATCGATTAGACCAAGTTCAGTCATGTATATGAAGAAATGATAATGGTGAATTTGTATGGCGTCGTCAAATGATATAACCTTGAACATAAAAATAATCTATGTAATTTTTATAACACTCCTTATATTGTGAGCATATTACAGAAGTTATGGAATAAAGACAAACGTCGAGAATCCATTTGATGCTACTGTTGAATATCATTAAAGTGTCAGATACCTTATAAACACCATTATATCTTGAATGATCAAATAAGATATGGTTATTAAAGTCATAGCTCTTTTTCATTATGTATGAATATTTGGTTAACATTTACTAAGTATACATGAAAGTGTTATCCTCTCTCAAGTTTCTTCAGCTATTCCCTTTTTATTCAAATTGTCTCGTGCATATTAATGCAATACACCATTTTCGAGTTATCGTTACGATTTTACTTTTACATATTTATTTTTACTTCCCTTCCTCATGCCAACTTCCGGTTTACAGTGTTTGGGGGCGTAGCCATGGATTTCGAAGGAATGCATGTGCCTTTTCTGAAGAATACTTACAAGAAAGAGTCGTAACATGCAATCTTTACAGAAAAGGATCAGTTGTTGAAATTATGCAAGCTTGCCGAAGAGATGGGACTTAAAATACTTCAGAGAAAAGAGCAACGTATAGGTCTATAATGAAGAAAAAGGAGTCAATTCATGAATCAAATTAATCAGTTATTATACATTTTGACCGTGCAGATGCAGAGCAAGAAGGGGGTGCTTGTAAGTCCATCTGAAACGTGTTCTAGTACTGATTGTCCCCAGAGAATTCCCTGTAATTTGGGGTATAACAGAAAGGAAGGTGGATTCCATAGTTAGGACAAACAAACGTGTATCCAGAAACCTTCGGATGGAGTCTAACCCACAAACTATGTCAAGAGGTCCACGCAAAATTTTATGTGATTATAAGAAGTAAAAACGAAGAAGTACCGAAGGGTAAACATACCTCATAGTCCATGGAATAAAGGGGACAATATCGTGTTTATTGTCACATTCAGACAAATGCGAACCCCAATAAAATCGAGGTGCGCCCGGAAGGAGTAAGCGTCCCCTGGTTGCATGCAACACTCGTCGCAAAATTCCTGCAATAACCTTTCAAATCGAGGAGGTAAATACATAAATATACACACATGAACATACGAAGGAGACAGGAACGCGAAGTCAAATTTCCCATTCAAGGCAAGAAATGCTGCCTGCCTGAAATTCCGGTGTCGGAAACGCAGGTGAACAAATATCTGTGTATACATGTATACACGTATTATGTCAAATCAAGTATACTCCAAAAGTTACGATGGTTATTTAGTATGGTCAGGTCTCAAAATATCGGTTAACATTCTTGAAAGAGGAATCTGAAATTGCAATAGATCCCTATAACGACCATTGAACTTCCTCAGTGACAATTTCAAGAAATTTGACATTTCTGCCAGACGTTGAGTCTGCAGACATTATGGGGGTATATCTTTATAAATAATGTGATTGGGCAGACGAAAGGTTGAAGAATTACAAAAATGACAATGGATATAACTTATTCACGACAAATCACATCAGTAATGTTGAGATTTGCATTATCAAAGATATTCTTGGTGTGTACTTGAAAGCTTCATATATACCGGAAACCAGACAATATCAGCAGCCCCATATGACCTGAGTAATATTGCACTCCTCTGGTAGAGTACAATCCAGTGCAGTGAATGTATATACTTTTGTTGCGTAAATACAAGACTTGAGATAAGTAAATTATGATTGAAGGTGATACAAATCTGGTTTATAGAAGACTTTTACTTCTGTCGGTTAGAATATATACCACAATTTGTGACCTTGTAACTTTTAATAGTCTTCGATATTGATCTTTATATAGGCTGAGCTGCATATTGTCATACATGTTTCACAAAATACATCTCGCTTCAGTAAAGATGTTTCAATGAATCATTAAATGTATACGTAGCCAATTGCTTTAAACACGATAATGTAATCAGTATTACATGTTTTCATTTCAGAATATCCTATCTATATTTTGTTCTTCCTAAGTATCGTGTGATAACTGTGTAAAGTGCATTCTTGGCTTGATATAAAGCAGATCGTTATTGCGCTTTGCACAATGGCTGTATTTTTATTTTAATCATTTTGCACAATGGCTGCAATTTTATTTTAGTCACTTTGCACAATGGCTGCATTTTTATTTTAATCACTTTGCAAATGGCTGCATTTTATTTTGATCACTTGTGCAGTTTCTTCTGATAAATGCTGTGGTCGCAAAAGGAAAAACCCACAGACTAAGTGGAAGTAATTAATACACAGCTAGTCATGATAAACTGCATCATATTTATTGTTAAGTTTTCATCTTCACGTCTTAAGTTAGTTATCTTAATGCACCTAAAACTCTGTTTAAATCAGTAACTAATCAAGCAACTCATAATCGCAAGTAATATGGACATTTCAAATGCTTATAAAAATAATTTGCAATAAATGTAAACGTTGTATATTTAATGACTAGTACATATAAAATACTGCATACAAAATAATTCATAAATTGCAGAGATGATGTAACCTGTAAAACTTGCTCTAAAATCAATACAAGATTTTAAATTCTATATTGTATATAGTATTTATAAAATGGAAAGGTAATTGACTAAATTTTGGTCAGAAGTCTTAGTATCTTGGTATAAACAAAGTTCTCAAAGGTTTGAGTTTTTCAGATGACACACAAAATGCGTTAATATTCCCTAGTGTCACTAAGTATTATGTGTAGTCTAAGCAATAAAGTATGTATATCAGAAAAAGAAAACAATAGAGTATAAGGTTAATCCCGGCTGTCAGAAAGCTACACTCCAAGTTTGACACCTAAACTTATGAATGTTTCAGACAGTGATTAAATCTACACATTATTTTCATGGAGTACTATTATTTCTTACTGCATACATAATTTACTATATAGAAAATTAATGCATATGTTTTACTATTTCATACATCAATTAAATGCTAAATCAATTTGCTACCGTTTTGCTTGATATTGAAATTTAGATCACACAACACATGCATAATTAATGTATGAAATACACATTAAAGGTGCAGATCCATTTGGGGTGGAGGGGGTTTAGCCGATCCCATGAGTTGAATTCTCCTTTGTTTCAGACAAAATTGTGTTTTGTTAAAAGATAAGGTTAAATATATAATTCTCGCCAATGGGATATGTTGATTAACATCTTCATCAGCTTCCAGATCTGAACTATCTACAATTTTCACCATGGCTCTTTTCTTGAGATTCTAGTATGCACTGGAATTTTGGTATTGTTACAGGCAAACAGTGTAGGGTATAGTTTTTTTCCTCCATTCGACACCCATCTACAAAATGCAGGGAGCACAAAAGACTATAATGTTGTTTTAGCTCAATTTTCTCTGTCTGAGGATTTTGTTGGAAAAGGATAAAACTTTATATTTGGCAGGTATCCCTATCGGCCCTTTTTCTAACATCTGAATGACATCCCTCTGCGGCATAAATAAACCCCATAAGGGCAAAAGATAAGTACTACTATATATAACACTACTCTAGTGTTTAAATAATTGGCTCATCGTATTAAAGGAAATCGAATGTTGACATGAACCAGAAACTAGGGACATCGATTTTAGACCTCAATAAAACACGGGTTAAATACGGTCTGACATTGCAAGTCGAAAATGGTCTGTTGACAAGTTTTATGTGTAATGCCTTGATTTTGTCACTGTTGTTTAACATAGAGATTATCAACGGCATCAAAGAAAACCAAGAAAACAATGTGACCCAGTCATATAACAAACAACACCACGGGTATACGTGAACAGCTTTTGTTGGTGCGTCAAATAAAGGAGAAATTTACAGATATGTTTCATCTCAAATGAGCTGTGTCGGGTTTATTTGAAAGAAACTTTCAATCGAACATTCGAATAATGTATATAAAAAGTAAACACAGATCTTGATTACGGAAGGGAATAATTATGAGGGAGAGATTGTGTAAAATGTCAGCAAGATTTTACGTTTTCACTGCTTAGTAATATAATACATCTGCTATATTCAAGGACACATTCTTGTGATGTAATCGTTACCCAAGACCTAGAGGTATGTAATGACCAAGGTCTCATCTTCTCCCACCTCTCCAAGGGATCATTGAGTGCTTACTACGTGTTATATATATATATCTGTGTGTGTGTGTGTGTGTGTGTGTGTGTGTAGGTGTGTGTGTGTGTAGGTGTGTGTGTGTTTGTTGTCATTTTGTTTGGATTTCGAGAGCTGGAAATCTGACCGGATTTACTTACAATACCACAAGAAATTTGTAAGTGTCTACTTCATACAACGGTAATTATTTTGTCGATCTTCTTACATTGTTACACATGATGCATAGGTATGATTTGTTCTTGGCCCAAGGTCATGGCTTCAAGATCCAGATCAACTAATCATCAAAATCATATTTCTGTATATAAATCCATAACTGTAATATGGATCTACTTCATTACTAACGCAACTCTTGCCTGCAAATTCTGCGTAAATTGTCTGCAAGATTATTGTGTTTCAACTACTTAGTTATATAAATGCCACTGTTATTTACAGCGGAAAACTTCATGAGACATAATCGTTACCTAAGACATAAGGAATGCAATGACCAAGGTCATAACTTCAGTTACAAGACCACAGGAAGTTTAAGATGAATTTAGTGTTTACTTCATACAACAGTAACAAACGTTTAGATCTACTTTCATTGTTACACATGCCCCAAAGTTATGCTGTGTTCTTGGCCCATGATCATACCTTCATTGTCAAGCTCAACTTATTATCAAAATGAATATATATGTTGTTTTATGTGCAAGTCAATATGTCACGTTGATAGTTATTTCTTAATCAAAAATGCATGCATATTCAAGGTATAATTCTATAAGTGTATGTTTTCTCAAGAAAAACGGACAAAAGTCCTGCTTGTTTGGAAGAAGCGAGACTATAAATTACCGATTTATATGGTGACACCATATGTTTCAAAAAAAATCTTTTCCGTAACACTTACTGGCTCTCGGTTTAAGTGTCTCACTAGAAAAATAGGGTACTCACAAACCATTAATGTGAGGTGTGAGTCAAACACAATACCCTCTCTATATGACCAAACGGTTTACTGTTTAATGTACGCCGACTTAGCCAGTTTATTACCTATTTAATCCATCTCATATGATACTTAGGTTGCGTTTGTCATTGCTACAAAAAAATTTTTTTCCATCGTTCGTAAAAGGGAAAAGGAAAGACATCTGACTTGGTTGTAGGGCAGGAATCACCAAGGAGATGTACATAAAACTTGGTAACAAGTAATGCAAAACATGAAATGACATTACCAAATATTGATTGTACGACAGATGCGATACGACTTAGGACGGTAAATAGATTAACAAACGATACTGAATAGGTGTGTTTTACAGGTTTGCGGGCCCACCTTCCCACTCATCGCAAATGCAAATGCTGAAAGCTAATAATTTTTCCGATTTTAAATAATAGCTTTGAATATGATCAGTAAGATTTTCTAAAAGTATTTCCAAGTTTATAGTATTTGTAACCCTGAGTCAACAGGTTCGAAGCAATTTGTAAATTTTTAGTCTGAAAGTCTAAAACGTTAGTGCAAGCTCTAGCGAACCTAACCAATTGAGAAATAAAAATACTATACTATGGGGTTCTTGGTGCATCGCCCTCCAAATAAGGGAAATTTACGATAGGAAATCCGAAGTCGTCACGTTTATCATATATGTATGTATAAATATTGTTATCAATAATTTTGATGTTTAAATCCAAAAAGGTGTTTCTTTACCACAACTTTTTGATTTATGCGGCTGAAGTTGAAATGGATAAATACTAGATATATTATTTTCAAACTCAGGGTTTTCTATAACCAAAAGGTCATTTAAATACCTAGAGGTGCCGTTGAACATACCAATAAGATCGAAAAGTCTTGGATGTTTAATATACTGCATAAAAGCCCTTTCATAACAAACCAAAACTAAATCGCTTACAATATTTATGATGCCATTTGTTGTTTTTAGACTTCACTTAATGTTATTACCATGGGATGGGTCGAACGTGACCTTGTGGGGACGTGCAAGAGCAGACTTCGCGAAAATTGGGTCATTACACACAGTCCGAAATTTTACGAAAACTTTATATAAATAAATCAGTACTGGGCTCTACTTCTTGGTTAATATTTAGTTTGGAATAGTGTTACTGATGAAACATGCACGAAGTATGATCAAACCGTTCTAAGCCCATGCTGAATGCTCTCAGTACTCAAACCCAGCGTCATTGTCACCCTCATTTTCTCCAAAAATCTTACCACAGTAAGATTTCAATTTTGGAAACAGAAATTAACCGGGTTAAATCTTGATAATATTGCGGATGAGGAAGAACCTCGAAACTGTATTCCTTCGCATCCTCCATTGAAACTGGGATGTATGAGCGAGTGCATTATCCTTCAAAACCAGGACGCCTGTAGTTACATTTCCTCTTCCCTTTCTCTCAATTTACCGCCGCAGCCTCTTTAACTCATTGGCATATCATGGCCGAGATTGTGTCGCTTCAACATAACGACAGTTATAAGGCGCAACTCGCTATGTTTCACACGTCATATAGCGTAACACTCATAGCTTGTAGTTCACTGCCGCACAATATCTAAAAATGACTCGTGTTTCGAACTATAAAATAGAACACAATATGGTATTTTCGCCATTTTTCCGTATTCGTGACTTTCGTCAAGGTGTGTTGAATTTGCGATGACCCGAGCTTTAAATGACGACCGTCGGAGAATGCAGCTACGAAGGCTCAAGTGTCCAGAATGAAGAGCAACCCTCTTGATGCGTGTCATCCACACCTTATCAATCATACTCTTAACGAGTGTCGCTCATTTCGTGCTAAACCAATATCGGTGCACCATAATTTTCTTAACTAAAATGTTATTTGCTTTGGATGTTGTCGGTCAAATGCCATACCAAACAGAACAGTTTATTGCGTTCCCACAGTGGTGAGTGCAAGAACAAAGAGCATTTGACGTCCCTTTACATAAATTTTAAACAAAAGGAGTTCCAGAAGGAAAACCGCTACGAGGAATACTCCACTGACCCTTTAAACAGCGGAACTTGTCACGAAATTCACCAAAGTTTCGGAAAGTCATGCGCAAAAGTAGTGCTTGTGAGGGTTTATCGTAAGGACACACCCGATAAAGCAGTCCTCATCTATGCCGTTCTCGATGATCAGGAGGATCAGTCAATTGCCAAGTCACAACTGTTCTCGTCCCTGGAAATTTACGGTCTGGAAATTAAATTTTCCATATAGATTTGTTCTGGTACGTCTAGGACTGGAAAGTCATGCGTAAAATAGTGATTGTGAGGGTATATCGTAAAGACATACTAGATATAGCAGTGATTATGCATGCTGCTCTCGATGATCAGTGGAATCAGTTAATTGCTAGGTCACAGCTGTTCTCGTCCCTGGAAATTGAAGGTCTGGAAATTGAATATCTTCATTCTCCTTCTTCAGGATGTGCCGATACTTCTCATAGGACATGATTTTTGCAGTGTTCATCATGTGATGGACCAGAGAGTACACAATAGAGACAAATCCTTGCCCTATGATAAAAAATTTGCAACTTAGCTTGGTAATCATAGAAGAATCATGCCTAGGCAAGGTCCACAAACCTAATATCCATGTCATGAAAAGTCCACTGTTACATCATGGACGACCCAAATTGATCCAGTCGTGTAAGAAAAACATCATGATCAAGGAAAGAGTCCTTAGAATTGACATGTTTGTGAAGATTTCCCATAACAATAAAGTAGGAACATCGATGGAAGTGGAATGTGCGAGCACATGCATATGGTGAACTTTGTTGGTAAGATGCTTTGCATGCAGACTTAGCACCACTGAAAGGCTATAGGTAAACACAAACTGTCTCAAAATGATATGTGCTAATTTGCACAATAGTTAGTTACAGTGTTATGGATAAACATACACCCACTCGCCAGTACTAGCAAACTTTGTAGTGAATATTGCAAAATCAGTCACCCACGTAGGGAGTGACCTTTTTTCCCCAGAAATACTTTTTATTGTATCATATCATCAATAGTAAAATCTGATATGATGATCTGTCAAATCATTAGTCTAGCGTTTGTGGTATGCAATAGTTGAGTCAAGTGACTATCAGTATTCTATGTTGCTTTACATTTTAGACACTCTAGTTATTGATATAAATATTCCTCCGGTCCAATTTTAATGATATGTAATAAATTTGAGGTTCTTTTGTCTTTTCGATACGATACAATAAAATTGATATGATCTAGAGAAAATGATATTAATTATTTAATTATTTGTCAAAAGATTCCGAATATTAATAGATCTACATCTAGATACAACACGTATGTGTATTAATCTTCGTCTGTAAGTGACTTCCAAGATATGAAATTGGCCATCCCCGTGTGGTGATTCATTGATAAACCTACGATACATTAAAAGAAAAAAAGAAAAAAAGACAACAAAAATATTACTTCATCTATTACAGATGAGTATTTATACTACCCGATCTTGTAATGAATTTAATTCGTCCGAGCGTGAGTATTTTAACAAAATTATTCAATGAAATGTTGTATTACTTTTCAATGCAATAATCACGTAGGCATTTGGATAGAAACGAAAATCGGAGATAAAAAGGCAAGCATGGGTCAACCTGAAAAAATAATTTGTTAAAAGATTCCGATTCATGTACATTTTTACCGGTAAAAATAAGCACTGTTTAAAATCTACAACTCACACATAACCAATTTGGTTACTGCTTACGAGGAAGCCATATGTTTCTTAAAGTATCAGCAATCAGCAGTCATAATCATTTCACAATTAATTATTTTGGTTGACACTCAAGTACGTTGAATTTAGGACATGTGATTGCTAGAAATACTCTCAATGACGGTTTCGTTAATTTCCTAGGTATTGACCACGTATATATTGTTCACCGAAATATGGATCATGTAGGATGTTGAAAATGTATACCTGAAACAGGACATTGCACTTTGGAAGAAGAGAGAGAGTTACATATGATTGAAACGGGATGAACTTGTAAAGAGAACGGAAAATTGTTCGGTTTTTTCGTATCCCTGGAAAGTGCAAGCAATAGTGGAAAGACTGTAATCAACAGAACAATGATTAAAAGAATAGGACATGCTTATACATTACAAAATCATAAACAAAAGATATAAAACAAAATGCAACAAGAAAACTTTTATTCAAAGAAATGAAAATTTTACACAGGAACGGCCTATTATATGCCACATCATAAGATATTAAAACCAGAATCAAAACCAACACCGCTTCGTATAATCCTCAATATATTATTTAAAGAGCAACTTGAAGAACTTGAAGAGCCTTGAATGTTTTTATTGTCTGACCATCAAAAAAAAAGAGTAAAAGAGGAGTATGCTGTGGCTTAATATATTAGTTGTAAAATTAGAACTCCATAGACAGGCGAGGACGTGATGTAGCTACATGTACTCAGGATATTTGTGATGTGGAAGTTGAAATCGTCTTGTTTGTTATAAAGAGAGGTGAGAAACTGACTATCTTCACATACAGACAAGAGTAAGGTATAAAGCAGAAGGTGTCGCTCTGTTTAAAGCTCAAAGAAAGCTGTTTATGACAGAGAAGAAAAATAGATATTATTGAATTGTTTTCAATTATATATCCGTCAGTAATTTGCAAGTATTTATATACTTATAATATTTATATATTATATAAGATTCCATGAAATTAAAAGTTTAGGAAATAAATTATTTCAAACAGCAAACATTTATAACCGGTAAAATAACTTTTATGAATCATATCACAAACAAGTGCCGTGCCACAAATCAAAACAGAACTTGTACAGTTTATTTTAACAGGTAGAAAACCAGTGCAAATGTAGTACATTTCTAATATTCAAGTCAATAAAACAACAATTTAACAGCTAGAAATACAGTTCAGAAACCGTTACCATTCCAAGCATGTTCCTAAGTCAATAAAAAAGACAAAAGTATCTGACCCAGCTGTATATCCAAAGTCTCCATGGACATGCAATGAAGAAAAAAGTAAGCACATAAAAAACATTACAAGGAAATTCGAATTTAATGAAGTTACTGTACCGAGTTATATGTCGGTTAATGGATCCACCTTCCACCTGACCACAACAGAATCACAATCAAAGAGCACAAATTTAAAGGTTTATTCAAGAACTTGTCGGATTGACATTGTAAATACTGTACGTTATATATATTTATATATAACACAGAGAAATGTGTTACGAGAACGGCAATGTAATAAATTGCGGTCATACTTTGGCATAGGCAATATTGGTGAACATATATGAGTTTTAATATTAACAGGGCATTAACAATGCATTTTCGTTTTTTCCATGATTCAAAAAGTTTTTCTATATCATGATATATCTTTATAGAGTTTTTATTATAACAATCTTCCTTATCATTCCGTATGTATATTCCAAAACATTTATTATACTGACATTTAGCAAAATATATAGAAGGAAAAAAGAGGAGTTACTGGCTCACTTATGTGGCAGAAGTCACCATGGAGCTATACAATACATAAATATAAATAATATTAACACATTACAAAAATATTTGATTGTAGTGCAATCTCTTACATTTTGCTTAAATAATTCCCATTTCGCCATTGCAGTGCCTACATGCTCATTTTTATTTCCTCGATAATGGGTTCGATACCCCTTTTATGTTTCTCATCATTTAAATATGAAATATTCAATTTCCAGTATACAGGTTCTCTATTTCCTGTATCTATTTTACTATAACCTTAATTAACCTATGATCTGTCATTCTTGTTCCACTAGAATATGAACCTGGTACTCTTCTTAACAGAATTTTATCTACCATAAAAATGAAATCATTACTCATAAGAACATAATCTATTCTGCTTTTAGGCTTGTTTTCTGAATCACACCATATATAACCATTTCATTCTTTGTGTATATCTTTCCATACATTGATCATTAAGCGCCTCCCATCTGTAGACCTGTGACTATTTATCACTTCTACAGGAAGGTCCGTCTTGAATAATATTGACATACCTCTACTAAAGGTAGAATCAGAATAAGAATGAAAAGATTCTCCAAACCATCTAGAATAATATGTAAATTCATTTTTTCTGCATAATGTGTTCCTTGTAACAATACTATATCAATGCCAGACTAATTCAGCCAGTCGTATATCTTTGTTCTTTTTAATTGTGTTTAATATTTTGGCATTGTGAGAAATAAATGTAAACTTATCCATTTGAACTTAAGATATCCAAATATGATAAAAATTTGTTTTCTTATAAACGAAATATAGATAAAACAACTGTGTATGTTTTAGCATATAATAAACCTCGCGCTTATACATATACATGCACATATATATGCATATTTTATACAAATGTACATAGAACGTACACAAATACACACACAGATACGTAAATGCAGAGTCACATACCCATAAAGTATATACACACATATATAGATATACATACACAATATATACAAACATTCTAATTGGAATATCTATATTTCTAATTTCTTTCGTAATATATATTTCAGTAAATATCAATGCTTTAACATCCTTAATCATTGATTTAGCTCGTAGTATTTTAAACAGTCACGTGTCTAAGGCCATTGATCATATCGTCTTACAGTAGAAAGTCTACTCTCCCTCTCTTTCAGAGGAGCTGTCACTTAGTTGACGTATAGGTGATTTCTTGCGTCCGTTCTTGCTTCTTTTCCTGTGTGTACACTAACGTGATCGCACCTCACGTAGCATGTGCGTAATTTCCATTTGGTTTGCACGTTTGTCTAACATTTTAGTAATCTCTGCATAATCTACAGAAAATGGAACATTTTTAATTTTTAATTTCAGGTTCGGATGGGTCTGTTACTCCTGCAGAATACGGATTGGTGTCAAACGCACATATGTTGTAGTTCCTTATCTTAAAGCCTTAGGACAATAGCTTCATCCTGCTCTCATGAGAGCAGACATATATCTTCCATAAGTCTCTGTCTTTTTGAACATATTGTAGATCATTTATCTCTTTGCTTGGAGCTTCGCATATTTGAAAGCCCGTTATTGTTTTCTGTTTTTAATTTTGAGTGTCTTTGTTTCGTAAGTACACGGGTTTACTAGTATTCATATTGAAAACTGAGTGTATAATAATTAAGTCACAATCACAAGCCATTTACGTACATAGAGTATCGCAATTAGTGTCAGTTATTAGATATTGGCACAGGTGTTTCTATACGTAGATCCAAGGCAGGGACGTAGCCAGAGTGCAAATGATGTGTACGCACAAGAAAGGCAGGGAGTTTGGGGGAAAGGAAAACGACAACCTCTCTCTCTTTCCCTCTCTCTCTCTCTCTCTCTCGTTAGGCACTACAATTTTGACGAAATGATGTGTACGGACGTGCGTTTATGGCGTAACGGTAGCTACGCCACTGCAAGGTATGAGTTCTAATCACGTATATGACACAAATAATTCTTTAAATAAATCCACAAAAACAAAATATTTACAAGTTTTTTAAAAATCCACAATATGAAATATCAATATATATACACACATAATCATATATACACACATAATCCATGAATTGTCACATAAGCATGTCCAAATTACATAAAAAAATACGCCAATATTTGTCAAAATAACCCAAGAAAACGCGTCTTGTATCGGATCAGCCACGTGACTATTATATGTCATATTGTTTGATATATCAATTTAAAACCAAAATAACAAGTTTTTAAAAAAATATCAATTTAAAACCAAAATAACAAGTTTTTAAATCTTAGTAAGTATTTTGAAGTAATAGTTTTAAATGGAATGCATGTATGTAAAAAGGTGTCATTATGATAAGTAAATGTAGAAAAACAGAAATTTCTTAACTTTACCTCAGAACCGTTTTATTATAGACTGCAAAACTAGATGGATTATTATAGGACGATGACTTAGTCTTAAACAAAATACTGAAAGACATTGATCATAATTATTTGGCATCAACATATAAAGATGTAAAATTACAGATATTCCTTGAAGAAAATCGGCATTTGGAGACAGGAGACGCTCACTCCTCCCGGGCACCTGGTCTCACTTCTGAATTTCAGGGGTCCGTGAATGTCTACTGTGGTATATTGTTGTTAGTGCCATAGTCATGTGACACCAGTTATTTTAGTATTTTACAAGAACGTCACACTTCTTCCCTTTGCAGAGTGGAGCTCGTAAAAAAAGTTCCCCGTAGAGGGTTTGACTTAAGTGTAATTATACCCTTTTTCCTGGTGTTATGTGACTGTGACACTTTCTACACAGTGTTTATTCACATTCATGTATATATATATAGTGCTGAATTATATTGTTTCGTCTGTATGTCAGGGCATTCACGGCGGATGTGGCTAGCCAAACAGGAGACGCTCACTCCTCCCGGGCACCTGGTCTCACCGATGAATTCAGGGGTCCGTGAATGTCCACTGTGGTACATTGTCAGTGCCATAGTCATGTGACACCAGTGTATTTTACATGAACGTCACACTTATTCCCTTTGCAGTGTGGAGCTCGTAAAAAAGTTCCCCGCGGAGGGTTTGACTTAAGTGTCATTATACCTTTTTTCCTGATGTTATGTAACTGTGACACTTTCTACACAGTGTTTATTCACATTCATGTATATATACAGTGCTGAATTATATTGTTTCGTCTGTATGTCAGGGCACTGTGGTACATTGTTGTTAGTGCCATAGTCATGTGACACCAGTTATTTTCGTATTTTATTTGACCCAAGAGCAAAAAGTAAGAAATATGTGACAGAAGAGATCTTGGATAAAATAAGGGAGTTAACCATTGCTATCATAGTTAATTGACAACAGATAAAGCAAGACGAAGATAAGTAAAAAAAAAAAACGGAGAAGTACCGAAGGGTAAACCATATCTCATAGTCCATTAAATAAAAGAATAATATCGTGAATAGTGTCATAATCAAACAAATGCGAACCCCAATAAAAAACGAGGTGAGACCAGGTGCCCGGGAGAAGTAAGCGTCCCCTGGTCGCATACAACATCCGTCGCAAAATTCCTGCAACAACCTTTCCAGTCGATGAGGTAAATACATAAATATACACGCACAAACGCACGAAGGAGACAAGAAAACGAAATCAAACTTTCCCATTCAAGGCAAGAAATGCTGCCCTGACTGGAAAAATTGCACACATAAAAAGATTTATAGATCGACTTCAACCTCAATACAGAATATAAAGATCGTCAATCAAGAAGAAGAGTTCTGTAATCTGTCATTTTGTGTAGAAAGAATGTGTCATTTGGTTTAGAAATTAAACGATGCAAATACTTAGAATTGAACATTTCTGCAGAGAGTATATACAAATGTCTAAAAATGTTAATTTCACTGTGACGGCTGATCGATATACTGAAAAAGGAATATAAGAATTGTGTCAGAAAATGTGAATTGTGCATTTATGACTGATCAATATACTAAATATAGGCATATAAAATTTTGATCTTGGCCACAAAAGCTGATCAATATACTCAAACTAAGGCATATAAAATTTTCATTTTTGCTGTAAAGGCTGACCAATATACTGAAAATGAAGAATATAATTTTTTCTCTTTGCTATAGAGGTTGAAAAATGGTATATTTACATGTACTGATTTTACCTTTTATATCTTATTCTGTAGGACAGAAAGGCCGGTGATGAACCTGATGTTCTACCCCTGAAAAGATAAAATCAACCCTTGCAGCAATATTTGATTACGAAGATGGTGTAATTCACATTACGAAGACAATTTCAGCAATATTAAGTATCATCGCGTTGTAAAGTTTTGAAGTACAGAAGAATACCAAAACTTGAAATGGAAGATGTCTCAGTGAAATATAACAATCAAAATTTCTTTCAACATTTACAATCGTTTCAAAATGTTACGTATGTGTACCAGCGACCAGTGTGCCTTCAGAAAGGATTTTAGCACTACAGGAGACAGTAAACTTGCAACACATGCATGCTTGGATTCTGAACATATTGGCAGCATTAAAAACAAGTATGTGTTGAAATAGTTGATGGTAGATACTCATTTGAGAAATTGAAAGAAACAATAAATTGAATTACTTTTCTTTTGTTTTAACGTGTTCTCTTCTTAACAAAGTTTTACAGATAAATAGTATTGACGTATTATTGTTTTAATACAAAATATGAATTACTGCAATTAACATATATCATCAAAGGGTATTATGTGGCAATCTGACAGATGCAGTTAGCTTACATGCACACCAGGGAAGATACTTCCATTCTTAAATCAAATTATTTGTTGATCTCGGCAATCATGACATACATCAACGTAGCATTTTGATATAATAACATATATAATAATTTTATAATAGATTCGTTCACATCTAACCAGCTACTGCAATTATTACATATTATCATAGAATAGTTATAATTCTAAATTTCATTGAATATAAGAAATAAGATGTGTTTTGCGTTGCCTTTAAACCTTGAGTATAGAAATAAAAATGTATTGATATATTAATTTACAATCCTTATACGTAGACTATTCACAGACAGACGGACAGAGAGGAAGACAGATGGGCAGAGAGGAAGACAGACACGTAAATTTCAGTAATCATTTGTCTGTAGGATAGAACGGGATATATCATGGTTAATGCTGGACATTTAGAAGCAGAATTTAAGTCAACCATAATTATTTAATTTTTTAATAGAAAACATACGACACTGAAATGTATCAAAGGTAAAAGGAAAAGGTAACACGATCTACTGTTGATAATGTAATAAAAAAAAACACATTATGAACACAAACCATTTCGATTAAGGTGCAGTTGCAATACCGAATTAGGATGGTCAATCGATATGAAAGTAGTCAATTAATTGGTGTGGTTATGGACCCACCTTTCCAATCTCCACAAAGTCAGTATAATCAAGGACCACACATTTAAAATCTATTGTCTTAATGTTTATGTCCAGGAAAGTGTTTCTCTATCTGAAATTCACTTCGTATATGTCAGTAAGATATCTTTAAACCCAGGGTTATCGATATCTCCGATGTCGTCAAGATACCTAAAGATATCATTTAAGATATCAATAAGTTCGAAACGTTTAGATTTATAACAGAATACCTGAAGTACATCTCATAATAAAATCTGCTATAAGAGGTACCCAGTTAGTGCCCAATCTTGTACCCAATTAGGAGTCCATACTATCTGCTGATAAATCTTGTTATTAAATTGCACATTAATATTATCCAACAAAACATTGATGTCCTCATTTAATTCAGTGCAAGTCCAGTATTCTAAGAAGAGCAAATGTTAAATGCATGGAAAGTAAAATAGTAGAACAATAATTAGAATAAGATATAAAATGTGATTTATATGGACTTCAATGTAATTTATAATAAATGTTAATTTTGAAATCAAACATGCCATGGTCATATATGGAAGATGAAATAGAGTCAAGAACAGTAGGATAACATATACTACATTGTAATTGAAATCAATAACGAAGAAGTACCAAACCGTTAGTCATTCTCAAAGTCCAAGGACAGATAAAAAATCATGTAAGTTTCAAAAAGGAACTGTTGTGAACCCCGGTATACTGAAAAATTCCGAGGTAAGACCAGGTGCCCGGGGAGAGTAAGCATCTCCTGTTTGCATGCATCACCCGTCACAGCAGTTAAGAAACATGTCAAAATCAAGAGTTTTGGTTTCATAATTGTACATACGAAAGTACAAACTCAAAGTCAAAGTACAAAGTCATATTTGGTGTTCACTGAACAGGTCATCTAGTTGCATTCCAGAATATTATCAATCATTCTAGAAAGAGGCACATCATATTTTCATACAAGATCCCCATAGCGACCGTAGAAATTCCTCAGTGACGATTTCAGATGTTCTTTAACATATCTCTGCATGAGCAACTTAGTGGCCAGTCGTTTGGCCCTTGGAATAAAACCGTCGTATAGATAACAGGCTCTTGAAAATGATGTTTCTGATATGTTTTTATATTTCTAACAGACGAGTGGAGGTTCTAAAAATACTGTAGAATTGTTGATATGACTGTGATCACGGTATATATTCAAAATGCATGCATTAAGTAAATGTAGACCCTTAATAATATATTTGATTTTGTTAAATTGCGGCATAGATGAAAGCGATGGAATACAGGGAAAAGTTTATTATATGAATATGGTATACTCATTTTAAGTTAATCAACCCATAACAAGCCTCAAATGACAAAATAAGACATCAACAAAAATAAGATATTTTTGAATGGTTATTTGTTAAAGCAAAATGCATGTTACCTTAGATGATGTTGATGTTTATGATTGTAAATTTTGGGATAGTACGATAGGAATTCCCTAACGAAGTTATTTCCCCTAGATATAAATATGATAAAAAACGTAAAGTGCAATATTACTGCACGATTAACTTCATTTTCGTTTATGAATATTGATAAATCACAATATTACGGAACTTTTAACCGCGAGGGGTTTTTTTTCCAAAATTTTGTCTTCTGTAAAAAAAAAATATGAAAAAATATAGTAATTCCCCAAAGGTTCAATACAACTTTTGATTATCCCCATTGGACCGAATAACATTATTTTCAAAAAATAAGTATTTTGTAAGTTGCTTCAAAATAATATATCCATTTTAAAGATAAACGTTGTATCTATTGAAAACTAATTAGTACATGTTATGGATTGATTACCTTAGGTCTAAATCAATAATATTCGCGTAATTTTGTAAGATCAGTCTCGTTCAGGATAGGTTTTAATTTAGTTACTGGAATAGATGATAGTGCATGTAATAGTTCGTTACAGCCGTTGTTTCTGGATATCCACAGAAAATCACCTAATGATCCATTTAATCGATTATGTTTTCTGTGGTTGTCACTACGGCGTCAACCGTCTGAGTTGTGTTTTCTTTTCATATTTGCTCTTAGTGAAAAGATGTTTATATTGGTCTGATTAGAAGAAATGCTTTCTTGTTGATATATGTGGTCGTTGAGACCAAGAGGTTATTTAGTCTGCAACGGCGGAATCCAACAAAGGTCTGCTTCTATAAGTAGTTTTCAAATTCAAATTTTGGTTATTCCCGATAATCTAGTAATATTTTCGAATTTGATAAAGTGATTAACAAGAAAGTTTTTGTATTTACGTCGGCAGTTAAGAAATATTTAGGATTTTATACGCATGACCACAAAAACGAATTTAAAGGTCTGTTAAGTTGCTCCGACATACTAAGACCCATATCCCATTGCTTTTCAAGTTATAACATGAACTAAATTCGATGAATTTCAATCTATTTTTTGGTAAAAGAAAACTTAATCTGAGAGGAGTCGGATGGTTACCTAGACTACTCTACCCCGAGAAAATTAACAAAAGAGAAGTCGCGTTGCCGCAACAATACCGCAAAGGCGAAATCTTGTTTCAAAAATTTACTACAATGTAAAACCTTGGGTGAATTTTTATGAACTACTATTCCGTATGAAATTATACTTTGACGTACATTTTTGTATTCACATTATCACTATGTGTCAAGTTTTCACTGCTCCTTATACCAGTAGCTACGCCTCTTATAGAATATCGTACATTCTTATTCAGATGAACTTGAATCGAACTGTACGACAAAATTACAGGCATTTAAGACAGATGTCACTGGTCAGCAGGGGATACAAACTACATGTAAGGCAGGTCAATAGTTTAATTAATTTCAGCATATAGGCTTCAAAACCACGTAAACGTCTTTAACATCGACTATATGGCTCTGAGGTCATCGCAAGTATCATCTTCTATTCGGTGCCTTACACAATACTCCTTGAGCACTGTACTCTAACAGGGCATTGTTGACTATGACTAGACTGGTCTAAACATTTCAGAGAAGATTATGTCAAGAACCCCGTCCCCTTCCTTCTTATCTAAATGTTCCCTTAATTTATAAAATTGATCCTTTTCCTCTTTATGGAAAATGATTTATAGATCTTTACATGTGTTCTTTGCAACAGTTAAAACACCAACAATCCCGTTTTACTCTGTTTAACTCTGCAAAACTGTTGTCTACACTGAAAACACTAATAATCTTAAAAACACTGACGACACTGAAAAGTTACACAATTCTGGTCGAGCACACTTCTATAGTATAATACGGTCCCTTCTTTAAGCCCTTTAAACGCTTCACTGAACATTGTCTATCAGCTTTAATGAATATTAAATGTGATAAGTTAATTATTTCTTTCTACAATCTTTTAAAGTATAAATATATATAAACGATATTAAAATACAGAGCTAAGCTGAATGGGTCCGCTGTGTGATCTAGGAAATCCTGTGGTACTGCACACAAACATCAAAGAAAACCTGTAGTGAGAAGTATTGCAGAGGTATTGTATAAACCGGTTAACCACACCAATTGAGTGACGTTTGTTACTTTAATTGACCGTTCTAAGTCGGTAACACTACACATTCATATGTACACATAAAACACACCAACACAAATGTATACAGATATACAATACATGCGTTGTACAAATTAGTAACTTACCATAATACATGTATACAGAAAAAAGAACTCAGACAACACTATATACAAGTAATTTCATCCAGAATCATTAAACATTTGGAGAGAAAAGCATGACATGCGAGGCCATGAGAGTGTCAGTGTCCGGGTGGAGAGATTTTTGCGTGTACTAATTAGACTCTCTACGAGACACTGTCAGTCTACGTATATGTCTAAGCAATTTTCTATATACATATATTCATACGTAGAGGTTTTCTATCTTAGAATGTACATGCATATATCCCTGGTAAATATCGCTGATTCATAAGTGAGTTGTCTTAAAAATATTAAAGGGAAAATAGCAAAACTCTATCCGACGACATTTCTAAAATGTAAAAAATAAAATCTCTGGAACTATAAATAAATCATGATTTATGGAATAGTTGTGACATTAATAATAAATAAATAATTTATGTTTTGCAAATAAATATATATATATTTAACTGTGATCACCCCCCCCCCCCTCCCCCTCATATTCTTATACGGATTCTTATATATTATAATTCTTATACGGAAAGCAAACATTTTAAAGTAGTATGGTATACCAATCCCAGACAAAGGAAACTGCTTGTCAATACTTATAAACCAGTATGGTATACCAATCCCAGACAAAGGAAACTGCTTGTCAATAGTTATAAACCAGTTATGGTATACCAATCCCAGACAAAGGAAACTGCTCGTCAATAGTTATAAACCAGTTATGATATACCAATCCCAGACAAAGGAAACTGCTTGTCAATAGTTATGCCCCAGTATGGTATACCAATCCCAGACAAAGGAAACTGCTTCTCAATAGTTATAAACCTGTTATGGTATACCAATCCCAGACAAAGGAAACTGCTTGTCAATAGTTATACACCAGTATGGTATACCAATCCCAGACAACGGAAACTGCTTGTCAATAGTTATAAACCAGTTATTGTATACCAATCCAAGACAAAGGAAACTGCTTGTCAATAGCTATCAACCAGTTATGGTATACTAATCCCAGACAAAGGAAACTGCTTGTCAATAGTTATACACCAGTATGGTATACCAATCCCAGACAAAGGAAACTGCTTGTCAATAGTTATACACCAGTATGTTATACCAATCCCAGACAAAGGAAACTGCTTGTCAATAGTTATACACCAGTATGATATACAAATCCAAGACAAAGGAAACTGCTTGTCAATAGTTATAAACCAGTTATGGTATAACAATCCCAGACAAAGGAAACTGCTTGTCAATAGTTATAAACCAGTTATGGTATACCAATCCCCGACAAAGGAAACTGCTTGTCAATAGTTATACACCAGTATGGTATACCAATCCCAGACAAAGGAAACTGCTTGTCAATAGTTATACACCAGTATGGTATACCAATCCCAGACAACGGAAACTGCTTCTCAATAGTTATACACCAGTATGGTATACCAATCCAAGACAAAGGAAACTGCTTGTCAATAGTTATAAACCAGTTTTGGTATACCAATCCAAGACAAAAGAAACTGCTCGTCAATAGTTATAAACCAGTTATGATATACCAATCCCAGACAAAGGAAACTGCTTGTCAATAGTTATGCCCCAGTATGGTATACCAATCCCAGACAAAGGAAACTGCTTCTCAATAGTTATAAACCTGTTATGGTATACCAATCCCAGACAAAGGAAACTGCTTGTCAATAGTTATACACCAGTATGGTATACCAATCCCAGACAAAGGAAATTGCTTGTCAATAGTTATAAACCAGTTATTGTATACCAATCCAAGACAAAGGAAACTGCTTGTCAATAGTTATCAACCAGTTATGGTATACTAATCCCAGACAAAGGAAACTGCTTGTCAATAGTTATACACCAGTATGGTATACCAATCCCAGACAAAGGAAACTGCTTGTCAATAGTTATACACCAGTATGTTATACCAATCCCAGACAAAGGAAACTGCTTGTCAATAGTTATACACCAGTATGGTATACCAATCCAAGACAAAGGAAACTGCTTGTCAATAGTTATAAACCAGTTATGGTATACCAATCCCAAACAAAGGAAACTGCTTGTCAATAGTTATAAACCAGTTATGGTATACCAATCCAAGACAAAGGAAACTGCTTGTCAATAGTTATACACCAGTATGGTATACCAATCCCAGACAAAGGAAACTGCTTGTCAATAGTTATACACCAGTATGGTATACCAATCCCAGACAAAGGAAACTGCTTGTCAATAGTTATACACCAGCATGGTATACCAATCCCAGACAACGGAAACTGCTTCTCAATAGTTATACACCAGTATGGTATACCAATCCAAGACAAAGGAAACTGCTTGTCAATAGTTATAAACCAGTTTTGGTATACCAATCCAAGACAAAAGAAACTGCTTGTCAATAGTTATCAACCAGTTATGGTATACCAATCCCAGACAAAGGAAACTGCTTGTCAATAGTTATAAAACAGTTATGGTATACCAATCCAAGACAAAGGAAACTGCTTGTCAATAGTTATAAACCAGGTATGGTATACCAATCCCAGACAAAGGAAACTGCTTGTCAATAGTTATACACCAGTATGGTATACCAATCCCAGACAAAGGAAACTGCTTGTCAATAGTTATAAACCAGTTATGGTATACCAATCCCAGACAAAGGAAACTGCTTGTCAATAGTTATACACCAGTATGGTATACCAATCCCAGACAAAGGAAACTGCTTGTCAATAGTTATAAACCAGTTATTGTATACCAATCCAAGAAAAAAGAAACTGCTTGTCAATAGTTATCAACCAGTTATGGTATACCAATCCCAGACAAAGGAAACTGCTTGTCAATAGTTATAAACCAGTGTGGTATACCAATCCAAGACAAAGGAAACTGCTTGTCAATAGTTATAAACCAGGTATGGTATACCAATCCAAGACAAAGGAAACTGCTTGTCAATAGTTATACACCTGTATGGTACACCAATCCAAGACAAAGGAAACTGCTTGTCAATAGTTATAAACCAGTTATGGTATACCAATCCCAGACAAAGGAAACTGCTTGTCAATAGTTATAAACCAGTTATGGTATACCAATCCCCGACAAAGGAAACTGCTTGTCAATAGTTATACACCAGTATGGTATACCAATCCCAGACAAGGGAAACTGCTTGTCAATAGTTATACAGCAGTATGGTATACCAATCCCAGACAAAAGAAACTGCTTGTCAATAGTTATACACCAGTATGGTATACCAATACCAGACAAAGGAAACTCCTTGTCAATAGTTATACACCAGTATGATATACCAATCCAACACAAAGGAAACTGCTTGTCAATAGTTATAAACCAGGTATGGTATATCAATCCCAGACAAAGGAAACTGCTTCTCAATAGTTATAAACCTGTTATGGTATACCAATCCCAGACGAAGGAAACTGCTTGTCAATAGTTATACACCAGTATGGTATACCAATCCCAGACAAAGGAAACTGCTTGTCAATAGTTATAAACCAGTTATTGTATACCAATCCAAGACAAAGGAAACTGCTTGTCAATAGTTATCAACCAGTTATGGTATACTAATCCCAGACAAAGGAAACTGCTTGTCAATAGTTATACACCAGTATGGTATACCAATCCCAGACAAAGGAAACTGCTTGTCAATAGTTATACACCAGTATGTTATACCAATCCCAGACAAAGGAAACTGCTTGTCAATAGTTATAAACCAGTTATGGTATACCAATCCCAGACAAAGGAAACTGCTTGTCAATAGTTATAAACCAGTTATGGTATACCAATCCCAGACAAAGGAAACTGCTTGTCAATAGTTATAAACCAGTTATGGTATACCAATCCCCGACAAAGGAAACTGCTTGTCAATAGTTATACACCAGTATGGTATACCAATCCAAGACAAAGGAAACTGCTTGTCAATAGTTATACACCAGTATGGTATACCAATCGCAGACAAAGGAAACTGCTTGTCAATAGTTATACACCAGTATGGTATACCAATCCCAGACAAAGGAAACTGCTTGTCAATACTTATACACCAGCATGGTATACCAATCCCAAACAACGGAAACTGCTTCTCAATAGTTATACACCAGTATGGTATACCAATCCAAGACAAAGGAAACTGCTTGTCAATAGTTATAAACCAGTTTTGGTATACCAATCCAAGACAAAAGAAACTGCTCGTCAATAGTTATAAACCAGTTATGATATACCAATCCCAGACAAAGGAAACTGCTTGTCAATAGTTATACACCAGTATGGTATACCAATCCCAGACAAAGGAAACTGCTTCTCAATAGTTATAAACCTGTTATGGTATACCAATCCCAGACAAAGGAAACTGCTTGTCAATAGTTATACACCAGTATGGTATACCAATCCCAGACAAAGGAAATTGCTTGTCAATAGTTATAAACCAGTTATTGTATACCAATCCAAGACAAAGGAAACTGCTTGTCAATAGTTATCAACCAGTTATGGTATACTAATCCCAGACAAAGGAAACTGCTTGTCAATAGTTATACACCAGTATGGTATACCAATCCCAGACAAAGGAAACTGCTTGTCAATAGTTATACACCAGTATGTTATACCAATCCCAGACAAAGGAAACTGCTTGTCAATAGTTATACACCAGTATGGTATACCAATCCAAGACAAAGGAAACTGCTTGTCAATAGTTATAAACCAGTTATGGTATACCAATCCCAAACAAAGGAAACTGCTTGTCAATAGTTATAAACCAGTTATGGTATACCAATCCAAGACAAAGGAAACTGCTTGTCAATAGTTATACACCAGTATGGTATACCAATCCCAGACAAAGGAAACTGCTTGTCAATAGTTATACACCAGTATGGTATACCAATCCCAGACAAAGGAAACTGCTTGTCAATAGTTATACACCAGCATGGTATACCAATCCCAGACAACGGAAACTGCTTGTCAATAGTTATACACCAGTATGGTATACCAATCCAAGACAAAGGAAACTGCTTGTCAATAGTTATAAACCAGTTTTGGTATACCAATCCAAGACAAAAGAAACTGCTTGTCAATAGTTATCAACCAGTTATGGTATACCAATCCCAGACAAAGGAAACTGCTTGTCAATAGTTATAAAACAGTTATGGTATACCAATCCAAGACAAAGGAAACTGCTTGTCAATAGTTATAAACCAGGTATGGTATACCAATCCCAGACAAAGGAAACTGCTTGTCAATAGTTATACACCAGTATGGTATACCAATCCCAGACAAAGGAAACTGCTTGTCAATAGTTATAAACCAGTTATGGTATACCAATCCCAGACAAAGGAAACTGCTTGTCAATAGTTATACACCAGTATGGTATACCAATCCCAGACAAAGGAAACTGCTTGTCAATAGTTATAAACCAGTTATTGTATACCAATCCAAGAAAAAAGAAACTGCTTGTCAATAGTTATCAACCAGTTATGGTATACCAATCCCAGACAAAGGAAACTGCTTGTCAATAGTTATAAACCAGTGTGGTATACCAATCCAAGACAAAGGAAACTGCTTGTCAATAGTTATAAACCAGGTATGGTATACCAATCCAAGACAAAGGAAACTGCTTGTCAATAGTTATACACCTGTATGGTATACCAATCCAAGACAAAGGAAACTGCTTGTCAATAGTTATAAACCAGTTATGGTATACCAATACCAGACAAAGGAAACTGCTTGTCAATAGTTATAAACCAGTTATGGTATACCAATCCCAGACAAAGGAAACTGCTTGTCAATAGTTATACACCAGTATGGTATACCAATCCCAGACAAGGGAAACTGCTTGTCAATAGTTATACAGCAGTATGGTATACCAATCCCAGACAAAAGAAACTGCTTGTCAATAGTTATACACCAGTATGGTATACCAATACCAGACAAAGGAAACTGCTTGTCAATAGTTATACACCAGTATGGTATACCAATCCAACACAAAGGAAGCTGCTTGTCAATAGTTATAAACCAGTTATGGTATACCAATCCAAGACAAAGGAAACCGCTTTTCATTAGTTATAAACCAGTTATGGTATACCAATCCAAGACAAAGGAAACTGCTTGTCAATAGTTATAAACCAGTTATGGTATACCAATTCCAGACAAAAGAAACTGCTTGTCAATAGTTATAAACCAGCTATGGTATACCAATCCAAGACAAAGGAAACTGCTTGTCAATAGTTATAAACCAGTTATGGTATACCAATCCCCGACAAAGGAAACTGCTTGTCAATAGTTATTCACCAGTATGGTATACCAATCCCAGACAAAGGAAACTACTTGTCAATAGTTATAAACCAGTATGGTATACCAATCCAAGACAAAGGAAACTGCTTGTCAATAGTTAAAAACCAGTTATGGTATATCAAATCCCAGACAAAGGAAAGTGCTTGTCAATAGTTAAAAACCAGTTATGGTACACCAATACCAGACAAAGGAAACTGCTTGTCAATAGTTATAAACCAGTATGGTATACCAATCCAAGACAAAGGAAACTGCTTGTCAATAGTTATACACCAGTATGGTATACCAATCCCCGACAAAGGAAACTGCTTGTCAATAGTAATACACCAGTATGGTATACCAATCCAAGACAAAGGAAACTGCTTGTCAATAGTTATAAACCAGTTTTGGTATACCAATCCATGACAAAGGAAACTGCTTGTCAATAGTTATAAACCAGTTATGGTATACCAATCCCAGAGAAAGGAAACTGCTTGTCAAAATATAAACCAGTTATGGTATACCAATCCCAAACAAAGGAAACTGCTTGTCATTAGTTATAAACCAGTTATGGTATACCAATCCAAGACAAAGGAAACTGCTTGTCAATAGTTATAAACCAGTTATGGTATACCAATGCAAGACAAAGGAAACTGCTTGTCAATAGTTATAAACCAGTTATGGTATACCAATTCAAAACAAAGGAAACTGCTTGTCAATAGTTATAAACCAGTTATGGTATACCAATCCCCGACAAAGTAAACTACTTGTCAATAGTTATACACCAGTATGGTATACCAATCCCAGACAAAGGAAACTGCTTGTCAATAGTTATACACCAGTATGGTATACCAATCCCAGACAAAGGAAACTGCTTGTCAATAGTTATACACCAGTATGGTATACCAATCCAAGACAAAGGAAACTCCTTGTCAATAGTTATAAACCAGTTTTCGTATACCAATCCAAGACAAAGGAAACTGCTTGTCAATAGTTATAAACCAGTTATGGTATACCAATCCAAGAGAAAGGAAACTGCTTGTCAATACTTATAAACCAGTTAGGGTATACCAATCCAAGACAAAGGAAACTGCTTGTCAATAGTTATAAACCATTTATGATATACCAATCCAAGACAAAGGAAACTGCTTGTCATTAGTTATAAACCAGTTATGATATAGGAATCCAAGACAAAGGAAACTGCTTGTCAATATTTATAAACCAGTTATCGTATACCAATCCAAGACAAAGGAAACTGCTTGTCAATAGTTATAAACCAGTTATGGTATACCAATCCAAGACAAAGGAAACTGCTTGTCAATACTTATAAACCAGTATGGTATACCAATCCCAGACAAAGGAAACTGCCTGTCAATAGTTATACACCAGTATGGTATACCAATCCGAGACAAAGGAAACTGCTTGTCAATAGTTATACACCAGTATGGTATACCAATCCAAGACAAAGGAAACTGCTTGTCAATAGTTATAAAAAAGTTTTGGTATACCAATCCAAGACAAAGGAAACTGCTTGTCAATAGTTATAAACCAGTTAAGGTATACCAATCCAAGACAAAGGAAACTGCTTGTCACTAGTTATAAACCAGGTATGGTATACCAATCCAAGACAAAGGAAACTGCTTGTCAATAGTTATAAACCAGTTATGGTATACCAATCCAAGACAAATGAAACTGCTTGTAATTAGTTATAAACCAGTTTTGGTATACCAATCCAAGACAAAGGAAACTGCTTGTCAATAGTTATAAACCAGTTATGGTATCCCAGATAAAGGAAACTGCTTGTCAATAGTTATAAACCAGTTATGGTATACCAATCCAAGACAAAGGAAACTGCTTGTCAATAGTTATAAACCAGTATGGTATACCAATCCAAGATAAAGGAAACTGCTTGGCAATAGTTATAAACCTGTTATGGTATACCAATCCCAGACAACGGTAACTGCTTGTCAATAGTTATAAACCAGTTTTGGTATACCAATCCAAGACAAAGGAAACTGCTTGTCAATAGTTATAAACCAGTTTTGGTATACCAATCCAAGACAAAGGAAACTGCTTGTCAATAGTTATAAACCAGTTTTGGTATACCAATCCAAGACAAAGGAAACTGCTTGTCAATAGTTATAAACCAGTTTTGGTATACCAATCCAAGACAAAGGAAACTGCTTGTCAATAGTTATAAACCAGTTTTGGTATACAAATCCAAGACAAAGGAAACTGCTTGTCAATAGTTATAAAGCAGTTATGGTATACCAATCCAAGACAACGGAAACTGCTTGTCATTAGTTATAAACCAGTTATGGTATACCAATCCAAAACAAAGGAAACTGCTTGTCAATAGTTATAAAAAAGTTATGGCATACCAATCCCAAACAAAGGAAACTGCTTGTCAATAGTTATAAACCAGTTATGGTATACCAATCCAAGACAAAGGAAACTGCTTGTCAATAGTTATAAACCAGTATGGTATACCAATCCAAGACAAAGGAAACTGCTTGTCAATAGTTATAAACCAGTTATAGTATACCAATCCAAGACAAAGGAAACTGCTTGTCAATAGTTATAAACCAGTTATGGTATACCAATCCAAGACAAAGAAAACTGCTTGTCAATAATTATCGACCAGTTATGGTATACCAATCCAAGACAAAGGAAACTGCTTGTCAATAGTTATAAACCAGTTATGGTATACCAATCCAAGAGAAAGGAAACTGCTTGTCAATACTTATAAACAAGTTAGGGTATACCAATCCAAGACAAAGGAAACTGCTTGTCAATAGTTATAAACCATTTATGATATACCAATCCAAGACAAAGGAAACTGCTTGTCATTAGTTATAAACCAGTTATGATATAGGAATCCAAGACAAAGGAAACTGCTTGTCAATATTTATAAACCAGTTATCGTATATACCAATCCAAGACAAAGGAAACTGCTTGTCAATAGTTATAAACCAGTTATGGTATACCAATCCAAGACAAAGGAAACTGCTTGTCAATACTTATAAACCAGTATGGTATACCAATCCCAGACAAAGGAAACTGCCTGTCAATAGTTATACACCAGTATGGTATACCAATCCGAGACAAAGGAAACTGCTTGTCAATAGTTATACACCAGTATGGTATACCAATCCAAGACAAAGGAAACTGCTTGTCAATAGTTATAAAAAAAGTTTTGGTATACCAATCCAAGACAAAGGAAACTGCTTGTCAATAGTTATAAACCAGTTAAGGTATACCATTCCAAGACAAAGGAAACTGCTTGTCACTAGTTATAAACCAGGTATGGTATACCAATCCAAGACAAAGGAAACTGCTTGTCAATAGTTATAAACCAGTTATGGTATACCAATCCAAGACAAATGAAACTGCTTGTAATTAGTTATAAACCAGTTTTGGTATACCAATCCAAGACAAAGGAAACTGCTTGTCAATAGTTATAAACCAGTTATGGTATCCCAGATAAAGGAAACTGCTTGTCAATAGTTATAAACCAGTTATGGTATACCATTCCCAGACAAAGGAAACTGCTTGTCAATAGTTATACACCAGTATGGTATACGAATCCCAGACAAAGGAAACTGCTTGTGAATAGTTATACACCAGTATATTATACCAATCCCAGACAAAGGAAACTGCTTGTCAATAGTTATAAACCAGTTATGGTATACCAATCCAAGACAAAGGAAACTACTTCTCAATAGTTATAAACCAGTTATGGTATACCAATCCAAGACAACGGAAACTAATTGTCCATAGTTATAAACCAGTTATGGTATGCCAATCCAAGACAAAGGAAACTGCTTGTCAATAGTTATAAACCAGTTATGGCATACCAATCGCAGACAAAGGAAACTGCTTCTCAATAGTTATAAACCAGTTATGGTATACCAATCCAAGACAAAGGAAACTGCTTGTCAATAGTAATAAACCAGTATGGTATACCAATCCAAGACAAAGGAAACTGCTTGTCAATAGTTATAAACCAGTTATGGTATACCAATCCAAGACAAAGGAAACTGCTTGTCAATAGTTATACACCAGTTTTGGTATACTAATCCAAGACAAAGGAAACTGCTTGTCAATAGTTATAAATAAGTTATGGTATACCAATCCAAGACAAAGTAAACTGCTTGTCAATAGTTATACACCAGTATGGTATACCAATCCAAGACAAAGGAAACTGCTTGTCAATAGTTATAAACCAATTCTGGTATACCAATCCAAGACAAAGGAAACTGCTTGTCAATAGTTATAAACCAGTTATGGTATACCAATCCCAGACAAAGGAAACTGCTTGTCAATAGTTATACACCAGTATGGTATACCAATCCCAGACAAAGGAAATTGCTTGTCAATAGTTATAAAGCGGTTTTGGTATACCAATCCCCGACAAAGGAAACTGCTTGTCAATAGTTATACACCAGTATGGTATACCAATCCAAGACAAAGAAAACTGCTTGTCAATAGTTATAAACCAGTTTTGGTATACCAATCCAAGACAAAGGAAACTGCTTGTCAATAGTTATGAACCAGCTATGGTATACCAATCCCAGACAAAGGAAACTGCTTGTCAATAGTTATACACCAGGTATGGTATACCAATCCAAGAGAAAGGAAACTGCTTGTCATTAGTTATAAACCAGTTATGGTATACCAATCCAAGACAAAGGAAACTGCTTGTCAATAGTTATAAACCAGTTATGGTGTAACAATCCCAGACAAAGAAAACTGCTTGTCAATAGTTATAAACCAGTTATGGTATACCAATCCAAGACAACGGAAACTAATTGTCCATAGTTATAAACCAGTTATGGTATAGCAATCCAAGACAAAGGAAACTGCTTGTCAATAGTTATAAACCAGTTATGGCATACCAATCCCAGACAAAGGAAACTGCTTCTCAATAGTTATAAACCAGTTATGGTATACCAATCCAAGACAAAGGAAACTGCTTGTCAATAGTAATAAACCAGTATGGTATACCAATCCTCGACAAACGAAACTGCTTGTCAATAGTTATACACCAGTATGGTATACCAATCCCAGACAAAGGAAACTCCTTGTCAATAGTTATACACCAGTTTTGGTATACCAATCCAAGACAAAGGAAACTGCTTCTCAATAGTTATAAACCAGTTATAGTATACCAATCCAAGACAAAGGAAACTGCTTGTCAATAGTTATACACCAGTATGGTATACCAATCCAAGACAAAGGAAACTGCTTGTCAATAGTTATAAACCAGTTTTGGTATACCAATCCAAGACAAAGGAAACTGCTTGTCAATAGTTATAAACCAGTTATGGTATACCAATCCCAGACAAAGGAAACTGCTTGTCAATAGTTATACACCAGTATGGTATACCAATCCCAGAAAAAGGAAACTGCTTGTCAATAGTTATACACCACTATGGTATACCAATCCCGGACAAAGGAAACTGCTTGTCAATAGTTATACACCAGTATGGTATACCAATCCAAGACAAAGGAAACTGCTTGTCAATAGTTATAAACCAGTTTTGGTATACCAATCCAAGACAAAGGAAACTGCTTGTCAATAGTTATAAACCAGTTATGGTATACCAATCCAAGACAAAGGAAACTGCTTGTCAATAGTTATAAACTAGTTATGGTATACCAATCCAAGACAAAGGAAACTGCTTGTCATTAGTTATAAACCATTTATGGTATACCAATCCAAGACAAAGGAAACTGCTTGTCAATAGTTACAAACCGGTTATGGTATACCAATCCCAGATAAAGGAAACTGCTTGTCAATAGTTATACACCAGTTATGGTATACCAATCCAAGACAAAGGAAACTGCTTGTCAATAGTTATAAACCAGTTATGGTATACCAATCCAAGACAAAGCAAACTGCTTGTCAATAGTTATAAACCAGTTATGGTATACCAATCCAAGACAAAGAAAACTCCTTGTCAATAATTATCGACCAGTTATGGTATACCAATCCAAGACAAAGGAAACTGCTTGTCAATAGTTATAAACCAGTTTTCGTATACCAATCCAAGACAAAGTAAACTGCTTGTCAATAGTTATAAACCAGTTTTGGTATACCAATCCCAGACAAAGGAAACTGCTTGTCAATAGTTATAAACCAGTTTTGGTATACCAATCCAAGACAAAGTAAACTGCTTGTCAATAGTTATAAACCAGTTTTGGTATACCAATCCCCGACAAAGGAAACTGCTTGTCAATAGTTATACACCAGTATGGTATACCAATCCAAGACAAAGGAAACTGCTTGTCAATAGTTATAAACCAGTTATGGTATACCAATCCAAGACAAAGGAAACTGCTTGTCAATAGTTATAAACCAGTTTTGGTATACCAATCCAAGACAAAGGAAACTGCTTGTCAATAGTTATAAACCAGTTTTGGAATACAAATCCAAGACAAAGGAAACTGCTTGTCAATAGTTATAAACCAGTTATGGTATACCAATCCAAGACAACGGCAACTGCTTGTCATTAGTTATAAACCAGTTATGGTATACCAATCGAAGACAAAGCAAACCGCTTGTCAATAGTTATAAACCAGTTATGGTATACCAATCCAAGACAAAGGAAACTGCTTGTCAATAGTTATAAACCAGTTATGGTATACCAATCCAAGACAAAGGAAACTGCTTGTCAATAGTTATAAACCTCTTTTCGTATACCAATCCAAGACAAAGTAAACTTCTTGTCAACAGTTATAAACCAGTTATGGTATACCATTCCCAGACAAAGGAAACTGCTTGTCAATAGTTATACACCAGTATGGTATACGAATCCCAGACAAAGGAAACTGCTTGTGAATAGTTATACACCAGTATATTATACCAATCCCAGACAAAGGAAACTGCTTGTCAATAGTTATAAACCAGTTATGGTATAACCAATCCAAGACAAAGGAAACTGCTTGTCAATAGTTATAAACCAGTTATGGTATACCAATCCAAGACAACGGAAACTAATTGTCCATAGTTATAAACCAGTTATGGTATGCCAATCCAAGACAAAGGAAACTGCTTGTCAATAGTTATAAACCAGTTATCGCATACCAATCCAAGACATAGGAAACTGCTTGTCAATAGTTATAAACCAGTTTTCGTATACCAATCCAAGACAAAGGAAACTGCTTCTCAATAGTTATAAACCAGTTATAGTATACCAATCCAAGACAAAGGAAACTGCTTGTCAATAGTAATAAACCAGTATGGTATACCAATCCAAGACAAAGGAAACTGCTTGTCAATAGTTATAAACCAGTTATGGTATACCAATCCAAGACAAAGGAAACTGCTTGTCAATAGTTATACACCAGTTTTGGTATACCAATCCAAGACAAAGGAAACTGCTTCTCAATAGTTATAAACCAGTTATGGTATACCAATCCAAGAAAAAGGAAACTGCTTGTCAATAGTTATACACCAGTATGGTATACCAATCCAAGACAAAGGAAACTGCTTGTCAATAGTTATAAACCAGTTTTGGTATACCAATCCAAGACAAAGGAAACTGCTTGTCAATAGTTATAAACCAGTTATGGTATACCAATCCCAGACAAAGGAAACTGCTTGTCAATAGTTATACACCAGTATGGTATACCAATCCCAGAAAAAGGAAACTGCTTGTCAATAGTTATACACCAGTATGGTAAACCAATCCCAGACAAAGGAAACTGCTTGTCAACAGTTATACACCAGTATGGTATACCAATCCAAGACAAAGGAAACTGCTTGTCAATAGTTATAAACCAGTTTTGGTATACCAATCCAAGACAAAGGAAACTGCTTGTCAATAGTTATAAACCAGTTATGGTATACCAATCCAAGACAAAGGAAACTGCTTGTCAATAGTTATAAACCAGTTATGGTATACCAATCCAAGACAAAGGAAACTGTTTGTCATTAGTTATAAACCATTTATGGTATACCAATCCAAGACAAAGGAAACTGCTTGTCAATAGTTACAAACCGGTTATGGTATACCAATCCCAGATAAAGGAAACTGCTTGTCAATTGTTATACACCAGTTATGGTATACCAATCCAAGACAAAGGAAACTGCTTCTCAATAGTTATAAACCAGTTATAGTATACCAATCCAAGACAAAGCAAACTGCTTGTCAATAGTTATAAACCAGTTATGGTATACCAATCCAAGACAAAGAAAACTCCTTGTCAATAATTATCGACCAGTTATGGTATACCAATCCAAGACAAAGGAAACTGCTTGTCAATAGTTATAAACCAGTTTTCGTATACCAATCCAAGACAAAGTAAACTGCTTGTCAATAGTTATACACCAGTTTTCGTATACCAATCCAAGACAAAGGAAACTGCTTGTCAATAGTTATAAACCAGTTATGGTATAACAATCCAAGACAACGGCAACTGCTTGTCATTAGTTATAAACCAGTTATGGTATACCAATCCAAGACAAAGCAAACTGCTTGTCAATAGTTATAAACCAGTTATGGTATACCAATCCAAGACAAAGGAAACTGCTTGTCAATAGTTATAAACCAGTTATGGTATACCAATCCAAGACAAAGGAAACTGCTTGTCAATAGTTATAAACCTGTTTTCGTATACCAATCCAAGACAAAGTAAACTTCTTGTCAACAGTTATAAACCAGTTATGGTATACCATTCCCAGACAAAGGAAACTGCTTGTCAATAGTTATACACCAGTATGGTATACGAATCCCAGACAAAGGAAACTGCTTGTGAATAGTTATACACCAGTATATTATACCAATCCCAGACAAAGGAAACTGCTTGTCAATAGTTATAAACCAGTTATGGTATACCAATCCAAGACAAAGGAAACTGCTTGTCAATAGTTATAAACCAGTTATGGTATACCAATCCAAGACAACGGAAACTAATTGTCCATAGTTATAAACCAGTTATGGTATGCCAATCCAAGACAAAGGAAACTGCTTGTCAATAGTTATAAACCAGTTATGGCATACCAATCCAAGACAAAGGAAACTGCTTGTCAATAGTTATAAACCAGTTTTCGTATACCAATCCAAGACAAAGTAAACTGCTTGTCAATAGTTATAAACCAGTTATGGTATACCAATCCCAGACAAAGGAAACTGCTTGTCAATAGTTGTACACCAGTATGGTATACCAATCCCAGACAAAGGAAACTGCTTGTGAATAGTTATACACCAGTATATTATACCAATCCCAGACAAAGGAAACTGCTTGTCAATAGTTATAAACCAGTTATGGTATACCAATCCAAGACAAAGGAAACTGCTTGTCAATAGTTATAAACCAGTTATGGTATACCAATCCAAGACAACGGAAACTAATTGTCCATAGTTATAAACCAGTTATGTTATACCAATCCAAGACAAAGGAAACTGCTTGTCAATAGTTATAAACCAGTTATGGCATACCAATCCAAGATAAAGGAAACTGCTTGTCAATAGTAATAAACCAGTATGGTATACCAATCCAAGACAAAGGAAACTGCTTGTCAATAGTTATAAACCAGTTATGGTATACCAATCCAAGACAAAGGAAACTGCTTGTCAATAGCTATACACCAGTTTTGGTATACCAATCCAAGACAAAGGAAACTGCTTCTCAATAGTTATAAACCAGTTATGGTATACCAATCCAAGAAAAAGGAAACTGCTTGTCAATAGTTATACACCAGTATGGTATACCAATCCAAGACAAAGGAAACTGCTTGTCAATAGTTACAAACCGGTTATGGTATACCAATCCCAGATAAAGGAAACTGCTTGTCAATTGTTATACACCAGTTATGGTATACCAATCCACGACAAAGGAAACTGCTTCTCAATAGTTATAAACCAGTTATAGTATACCAATCCAAGACAAAGCAAACTGCTTGTCAATAGTTATAAACCAGTTATGGTATACCAATCCAAGACAAAGAAAACTCCTTGTCAATAATTATCGACCAGTTATGGTATACCAATCCAAGACAAAGGAAACTGCTTGTCAATAGTTATAAACCAGTTTTCGTATACCAATCCAAGACAAAGTAAACTGCTTGTCAATAGTTATACACCAGTTTTCGTATACCAATCCAAGACAAAGGAAACTGCTTGTCAATAGTTATAAACCAGTTATGGTATAACAATCCAAGACAACGGCAACTGCTTGTCATTAGTTATAAACCAGTTATGGTATACCAATCCAAGACAAAGCAAACTGCTTGTCAATAGTTATAAACCAGTTATGGTATACCAATCCAAGACAAAGGAAACTGCTTGTCAATAGTTATAAACCAGTTATGGTATACCAATCCAAGACAAAGGAAACTGCTTGTCAATAGTTATAAACCTGTTTTCGTATACCAATCCAAGACAAAGTAAACTTCTTGTCAACAGTTATAAACCAGTTATGGTATACCATTCCCAGACAAAGGAAACTGCTTGTCAATAGTTATACACCAGTATGGTATACGAATCCCAGACAAAGGAAACTGCTTGTGAATAGTTATACACCAGTATATTATACCAATCCCAGACAAAGGAAACTGCTTGTCAATAGTTATAAACCAGTTATGGTATACCAATCCAAGACAAAGGAAACTGCTTGTCAATAGTTATAAACCAGTTATGGTATACCAATCCAAGACAACGGAAACTAATTGTCCATAGTTATAAACCAGTTATGGTATGCCAATCCAAGACAAAGGAAACTGCTTGTCAATAGTTATAAACCAGTTATGGCATACCAATCCAAGACAAAGGAAACTGCTTGTCAATAGTTATAAACCAGTTTTCGTATACCAATCCAAGACAAAGTAAACTGCTTGTCAATAGTTATAAACCAGTTATGGTATACCAATCCCAGACAAAGGAAACTGCTTGTCAATAGTTGTACACCAGTATGGTATACCAATCCCAGACAAAGGAAACTGCTTGTGAATAGTTATACACCAGTATATTATACCAATCCCAGACAAAGGAAACTGCTTGTCAATAGTTATAAACCAGTTATGGTATACCAATCCAAGACAAAGGAAACTGCTTGTCAATAGTTATAAACCAGTTATGGTATACCAATCCAAGACAACGGAAACTAATTGTCCATAGTTATAAACCAGTTATGTTATACCAATCCAAGACAAAGGAAACTGCTTGTCAATAGTTATAAACCAGTTATGGCATACCAATCCAAGATAAAGGAAACTGCTTGTCAATAGTAATAAACCAGTATGGTATACCAATCCAAGACAAAGGAAACTGCTTGTCAATAGTTATAAACCAGTTATGGTATACCAATCCAAGACAAAGGAAACTGCTTGTCAATAGCTATACACCAGTTTTGGTATACCAATCCAAGACAAAGGAAACTGCTTCTCAATAGTTATAAACCAGTTATGGTATACCAATCCAAGAAAAAGGAAACTGCTTGTCAATAGTTATACACCAGTATGGTATACCAATCCAAGACAAAGGAAACTGCTTGTCAATAGTTATAAACCAGTTTTGGTATACCAATCCAAGACAAAGGAAACTGCTTGTCAATAGTTATAAACCAGTTATGGTATACCAATCCAAGACAAAGAAAACTGCTTGTCAATAGTTATACACCAGTATGGTATACCAATCCCAGAAAAAGGAAACTGCTTGTCAAAAGTTATACACCAGTATGGTAAACCAATCCCAGACAAAGGAAACTGCTTGTCAATAGTTATACACCAGTATGGTATACCAATTGAAGACAAAGGAAACTGCTTGTCAATAGTTATAAACCAGTTTTGGTATACCAATCCAAGACAAAGGAAACTGCTTGTCAATAGTTATAAACCAGTTATGGTATACCAATCCAAGACAAAGGAAACTGCTTGTCAATAGTTATAAACCAGTTATGGTATACCAATCCAAGACAAAGGTAACTGCTTGTCATTAGTTATAAACCATTTATGGTATACCAATTCAAGACAAAGGAAACTGCTTGTCAATAGTTACAAACCAGTTATGGTATACCAATCCCAGATAAAGGAAACTGCTTGTCAATTGTTATACACCAGTTATGGTATACCAATCCAAGACAAAGGAAACTGCTTGTCAATAGTTATAAACCAGTTATGGTATACCAATCCAAGACAAAGAAAACTGCTTGTCAATAGTTATAAACCATTTATGGTATACCAATCCAAGACAAAGAAATCTCCTTGTCAATAATTATCGACCAGTTATGGTGTACCAATCCAAGACAAAGGAAACTGCTTGTCAATAGTTATAAACCAGTTTTCGTATACCAATCCAAGACAAAGGAAACTGCTTGTCAATAGTTATAAACCAGTTTTGGTATACCAATCCCAGACAAAGGAAACTGCTTGTCAATAGTTATAAACCAGTTATGGTATACCAATCCAAGACAAAGGAAACTGCTTGTCAATAGTTATACACCAGTTTTGGTATACCAATCCAAGACAAAGGAAACTGCTTGTCAATAGTTATAAACCAGTTATGGTATACCAATCCAAGACGAAGGAAACTGCTTGTCAATAGTTATACACCAGTATGGTATACCAATCCAAGACAAAGGAAACTGCTTGTCAATAGTTATAAACCAGTTATGGTATACCAATCCAAGACAAAGGAAACTGTTTGTCAATAGTTATACACCAGTATGGTATACCAATCCTCGACAAAGGAAACTGCTTGTCAATAGTTATACACCAGTATGGTATACCAATCCCAGACAAAGGAAACTGCTTGTCAATAGTTATGAACAACTTATGGTATACCAATCCAAGACAAAGGAAACTGCTTGTCAATAGTTATAAACCAGGTTTGGTATACCAATCCAAGACAAAGGAAACTGCTTGTCAATAGTTATAAACCAGTTTTGGTATACAAATCCAAGACAAAGGAAACTGCTTGTCAATAGTTATAAACCAGTTTTGGTATACCAATCCAAGACAAAGGAAACTGCTTGTCAATAGTTATACACCAGTATGGTATACCAATCCAAGACAAAGGAAACTGCTTGTCAATAGTTATACACCAGTATTGTATACCAATCCCAGACAAAGGAAACTGCTTGTCAATAGTTATAAACTAGTTATGGTATACCAATCGAAGACAAAGGAACCTGCTTGTCAATAGTTATACACCAGTATGGTATACCAATCCCCGACAAAGGAAACTGCTTGTCAATAGTTATTCACCAGTATGGTATACCAATCCCAGACAAAGGAAACTGCTTGTTAATAGTTATAAACCAGTTATGGTATACCAATCCAAGACAAAGGAAACTGCTTGTCAATAGTTATAAACCAGTTTTGGTATACCAATCCCAGACAAAGGAAACTGCTTCTCAATAGTTATAAACCAGTTATGGCATACCAATCCCAGACAAAGGAAACTGCTTGTCAATAGTTATAAACCAGTTATGGCATACCAATCCCAGACAAAGGAAACTGCTTGTCAATAGTTATAAACCAGTTATGGTATACCAATCCAAGACAAAGGAAACTGCTTGTCAATAGTTATAAACCAGTATGGTATACCAATCCAAGACAAAGGAAACTGCTTGTCAATAGTTATAAACCAGTTATGGTATACCAATCCAAGACAAAGGAAACTGCTTGTCAATAGTTATAAACCAGTTATGGTATACCAATCCAAGACAAAGAAAACTGCTTGTCAATAATTATCGACCAGTTATTGTATACCAATCCAAGACAAAGGAAACTGCTTGTCAATAGTTATAAACCAGTTTTCGTATACCAATCCAAGACAAAGTAAACTGCTTGTCAATAGTTATAAACCAGTTATGGTATACCAATCCCAGACAAAGGAAACTGCTTCTCAATAGTTATAAACCAGTATGTTATACCAATCCAAGACAAAGGAAACTGCTTGTCAATAGTTATAAACCAGTTATGGTATACCAATCCAAGACAAAGGAAACTGCCTGTCAATATTTATAAACCAGTTATGGTATACCAATCCAAGACAAAGGAAACTGCTTGTCAATAGTTATAAACCAGTTATGGTATACCAATCCAAGACAAAGGAAACTTCTTGTCAATAGTTATAAAACAGTTATGGTATCCCAATCCAAGACAAAGGGAACTGCTTGTCAATAGTTATAAACCAGTTATGGTATACCAATCCCAGACAAAGGAAACTGCTTGTCAATAATTATAAACCAGTTATAGTATGCCAATCCCAGACAAAGGAAACTGCTTGTCAATAGTTATAAACCAGTATGGTATACCAATCCAACACAAAGGAAACTGCTTGTCAATAGTTATAAACCAGTTATGGTATACCAATCCAAGACAAAGGAAACTGCTTGTCAATAGTTATACACCAGTATGGTATACCAATCCCAGACAAAGGAAACTGCTTGTGAATAGTTATACACCAGTATGGTATACCAATCCCAGACAAAGGAAACTGCTTGTCAATAGTTATAAACCAGTTATGGTATACCAATCCCCGACAAAGGAAACTGCTTGTCAATAGTTATTCACCAGTATGGTAAACCAATCCCAGACAAAGGAAACTGCTTGTCAATAGTTATACACCAGTATGGTATACCAATCCCAGACAAAGGAAACTGCTTGTCAATAGTTATAAACCAGTTTTGGTATACCAATCCCAGACAAAGGAAACTGCTTGTCAATAGTTATACACCAGTATGGTATACCAATCCAAGACAAAGGAAACTGCTTGTCAATAGTTATAAACCAGTTTTGGTATACCAATCCAAGACAAAGGGAACTGCTTGTCAATAGTTTTACACCAGGTATGGTATACCAATCCCAGACAAAAGAAACTGCTTGTCAATAGTTATACACCAGTTATGGTATACCAATCCAAGACCGAGGATACTGCTTGTCAATAGTTATAAACCAGTTATGGTATACCAATCCAAGACAAAGGAAACTGCTTGTCAATAGTTATACACCAGTATGGTATACCAATCCAAGACAAACGAAACTGCTTGTCAATAGTTATACACCAGTATTGTATACCAATCCCAGACAAAGGAAACTGCTTGTCAATAGTTATAAACTAGTTATGGTATACCAATCCAAGACAAAGGAAACTGCTTGTCAATAGTTATACACCAGTATGGTATACCAATCCCCGACAAAGGAAACTGCTTGTAAATAGTTATTCACCAGTATGGTATACCAATCCCAGACAAAGGAAACTGCTTCTCAATAGTTATAAACCAGTTATGGTATACCAATCCAAGACAAAGGAAACTGCTTGTCAATAGTTATAAACCAGTTTTGTTATACCAATCCCAGACAAAGGAAACTGCTTCTCAATAGTTATAAACCAGTTTTGCTATACAAATCCAAGACAAAGGAAACTGCTTGTCAATAGTTATAAACCAGTTATGGTATACCAATCCAAGACAACGGAAACTGCTTGTCATTAGTTATAAACCAGTTATGGTTTACCAATCCAAGACCAAGGAAACTGCTTGTCAATAGTTATAAACCAGTTATGGCATACCAATCCCAGACAAAGGAAACTGCTTGTCAATAGTTATAAACCAGTTATGGTATACCAATCCAAGACAAAGGAAACTGCTTGTCAATAGTTATAAACCAGTATGGTATACCAATCCAAGACAACGGAAACTGCTTGTCATTAGTTATAAACCAGTTATGGTTTACCAATCCAAGACCAAGGAAACTGCTTGTCAATAGTTATAAACCAGTTATGGCATACCAATCCCAGACAAAGGAAACTGCTTGTCAATAGTTATAAACCAGTTATGGTATACCAATCCAAGACAAAGGAAACTGCTTGTCAATAGTTATAAACCAGTATGGTATACCAATCCAAGACAAAGGAAACTGCTTGTCAATAGTTATAAACCAGTTATGGTATACCAATCCAAGACAAAGGAAACTGCTTGTCAATAGTTATAAACCAGTTATGGTATACCAATCCAAGACAAAGAAAACTGCTTGTCAATAATTATCGACCAGTTATGGTATACCAATCCAAGACAAAAGAAACTGCTTGTCAATAGTTATAAACCAGTTTTCGTATACCAATCCAAGACAAAGTAAACTGCTTGTCAATAGTTATAAACCAGTTATGGTATACCAATCCCAGACAAAGGAAAACTGCTTGTCAATAGTTATAAACCAGTATGGTATACCAATCCAAGACAAAGGAAACTGCTTGTCAATAGTTATAAACCAGTTATGGTATACCAATCCAAGACAAAGGAAACTGCTTGTCAATATTTATAAACCAGTTATGGTATACCAATCCAAGACAAAGGAAACTGCTTGTCAATAGTTATAAAACAGTTATGGTATACCAATCCAAGACAAAGGAAACTGCTTGTCAATAGTTATAAAACAGTTATGGTATCCCAATCCAAGACAAAGGAAACTGCTTGTCAATAGTTATAAACCAGTTATGGTATACCAATCCCAGACAAAGGAAACTGCTTGTCAATAATTATAAACCAGTTATGGTATGCCAATCCCAGACAAAGGAAACTGCTTGTCAATAGTTATAAACCAGTATGGTATACCAATCCAACACAAAGTAAACTGCTTGTCAATAGTTATAAACCAGTTATGGTATACCAATCCAAGACAAAGTAAACTGCTTGTCAATAGTTATACACCAGTATGGTATACCAATCCCAGACAAAGGAAACTGCTTGTGAATAGTTATACACCAATATGGTATACCAATCCCAGACAAAGGAAACTGCTTGTCAATAGTTATAAACCAGTTATGGTATACCAATCCAAGACAAAGGAAACTGCTTGTCAATAGTTATAAACCAGTTATGGTATACCAATCCCAGACAAAGGAAACTGCTTGTCAACAGTTATACACCAGTATGGTATACCAATCCCAGACAAAGGAAACTGCCTGTCAATAGTTATACACCAGTATGGTATACCAATCCAAGACAAAGGAAACTGCTTGTCAATAGTTATAAACCAGTTATGGTATACCAATCCAAGACAAAGGAAACTGCTTGTCAATAGTTATAAACCAGTTATGGTATACCAATCCAAGACAAAGGAAACTGTTTGTCAATAGTTATACACCAGTATGGTATACCAATCCTCGACAAAGGAAACTGCTTGTCAATAATTATACACCAGTATGGTATACCAATCCCAGACAAAGGAAACTGCTTGTCAATAGTTATGAACAACTTATGGTATACCAATCCAAGACAAAGGAAACTGCTTGTCAATAGTTATAAACCAGTTTTGGTATACCAATCAAAGACAAAGGAAACTGCTTGTCAATAGTTATAAACCAGTTTTTGTATACCAATCCAAGACAAAGGAAACTGCTAGTCAATAGTTATAAACCAGTTTTGGTATACCAATCCAAGACAAAGAAAACTGCTTGTCAATAGTGATACACCAGTATGGTATACCAATCCCAGACAAAGGAAACTGCTTGTCAATAGTTATAAACCAGTATGGTATACCAATCGAAGACAAAGGAAACTGCTTGTCAATAGTTATAAACTAGTTGTGGTATACCAATCGAAGACAAAGGAAACTGCTTGTCAATAGTTATACACCAGTATGGTATACCAATCCCCGACAAACGAAACTGCTTGTCAATAGTTATTCACCAGTATGGTATACCAATCCCAGACAAAGGAAACTGCTTGTTAATAGTTATAAACCAGTTATGGTATACCAATCCAAGACAAAGGAAACTGCTTGTCAATAGTTATAAACCAGTTTTGGTATACCAATCCCAGACAAAGGAAACTGCTTGTCAATAGTTATAAACCAGTTATGGTATACCAATCCAAGACAAAGGAAACTGCTTGTCAATAGTTATAAACCAGTTATGGTATACCAATCCAAGACAAAGAAAACTGCTTGTCAATAATTATCGACCAGTTATGGTATACCAATCCAAGACAAAAGAAACTGCTTGTCAATAGTTATAAACCAGTTTTCGTATACCAATCCAAGACAAAGTAAACTGCTTGTCAATAGTTATAAACCAGTTATGGTATACCAATCCCAGACAAAGGAAACTGCTTGTCAATAGTTATAAACCAGTATGGTATACCAATCCAAGACAAAGGAAACTGCTTGTCAATAGTTATAAACCAGTTATGGTATACCAATCCAAGACAAAGGAAACTGCTTGTCAATATTTATAAACCAGTTATGGTATACCAATCCAAGACAAAGGAAACTGCTTGTCAATAGTTATAAACCAGTTATGGTATACCAATCCAAGACAAAGGAAACTGCTTGTCAATAGTTATAAAACAGTTATGGTATCCCAATCCAAGACAAAGGAAACTGCTTGTCAATAGTTATAAACCAGTTATGGTATACCAATCCCAGACAAAGGAAACTGCTTGTCAATAATTATAAACCAGTTATGGTATGCCAATCCCAGACAAAGGAAACTGCTTGTCAATAGTTATAAACCAGTATGGTATACCAATCCAACACAAAGTAAACTGCTTGTCAATAGTTATAAACCAGTTATGGTATACCAATCCAAGACAAAGTAAACTGCTTGTCAATAGTTATACACCAGTATGGTATACCAATCCCAGACAAAGGAAACTGCTTGTGAATAGTTATACACCAATATGGTATACCAATCCCAGACAAAGGAAACTGCTTGTCAATAGTTATAAACCAGTTATGGTATACCAATCCAAGACAAAGGAAACTGCTTGTCAATAGTTATAAACCAGTTATGGTATACCAATCCCAGACAAAGGAAACTGCTTGTCAACAGTTATACACCAGTATGGTATACCAATCCCAGACAAAGGAAACTGCCTGTCAATAGTTATACACCAGTATGGTATACCAATCCAAGACAAAGGAAACTGCTTGTCAATAGTTATAAACCAGTTATGGTATACCAATCCAAGACAAAGGAAACTGCTTGTCAATAGTTATAAACCAGTTATGGTATACCAATCCAAGACAAAGGAAACTGTTTGTCAATAGTTATACACCAGTATGGTATACCAATCCTCGACAAAGGAAACTGCTTGTCAATAGTTATACACCAGTATGGTATACCAATCCCAGACAAAGGAAACTGCTTGTCAATAGTTATGAACAACTTATGGTATACCAATCCAAGACAAAGGAAACTGCTTGTCAATAGTTATAAACCAGTTTTGGTATACCAATCCAAGACAAAGGAAACTGCTTGTCAATAGTTATAAACCAGTTTTGGTATACCAATCCAAGACAAAGGAAACTGCTTGTCAATAGTTATAAACCAGTTTTGGTATACCAATCCAAGACAAAGGAAACTGCTTGTCAATAGTTATACACCAGTATGGTATACCAATCCAAGACAAAGGAAACTGCTTGTCAATAGTTATACACCAGTATTGTATACCAATCCCAGACAAAGGAAACTGCTTGTCAATAGTTATAAACTAGTTATGGTATACCAATCGAAGACAAAGGAAACTGCTTGTCAATAGTTATACACCAGTATGGTATACCAATCCCCGACAAAGGAAACTGCTTGTCAATATTTATTCACCAGTATGGTATACCAATCCCAGACAAAGGAAACTGCTTGTTAATAGTTATAAACCAGTTATGGTATACCAATCCAAGACAAAGGAAACTGCTTGTCAATAGTTATAAACCAGTTTTGGTATACCAATCCCAGACAAAGGAAACTGCTTCTCAATAGTTATAAACCAGTTTTGGTATACCAATCCAAGACAAAGGAAACTGCTTGTCAATAGCTATAAACCAGTTATGGTATACCAATCCAAGACAACGGAAACTGCTTGTCATTAGTTATAAACCAGTAATGGTATACCAATCCAAGACCAAGGAAACTGCTTGTCAATAGTTATAAACCAGTTATGGCATACCAATCCCAGACAAAGTAAACTGCTTGTCAATAGTTATAAACCAGTTATGGTATACCAATCCAAGACAAAGGAAACTGCTTGTCAATAGTTATAAACCAGTTATGGTATACCAATCCAAGACAAAGGAAACTGCTTGTCAATAGTTATAAACCAGTTATGGTATACCAATCCAAGACAAAGAAAACTGCTTGTCAATAATTATCGACCAGTTATTGTATACCAATCCAAGACAAAGGAAACTGCTTGTCAATAGTTATAAACCAGTTTTCGTATACCAATCCAAGACAAAGTAAACTGCTTGTCAATAGTTATAAACCAGTTATGGTATACCAATCCCAGACAAAGGAAACTGCTTCTCAATAGTTATAAACCAGTATGGTATACCAATCCAAGACAAAGGAAACTGCTTGTCAATAGTTATAAACCAGTTATGGTATACCAATCCAAGACAAAGGAAACTGCCTGTCAATATTTATAAACCAGTTATGGTATACCAATCCAAGACAAAGGAAACTGCTTGTCAATAGTTATAAACCAGTTATGGTATACCAATCCAAGACAAAGGAAACTTCTTGTCAATAGTTATAAAACAGTTATGGTATCCCAATCCAAGACAAAGGGAACTGTTTGTCAATAGTTATAAACCAGTTATGGTATACCAATCCCAGACAAAGGAAACTGCTTGTCAATAATTATAAACCAGTTATGGTATGCCAATCCCAGACAAAGGAAACTGCTTGTCAATAGTTATAAACCAGTATGGTATACCAATCCAACACAAAGGAAACTGCTTGTCAATAGTTATAAACCAGTTATGGTATACCAATCCAAGACAAAGGAAACTGCTTGTCAATAGTTATACACTAGTATGGTATACCAATCCCAGACAAAGGAAACTGCTTGTGAATAGTTATACACCAGTATGGTATACCAATCCCAGACAAAGGAAACTGCTTGTCAATAGTTATAAACCAGTTATGGTATACCAATACCAGACAAATGAAACTGCTTGTCAATAGTTATTCACCAGTATGGTAAACCAATCCCAGACAAAGGAAACTGCTTGTCAATAGTTATACACCAGTATGGTATACCAATCCCAGACAAAGGAAACTGCTTGTCAATAGTTATAAACCAGTTTTGGTATACCAATCCCAGACAAAGGAAACTGCTTGTCAATAGTTATAAACCAGTATGGTATACCAATCCAAGACAAAGGAAACTGCTTGTCAATAGTTATAAACCAGTTTTGGTATACCAATCCAAGACAAAGGGAACTGCTTGTCAATAGTTTTACACCAGGTATGGTATACCAATAACAGACAAAAGAAACTGCTTGTCAATAGTTATACACCAGTTATGGTATACCAATCCAAGACCGAGGATACTGCTTGTCAATAGTTATAAACCAGTTATGGTATACCAATCCAAGACAAAGGAAACTGCTTGTCAATAGTAATAAACCAGTATGGTATACCAATCCAAGACAAAGGAAACTGCTTGTCAATAGTTATACACCAGTATGGTATACCAATCCAAGACAAAGGAAACTGCTTGTCAATAGTTATACACCAGTATTGTATACCAATCCCAGACAAAGGAAACTGCTTGTCAATAGTTATAAACTAGTTATGGTATACCAATCCAAGACAAAGGAAACTGCTTGTCAATAGTTATACACCAGTATGGTATACCAATCCCCGACAAAGGAAACTGCTTGTAAATAGTTATTCACCAGTATGGTATACCAATCCCAGACAAAGGAAACTGCTTGTCAATAGTTATAAACCAGTTATGGTATACCAATCCAAGACAAAGGAAACTGCTTGTCAATAGTTATAAACCAGTTTTGTTATATACCAATCCCAGACAAAGGAAACTGCTTCTCAATAGTTATAAACCAGTTTTGGTATACAAATCCAAGACAAAGGAAACTGCTTGTCAATAGTTATAAACCAGTTATGGTATACCAATCCAAGACAACGGAAACTGCTTGTCATTAGTTATAAACCAGTTATGGTTTACCAATCCAAGACCAAGGAAACTGCTTGTCAATAGTTATAAACCAGTTATGGCATACCAATCCCAGACAAAGTAAACTGCTTGTCAATAGTTATAAACCAGTTATGGTATACCAATCCAAGACAAAGGAAACTGCTTGTCAATAGTTATAAACCAGTATGGTATACCAATCCCCGACAAAGGAAACTGCTTGTAAATAGTTATTCACCAGTATGGTATACCAATCCCAGACAAAGGAAACTGATTCTCAATAGTTATAAACCAGTTATGGTATACCAATCCAAGACAACGGAAACTGCTTGTCAATAGTTATAAACCAGTTTTGGTATACCAATCCCAGACAAAGGAAACTGCTTCTCAATAGTTATAAACCAGTTTTGCTATACAAATCCAAGACAAAGGAAACTGCTTGTCAATAGTTATAAACCAGTTATGGTATACCAATCCAAGACAACGGAAACTGCTTGTCATTAGTTATAAACCAGTTATGGTTTACCAATCCAAGACCAAGGAAACTGCTTGTCAATAGTTATAAACCAGTTATGGCATACCAATCCCAGACAAAGGAAACTGCTTGTCAATAGTTATAAACCAGTTATGGTATACCAATCCAAGACAAAGGAAACTGCTTGTCAATAGTTATAAACCAGTATGGTATACCAATCCAAGACAAAGGAAACTGCTTGTCAATAGTTATAAACCAGTTATGGTATACCAATCCAAGACAAAGGAAACTGCTTGTCAATAGTTATAAACCAGTTATGGTATACCAATCCAAGACAAAGAAAACTGCTTGTCAATAATTATCGACCAGTTATGGTATACCAATCCAAGACAAAGGAAACTGCTTGTCAATAGTTATAAACCAGTTTTCGTATACCAATCCAAGACAAAGTAAACTGCTTGTCAATAGTTATAAACCAGTTATGGTATACCAATCCCAGACAAAGGAAACTGCTTGTCAATAGTTATAAACCAGTATGGTATACCAATCCAAGACAAAGGAAACTGCTTGTCAATAGTTATAAACCAGTTATGGTATACCAATCCAAGACAAAGGAAACTGCTTGTCAATATTTATAAACCAGTTATGGTATACCAATCCAAGACAAAGGAAACTGCTTGTCAATAGTTATAAACCAGTTATGGTATACCAATCCAAGACAAAGGAAACTGCTTGTCAATAGTTATAAAACAGTTATGGTATCCCAATCCAAGACAAAGGAAACTGCTTGTCAATAGTTATAAACCAGTTATGGTATACCAATCCCAGACAAAGGAAACTGCTTGTCAATAATTATAAACCAGTTATGGTATGCCAATCCCAGACAAAGGAAACTGCTTGTCAATAGTTATAAACCAGTATGGTATACCAATCCAACACAAAGTAAACTGCTTGTCAATAGTTATAAACCAGTTATGGTATACCAATCCAAGACAAAGTAAACTGCTTGTCAATAGTTATACACCAGTATGGTATACCAATCCCAGACAAAGGAAACTGCTTGTGAATAGTTATACACCAATATGGTATACCAATCCCAGACAAAGGAAACTGCTTGTCAATAGTTATAAACCAGTTATGGTATACCAATCCAAGACAAAGGAAACTGCTTGTCAATAGTTATAAACCAGTTATGGTATACCAATCCCAGACAAAGGAAACTGCTTGTCAACAGTTATACACCAGTATGGTATACCAATCCCAGACAAAGGAAACTGCCTGTCAATAGTTATACACCAGTATGGTATACCAATCCAAGACAAAGGAAACTGCTTGTCAATAGTTATAAACCAGTTATGGTATACCAATCCAAGACAAAGGAAACTGCTTGTCAATAGTTATAAACCAGTTATGGTATACCAATCCAAGACAAAGGAAACTGTTTGTCAATAGTTATACACCAGTATGGTATACCAATCCTCGACAAAGGAAACTGCTTGTCAATAGTTATACACCAGTATGGTATACCAATCCCAGACAAAGGAAACTGCTTGTCAATAGTTATGAACAACTTATGGTATACCAATCCAAGACAAAGGAAACTGCTTGTCAATAGTTATAAACCAGTTTTGGTATACCAATCCAAGACAAAGGAAACTGCTTGTCAATAGTTATAAACCAGTTTTGGTATACCAATCCAAGACAAAGGAAACTGCTTGTCAATAGTTATAAACCAGTTTTGGTATACCAATCCAAGACAAAGGAAACTGCTTGTCAATAGTTATACACCAGTATGGTATACCAATCAAAGACAAAGGAAACTGCTTGTCAATAGTTATACACCAGTATTGTATACCAATCCCAGACAAAGGAAACTGCTTGTCAATAGTTATAAACTAGTTATGGTATACCAATCGAAGACAAAGGAAACTGCTTGTCAATAGTTATACACCAGTATGGTATACCAATCCCCGACAAAGGAAACTGCTTGTCAATAGTTATTCACCAGTATGGTATACCAATCCCAGACAAAGGAAACTGCTTGTTAATAGTTATAAACCAGTTATGGTATACCAATCCAAGACAAAGGAAACTGCTTGTCAATAGTTATAAACCAGTTTTGGTATACCAATCCCAGACAAAGGAAACTGCTTCTCAATAGTTATAAACCAGTTTTGGTATACCAATCCAAGACAAAGGAAACTGCTTGTCAATAGCTATAAACCAGTTATGGTATACCAATCCAAGACAACGGAAACTGCTTGTCATTAGTTATAAACCAGTAATGGTATACCAATCCAAGACCAAGGAAACTGCTTGTCAATAGTTATAAACCAGTTATGGCATACCAATCCCAGACAAAGTAAACTGCTTTTCAATAGTTATAAACCAGTTATGGTATACCAATCCCAGACAAAGGAAACTGCTTGTCAATAGTTATAAACGAGTTATGGTATACCAATCCAAGACAAAGGAAACTGCTTGTCAATAGTTAAAAACCAGTTATGGTATACCAATCCCAGACAAAGGAATGTGCCTGTCAATACTAATCGACCAGTTATTGTATACCAATCCAAGACAAAGGAAACTGCTTGTCAATAGTTATAAACCAGTTTTCGTATACCAATCCAAGACAAAGTAAACTGCTTGTCAATAGTTATAAACCAGTTATGGTATACCAATCCCAGACAAAGGAAACTGCTTCTCAATAGTTATAAACCAGTTTTGCTATACAAATCCAAGACAAAGGAAACTGCTTGTCAATAGTTATAAACCAGTTATGGTATACCAATCCAAGACAAAGGAAACTGCCTGTCAATATTTATAAACCAGTTATGGTATACCAATCCAAGACAAAGGAAACTGCTTGTCAATAGTTATAAACCAGTTATGGTATACCAATCCAAGACAAAGGAAACTTCTTGTCAATAGTTATAAAACAGTTATGGTATCCCAATCCAAGACAAAGGGAACTGTTTGTCAATAGTTATAAACCAGTTATGGTATACCAATCCCAGACAAAGGAAACTGCTTGTCAATAATTATAAACCAGTTATGGTATGCCAATCCCAGACAAAGGAAACTGCTTGTCAATAGTTATAAACCAGTATGGTATACCAATCCAACACAAAGGAAACTGCTTGTCAATAGTTATAAACCAGTTATGGTATACCAATCCAAGACAAAGGAAACTGCTTGTCAATAGTTATACACCAGTATGGTATACCAATCCCAGACAAAGGAAACTGCTTGTGAATAGTTATACACCAGTATGGTATACCAATCCCAGACAAAGGAAACTGCTTGTCAATAGTTATAAACCAGTTATGGTATACCAATCCCAGACAAAGGAAACTGCTTGTCAATAGTTATTCACCAGTATGGTAAACCAATCCCAGACAAAGGAAACTGCTTGTCAATAGTTATACACCAGTATGGTATACCAATCCCAGACAAAGGAAACTGCTTGTCAATAGTTATAAACCAGTTTTGGTATACCAATCCCAGACAAAGGAAACTGCTTGTCAATAGTTATACACCAGTATGGTATACCAATCCAAGACAAAGGAAACTGCTTGTCAATAGTTATAAACCAGTTTTGGTATACCAATCCAAGACAAAGGGAACTGCTTGTCAATAGTTTTACACCAGGTATGGTATACCAATCCCAGACAAAAGAAACTGCTTGTCAATAGTTATACACCAGTTATGGTATACCAATCCAAGACCGAGGATACTGCTTGTCAATAGTTATAAACCAGTTATGGTATACCAATCCAAGACAAAGGAAACTGCTTGTCAATAGTAATAAACCAGTATGGTATACCAATCCAAGACAAAGGAAACTGCTTGTCAATAGTTATACACCAGTATGGTATACCAATCCAAGACAAAGGAAACTGCTTGTCAATAGTTATACACCAGTATTGTATACCAATCCCAGACAAAGGAAACTGCTTGTCAATAGTTATAAACTAGTTATGGTATACCAATCCAAGACAAAGGAAACTGCTTGTCAATAGTTATACACCAGTATGGTATACCAATCCCCGACAAAGGAAACTGCTTGTAAATAGTTATTCACCAGTATGGTATACCAATCCAAGACAAAGGAAACTGCTTGTCAATAGTTATAAACCAGTATTGTATACCAATCCCAGACAAAGGAAACTGCTTGTCAATAGTTATTCACCAGTATGGTAAACCAATCCCAGACAAAGGAAACTGCTTGTCAATAGTTATACACCAGTATGGTATACCAATCCCAGACAAAGGAAACTGCTTGTCAATAGTTATAAACCAGTTTTGGTATACCAATCCCAGACAAAGGAAACTGCTTGTCAATAGTTATACACCAGTATGGTATACCAATCCAAGACAAAGGAAACTGCTTGTCAATAGTTATAAACCAGTTTTGGTATACCAATCCAAGACAAAGGGAACTGCTTGTCAATAGTTTTACACCAGGTATGGTATACCAATCCCAGACAAAGGAAACTGCTTGTCAATAGTTATACACCAGTTATGGTATACCAATCCAAGACCGAGGATACTGCTTGTCAATAGTTATAAACCAGTTATGGTATACCAATCCAAGACAAAGGAAACTGCTTGTCAATAGTAATAAACCAGTATGGTATACCAATCCAAGACAAAGGAAACTGCTTGTCAATAGTTATACACCAGTATGGTATACCAATCCAAGACAAAGGAAACTGCTTGTCAATAGTTATACACCAGTATTGTATACCAATCCCAGACAAAGGAAACTGCTTGTCAATAGTTATAAACTAGTTATGGTATACCAATCCAAGACAAAGGAAACTGCTTGTCAATAGTTATACACCAGTATGGTATACCAATCCCCGACAAAGGAAACTGCTTGTAAATAGTTATTCACCAGTATGGTATACCAATCCCAGACAAAGGAAACTGCTTGTCAATAGTTATAAACCAGTTATGGTATACCAATCCAAGACAAAGGAAACTGCTTGTCAATAGTTATAAACCAGTTTTGTTATACCAATCCCAGACAAAGGAAACTGCTTCTCAATAGTTATAAACCAGTTTTGCTATACAAATCCAAGACAAAGGAAACTGCTTGTCAATAGTTATAAACCAGTTATGGTATACCAATCCAAGACAACGGAAACTGCTTGTCATTAGTTATAAACCAGTTATGGTTTACCAATCCAAGACCAAGGAAACTGCTTGTCAATAGTTATAAACCAGTTATGGCATACCAATCCCAGACAAAGGAAACTGCTTGTCAATAGTTATAAACCAGTTATGGTATACCAATCCAAGACAAAGGAAACTGCTTGTCAATAGTTATAAACCAGTATGGTATACCAATCCCCGACAAAGGAAACTGCTTGTAAATAGTTATTCACCAGTATGGTATACCAATCCCAGACAAAGGAAACTGCTTGTCAATAGTTATAAACCAGTTATGGTATACCAATCCAAGACAAAGGAAACTGCTTGTCAATAGTTATAAACCAGTTTTGTTATACCAATCCCAGACAAAGGAAACTGCTTCTCAATAGTTATAAACCAGTTTTGCTATACAAATCCAAGACAAAGGAAACTGCTTGTCAATAGTTATAAACCAGTTATGGTATACCAATCCAAGACAACGGAAACTGCTTGTCATTAGTTATAAACCAGTTATGGTTTACCAATCCAAGACAAAGGAAACTGCTTGTCAATAGTTATAAACCAGTTATGGCATACCAATCCCAGACAAAGGAAACTGCTTGTCAATAGTTATAAACCAGTTATGGTATACCAATCCAAGACAAAGGAAACTGCTTGTCAATAGTTATAAACCAGTATGGTATACCAATCCAAGACAAAGGAAACTGCTTGTCAATAGTTATAAACCAGTTATGGTATACCAATCCAAGACAAAGGAAACTGCTTGTCAATAGTTATAAACCAGTTATGGTATACCAATCCAAGACAAAGAAAACTGCTTGTCAATAATTATCGACCAGTTATGGTATACCAATCCAAGACAAAGGAAACTGCTCGTCAATAGTTATAAACCAGTATTGTATACCAATCCAAGACAAAGGAAACTGCTTGTCAATAGTTATAAACCAGTATGGTATACCAATCCCAGACAAAGGAAACTGCTTGTCAATAGTTATAAACCAGTATGGTATACCAATCGAAGACAAAGGAAACTGCTTGTCAATAGTTATAAACCAGTATGGTATACCAATCGAAGACAAAGGAAACTGCTTGTCAATAGTTATAAACCAGTATGGTATACCAATCCCAGACAAAGGAAACTGCTTGTCAATAGTTATAAACCAGTATGGTATACCAATCCCAGACAAAGGAAACTGCTTGTCAATAGTTATAAACCAGTATGGTATACCAATCCCAGACAAAGGAAACTGCTTGTCAATAGTTATAAACCAGTATGGTATACCAATCCCAGACAAAGGAAACTGCTTGTCAATAGTTATAAACCAGTATGGTATACCAATCCCAGACAAAGGAAACTGCTTGTCAATAGTTATAAACCAGTTTTGGTATACCAATCCCAGACAAAGGAAACTGCTTGTCAATAGTTATAAACCAGTATGGTATACCAATCCAAGACAAAGGAAACTGCTTGTCAATAGTTATAAACCAGTTTTGGTATACCAATCCAAGACAAAGGGAACTGCTTGTCAATAGTTTTACACCAGTTATGGTATACCAATCCCAGACACTAGAAACTGCTTGTCAATAGTTATACACCAGTTATGGTATACCAATCCAAGACCGAGGATACTGCTTGTCAATAGTTATAAACCAGTTATGGTATACCAATCCAAGACAAAGGAAACTGCTTGTCAATAGTAATAAACCAGTATGGTATACCAATCCCAGACAAAGGAAACTGCTTGTCAATAGTTATAAACCAGTATGGTATACCAATCCAAGACAAAGGAAACTGCTTGTCAATAGTTATAAATCAGTTTTTGTATACCAATCCCAGACAAAGGAAACTGCTTGTCAATAGTTATAAACCAGTATGGTATACCAATCCAAGACAAAGGAAACTGCTTGTCAATAGTTATACACCAGTATGGTATACCAATCCCCGACAAAGGAAACTGCTTGTAAATAGTTATTCACCAGTATGGTATACCAATCCCAAGACAAAGGAAACTGCTTGTCAATAGTTATAAACCAGTTATGGTATACCAATCCAAGACAAAGGAACCTGCTTGTCAATAGTTATAAACCAGTTTTGTTATACCAATCCCAGACAAAGGAAACTGCTTCTCAATAGTTATAAACCAGTTTTGGTATCCCATCCAAGACAAAGGAAACTGCTTGTCAATAGTTATAAACCAGTTATGGTATACCAATCCAAGACAACGGAAACTGCTTGTCATTAGTTATAAACCAGTTATGGTTTACCAATCCAAGACCAAGGAAACTGCTTGTCAATAGTTATAAACCAGTTATGGTATACCAATCCAAGACAAAGGAAACTGCTTGTCAATAGTTATAAACCAGTATGGTATACCAATCCCCGACAAAGGAAACTGCTTGTAAATAGTTATTCACCAGTATGGTATACCAATCCCAGACAAAGGAAACTGCTTGTCAATAGTTATAAACCAGTTATTGTATACCAATCCAAGACAAAGGAAACTGCTTGTCAATAGTTATAAACCAGTTTTGGTATACCAATCCCAGACAAAGGAAACTGCTTCTCAATAGTTATAAACCAGTTTTGCTATACAAATCCAAGACAAAGGAAACTGCTTGTCAATAGTTATAAACCAGTTATGGTATACCAATCCAAGACAACGGAAACTGCTTGTCATTAGTTATAAACCAGTTATGGTTTACCAATGATATCACAAGTTTTCTGATTGTCAATAGTTATAAACCAGTTATGGCATACCAATCCCAGACAAAGGAAACTGCTTGTCAATAGTTATAAACCAGTTATGGTATACCAATCCAAGACAAAGGAAACTGCTTGTCAATAGTTATAAACCAGTATGGTATACCAATCCAAGACAAAGGAAACTGCTTGTCAATAGTTATAAACCAGTTATGGTATACCAATCCAAGACAAAGGAAACTGCTTGTCAATAGTTATAAACCAGTTATGGTATACCAATCCAAGACAAAGAAAACTGCTTGTCAATAATTATCGACCAGTTATGGTATACCAATCCAAGACAAAAGAAACTGCTTGTCAATAGTTATAAACCAGTTTTCGTATACCAATCCAAGACAAAGTAAACTGCTTGTCAATAGTTATAAACCAGTTATGGTATACCAATCCAAGACAAAGGAAACTGCTTGTCAATAGTTATAAACCAGTATGGTATACCAATCCAAGACAAAGGAAACTGCTTGTCAATAGTTATAAACCAGTTATGGTATACCAATCCAAGACAAAGGAAACTGCTTGTCAATATTTATAAACCAGTTATGGTATACCAATCCAAGACAAAGGAAACTGCTTGTCAATAGTTATAAACCAGTTATGGTATACCAATCCAAGACAAAGGAAAACTGCTTGTCAATAGTTATAAAACAGTTATGGTATCCCAATCCAAGACAAAGGAAACTGCTTGTCAATAGTTATAAACCAGTTATGGTATACCAATCCCAGACAAAGGAAACTGCTTGTCAATAATTATAAACCAGTTATGGTATGCCAATCCCAGTCAAAGGAAACTGCTTGTCAATAGTTATAAACCAGTATGGTATACCAATCCAACACAAAGTAAACTGCTTGTCAATAGTTATAAACCAGTTATGGTATACCAATCCAAGACAAAGTAAACTGCTTGTCAATAGTTATACACCAGTATGGTATACCAATCCAACACAAAGTAAACTGCTTGTCAATAGTTATAAACCAGTTATGGTATACCAATCCAAGACAAAGTAAACTGCTTGTCAATAGTTATAAACCAGTTTTGGTATACCAATCCCAGACAAAGGAAACTGCTTGTCAATAGTTATAAACCAGTTATGGTATACCAATCCCAGACAAAGGAAACTGCTTGTCAATAGTTATTCACCAGTATGGTAAACCAATCCCAGACAAAGGAAACTGCTTGTCAATAGTTATACACCAGTATGGTATACCAATCCCAGACAAAGGAAACTGCTTGTCAATAGTTATAAACCAGTTTTGGTATACCAATCCCAGACAAAGGATACTGCTTGTCAATAGTTATAAACCAGTATGGTATACCAATCCAAGACAAAGGAAACTGCTTGTCAATAGTTATAAACCAGTTTTGGTATACCAATCCAAGACAAAGGGAACTGCTTGTCAATAGTTTTACACCAGGTATGGTATACCAATCCCAGACACTAGAAACTGCTTGTCAATAGTTATACACCAGTTATGGTATACCAATCCAAGACCGAGGATACTGCTTGTCAATAGTTATAAACCAGTTATGGTATACCAATCCAAGACAAAGGAAACTGCTTGTCAATAGTAATAAACCAGTATGGTATACCAATCCAAGACAAAGGAAACTGCTTGTCAATAGTTATACACCAGTATGGTATACCAATCCAAGACAAAGGAAACTGCTTGTCAATAGTTATACACCAGTATTGTATACCAATCCCAGACAAAGGAAACTGCTTGTCAATAGTTATAAACTAGTTATGGTATACCAATCCAAGACAAAGGAAACTGCTTGTCAATAGTTATACACCAGTATGGTATACCAATCCCCGACAAAGGAAACTGCTTGTAAATAGTTATTCACCAGTATGGTATACCAATCCCAGACAAAGGAAACTGCTTGTCAATAGTTATAAACCAGTTATGGTATACCAATCCAAGACAAAGGAAACTGCTTGTCAATAGTTATAAACCAGTTTTGTTATACCAATCCCAGACAAAGGAAACTGCTTCTCAATAGTTATAAACCAGTTTTGGTATACAAATCCAAGACAAAGGAAACTGCTTGTCAATAGTTATAAACCAGTTATGGTATACCAATCCAAGACAACGGAAACTGCTTGTCATTAGTTATAAACCAGTTATGGTTTACCAATCCAAGACCAAGGAAACTGCTTGTCAATAGTTATAAACCAGTTATGGCATACCAATTCCAAGACAAAGGAAACTGCTTGTCAATAGTTATAAACCAGTTATGGTATACCAATCCAAGACAAAGGAAACTGCTTGTCAATAGTTATAAACCAGTGTTATTCACCAGTATGGTATACCAATCCCAAACAAAGGAAACTGCTTGTCAATAGTTATAAACCAGTTATGGTATACCAATCCAAGACAAAGGAAACTGCTTCTCAATAGTTATAAACCAGTTTTGGTATTCCAATCAAAGACAAAGGAAACTGCTTGTCCATAGATATAAACCAGTTTTGCTATACCAATCCCAGGCAAAGGAAACTTCTTGTCAATAGTTATAAACCAGTATGGTATACCAATCCCAGACAAAGGAAACTGCTTGTCAATAGTTATAAACCAGTTTTGGTAAACCAAACAAAGCCAAATGAAACTGCTTGTCAATAGTTATAAACCAGTTATGGCATACCAATCCCAGACAAAGGAAACTGCTTGTCAATAGTTATAAACCAGTTATGGTATACCAATCCAAGACAAAGGAAACTGCTTGTCAATAGTTATAAACCAGTATGGTATACCAATCCAAGACAAAGGAAACTGCTTGTCAATAGTTATAAACCAGTTATGGTATACCAATCCAAGACAAAGGAAACTGCTTGTCAATAGTTATAAACCAGTTATGGTATACCAATCCAAGACAAAGAAAACTGCTTGTCAATAATTATCGACCAGTTATGGTATACCAATCCAAGACAAAGGAAACTGCTTGTCAATAGTTATAAACCAGTTTTCGTATACCAATCCAAGACAAAGTAAACTGCTTGTCAATAGTTATAAACCAGTTATGGTATACCAATCCCAGACAAAGGAAACTGCTTGTCAATAGTTATAAACCAGTATGGTATACCAATCCAAGACAAAGGAAACTGCTTGTCAATAGTTATAAACCAGTTATGGTATACCAATCCAAGACAAAGGAAACTGCTTGTCAATATTTATAAACCAGTTATGGTATACCAATCCAAGACAAAGGAAACTGCTTGTCAATAGTTATAAACCAGTTATGGTATACCAATCCAAGACAAAGGAAACTGCTTGTCAATAGTTATAAACGAGTTATGGTATACCAATCCAAGACAAAGGAAACTGCTTGTCAATAGTTAAAAACCAGTTATGGTATACCAATCCCAGACAAAGGAATGTGCCTGTCAATACTTAAAAACCAGTTATGGTATACCAATCCCAGACAAAGGAAACTGCTTGTCAATAGTTATAAACCAGTATGGTATACCAATCCAAAACAAAGGAAACTGCTTGTCAATAGTTATAAACCAGTTTTGGTATACCAATCCAAGACAAAGAAAACTGCTTGTCAATAGTGATACACCAGTATGGTATACCAATCCCAGACAAAGGAAACTGCTTGTCAATAGTTATAAACCAGTATGGTATACCAATCCAAGACAAAGGAAACTGCTTGTCAATAGTTATAAACCAGTTATGGTATACCAATCCAAGACAAAGGAAACTGCTTGTCAATAGTTATAAACCAGTTTTGGTATACCAATCCCAGACAAAGGAAACTGCTTGTCAATAGTTATAAACCAGTATGGTATACCAATCCCAGACAAAGGAAACTGCTTGTCAATAGTTATAAACCAGTATGGTATACCAATCCAAGACAAAGGAAACTGCTTGTCAATAGTTATAAACCAGTTATGGTATACCAATCCAAGACAAAGGAAACTGCTTGTCAATAGTTATAAACCAGTTATAGTATGCCAATCCTAGACAAAGGAAACTGCTTGTCAATAGTTATAAACCAGTTATGGTATAGCAATCCAAGACAAAGGAAACTGCTTGTCAATAGTTATTCACCAGTATGGTATACCAATCCCAGACAAAGGAAACTGCTTGTCAACAGTTATACACCAGTATGGTATACCAATCCAAGACAAAGGAAACTGCTTGTCAATATTTATAAACCAGTTTTGGCATACCAATCGAAGACAAAGGAAACTGCTTGTCAATAGTTATAAACCAGTTATGGTATACCAATCCAAGACAAAGGAAACTGCTTGTCAATAGTTATAAACCAGTATGGTATACCAATCCAAGACAAAGGAAACTGCTTGTCAATAGTTATAAACCAGTTATGGTATACAAATCCAAGACAAAGGAAACTGCTTGTCAATAGTTATAAACCAGTTATGGTATACCAATCCAAAAAAATGAAACTGCTTGTCATTAATTATAAACCAGTTATGGTATACCAATCCAAGACAAAGGAAACTGCGTGTCAATAGTTATACACCAGTTATAGTATACCAATCCCACACAAAGGAAACTGCTTGTCAATAGTTATAAACCAGTTATGGTATGCCAATCCCAGACAAAGGAAACTGCTTGTCAATAGTTATAAACCAGTATGGTATACCAATCCAAGACAAAGGAAACTGCTTGTCAATAGTTATAAACCAGTTATGGTATACCAATCCAAGACAAAGGAAACTGCTTGTCAATAGTTATAAACCAGTTATGGTATACCAATCCAAGACAAAGAAAACTGCTTGTCAATAATTATCGACCAGTTATGGTATACCAATCCAAGACAAAAGAAACTGCTTGTCAATAGTTATAAACCAGTTTTGGTATACCAATCCAAGACAAAGGAAACTGCTTGTCAATAGTTATAAACCAGTTTTGGTATACCAATCCCAGACAAAGGAAACTGCTTGTCAATAGTTATAAACCAGTATGGTATACCAATCCAAGACAAAGGAAACTGCTTGTCAATAGTTATAAACCAGTTATGGTATACCAATCCAAGACAAAGGAAACTGCTTGTCAATATTTATAAACCAGTTATGGTATACCAATCCCAGACAAAGGAAACTGCTTGTCAATAGTTATAAAACAGTTATGGTATCCCAATCCAAGACAAAAGAAACTGCTTGTCAATAGTTATAAACCAGTTATGGTATACCAATCCCAGACAAAGGAAACTGCTTGTCAATAATTATAAACCAGTTATGGTATACCAATCCCAGACAAAGGAAACTGCTTGTGAATAGTTATACACCAATATGGTATACCAATCCCAGACAAAGGAAACTGCTTGTCAATAGTTATAAACCAGTTATGGTATACCAATCCAAGACAAAGGAAACTGCTTGTCAATAGTTATAAACCAGTTATAGTATGCCAATCCTAGACAAAGGAAACTGCTTGTCAATAGTTATAAACCAGTTATGGTATACCAATCCAAGACAAAGGAAACTGCTTGTCAATAGTTATTCACCAGTATGGTATACCAATCCCAGACAAAGGAAACTGCTTGTCAATAGTTATAAACCAGTTTTGGCATACCAATCCAAGACAAAGGAAACTGCTTGTCAATAGTTATAAACCAGTTATGGTATACCAATCCAAGACAAAGGAAACTGCTTGTCAATAGTTATAAACCAGTTATGGTGTACCAATCCAAGACAAAAGAAACTGCTTGTCAATAGTTATAAACCAGTTATGGTATACAAATCCAAGACAAAGGAAACTGCTTGTCAATAGTTATAAACCAGTTATGGTATACCAATCCAAAAAAATGAAACTGCTTGTCATTAATTATAAACCAGTTATGGTATACCAATCCAAGACAAAGGAAACTGCGTGTCAATAGTTATACACCAGTTATAGTATACCAATCCCACACAAAGGAAACTGCTTGTCAATAGTTATAAACCAGTTATGGTATACCAATCCCAGACAAAGGAAACTGCTTGTCAATAGTTATAAACCAGTATGGTATACCAATCCAAGACAAAGGAAACTGCTTGTCAATAGTTATAAACCAGTTTTGGTATACCAATCCCAGACAAAGGAAACTGCTTGTCAATAGTTATAAACCAGTTTTGGTATACCAATCCAAGACAAAGGAAACTGCTAGTCAATAGTTATAAACCAGTTTTGGTATACCAATCCAAGACAAAGGAAACTGCTTGTCAATAATTATAAACCAGTTATGTTATACCAATCCAAGACAAAGGAAACTGCTTGTCAATTGTCATAAACCAGTTTTGGTATACCAATCCAAGACAAAGGAAACTGCTTGTCAATAGTTATAAACCAGTTTTGGTATACCAATCCAAGACAAAGGAAACTGCTTGTCAATAGTTATAAACCAGTTATGGTATACCAATCCAAGACAAAGGAAACTGCTTGTCAATAGTTATAAACCAGTTTTGGTATACCAATCCCAGACAAAGGAAACTGCTTGTCAATAGTTATATACCAGTTTTGGTATAGCAATTCAAGACAAAGGAAATTGCTTGTCAATAGTTATAAACCAGTTTTGGTATACCAATCCAAGACAAAGGAAACTGTTTTTGAATAGTTATAAACCAGTTTTGGTATACCAATCCAAGACAAAGGAAACTGCTTGTCAATAGTTATAAACCAGTTTTGATATACCAATCCAAGACAAAGGAAACTGCTTGTCAATAGTTGTAAACCAGTTTTGGTATACCAATCCAAGACAAAGGAAACTGCTTGTCAATAGTTATAAACCAGTTTTGGTATACCAATCCAACACAAAGGAAACTGCTTGTCAATAGTTATAAACCAGTTTTGGTATACCAATCCAACACAAAGGAAACTGCTTGTCAATAGTTATAAACCAGTTTTGGTATACCAATCCAGCACAAAGGAAACTGCTTGTCAATAATTGTAAACCAGTTTTGGTATACCAATCCAACACAAAGGAAACTGCTTGTCAATAGTTATAAATGATACAATGTTGTCAATTCCACACTGTTTTCAGCCTTTATAGGGACCGCACCCTTAACGTATGGTGGGCAATATCTCTCTTGAAATTAATTTTTACATTTCTACTGGTTGCTTTTTAGCCGAGTTTTGTATAAGCCGAGTTATAAAACTGGGCTTTTAATTTGATATCGGTGTTCAGTGGATGGCAGGCGTCAACAATTTGTTTCCGGCCGGACTCTAAAAACTACAATTATCTAGGTAAGGGTTATCAGACATATGAGGGATTCTCAAAGGTTTTACTGCTCAGTACTATTGACTGTTTCTGGACTAAAACTACAACTATCTAGGTATAGCAATGAAACTTCACATACATACTCCCCATGAGCCGACATTTTCGGGATCAACAGATCAAAGGTTCTGTTCATAGGGCATTGATAAGTGAAAATGGTTTCCGGGCTAATACTGTATTTATATTCCACATATTGTTGTGAAACTTAACACACATACTCCCCATGAGTCGTGGATGTGCCGTATCGATTTCGAAATCCAAAGGTCAAGGACATAAGGTCTTGATAAATGAATATGATTTCGGACTATAGCTGTATTTTCATTCCACTTATTGTTATAAAATGCCATTAGCATGAATTAAGTTATCAACATCCGTTTCTTTGCCCCGATAAATATAGCCCGTAATTTCGTGTAGTTTGTTACCTATCATGATGTAAATTGGTAATTGTAGTTAACAGTGTCTCCATATATTTAAGGGAACAGAGTATATTTAGTATCCGTATAGAAGTTTGAGCGACCCACGACAAGAAGGCGGAAAGAGGTTTTCAGAGTTTCTGAGTATGGTCAGAGTTCTCAGGGTCCTGTGAGCTTTTCAGTGTAGACTTCAGAGTATCGCAGTGTTTACCATGGCTGTCAAGAGCTTTCAGTGCTTTTCAAAGTGGTCCAGTATTTTTCAGTTTGCAAAGTTTATCAGAGGGATAAGTGATTCTCAAAGGACTCTGGAAACTACAACTGTCTGTCTACGCATAGCATTGACACTTCGCACACATACTTCCCATGAGCCGAGAATGTGCTCTATTTATTTCGGGATTAAACGATCAAAGGTTCCGTTCATAGGGCCTTGATAAGTGACAAGGCTAACACTGTATTTACATTCCACCTATTGTTGTGACAAGGCTAACACTGTATTTACATTCCACCTATTGCTGTGAAACTTAACACACATACTCCCCACAAGTTGTGAATGTGCCGTATGTATTTCTAGATTCAAAGGTCAAGGACGTAAGGTCTTGATAGATGAATATGGTTTCGGATTATAACTGTATTTTCATTCCACCTATTGTCATGATACTTCACACAAATACTCCTCATGAGCCTAGAATGTGCCCTATTGGTATTGAGTTTGGTCTTCAAATATGTATACTTTCTCAGTTTAGGTCTTGAGTATCGTTAATATGTATTTGTATTGGGTCATTTGGCGAATATTTTAGATCGTATTCAGAACTTTTAACTAAATTAAGAAATATCACTTTTGAACGATATGTGTCCAATTTCTACGGCGATTTTGTATACAAATTTAGGAGAGTCAAATATTCCGACAACTTTATTTCGTCGGGTTCTAAAATAATTAAACTTCTTCGTTAAGATGATGGATAAATCCAAGCCATAGTCTGAAAATCATGAAACCAGGGGACATAACAAAAAAACCCCCAAAATATGTCTACTTGAAGAACATGTTAACCCCTATGATGGAGTGAGATCAGGTGCATGGGGAGATTGAGCATCTTATGCTTGCTAGCAACACCCGTGACATATACCCAGTATAAAGAGTTAAATCGTGTAAATTCCATATATATTCATATATGGAGAAGTCAAAGTAAGTAATCTTCTAGTATAGAAGGTGTCAAATCTGTGCAAAATGATCGGAATCGGTCTCAGTCCAGAATTTTATTTAAAAGTCTGGATAACGAGATATCTTATGGAGTAATAAGAGTCTCATAACGACCATAGAACTTCCTAAGTGACGTTGCTAATCTACCACATATATAACCCTGGTTGAGTAGCTTATCTGAAAGTCGCCTAGCCCTCAGAACAAAGTCATTGTAATTTTAACATGCTCTGGAATAACGTATTAACTGAGGTATGAATACGCCGTATGAGGGCGATGATGGAATGTTGCTACTTATAAAAGGAAAGTTTGTGATAGCGAAATTGAAATCGTCACGTTTCTCATAGAGTGAGGTGTTCAATTGGCCATTAATGTCAAACGACAACATACAATATGACCTGGAGATCATGAAAAAATTAAGTTTTGTATTGAACCCCTTTACAGTCTTAAACATATTTTTTTACTTGGAAGCCGGCGTGACCTAGTGGTATCGCGCTGGACTCCTGATCGGGAGACCGGGGTTCGAGTCCGCTATGGTCATGCCGGTGTTCTGTCTTTCGGATAAGACAGTAAAACCGAGGCCCCGTGTCGTGGTATGCATGGTACGTTAAACATCCCTCACTGCTTCGGGTGGGTCCGTTGCAAAGGTCAAAATTTGTATGCACCGCATCAGGAAGATGCCGTCACCATATACGTGAAATATTCGTGGCGTGACGTTAAACAAAAATCAATCAATCAATCAATTTTTACTTGGACGTTGCACGCTGACTAACAGGGCAGTGGGGACTAAATGGCTGGCCTTGTTGAAACCTCCTTCATAGGAGACATCCTGTGACTGTTAGTCGGGACTCCTATATATCAAGGCTTTAAGCTCGCTTCCAGACCGGCAGAGCACTGTTTCCTCATTTTAATATCCCTTTATATATTTTTATACCAGGATTTTTTAATGCATTACCATACATGTTCATATATTTTTATGACCTGTCAACTTGAGACACAATACTTGAGATACTATAATCGAATATTTTTGTAATGTCCTTATGAGTTTTTTTCATATCGTTACATTGTATACTGTACATTTCCGTGGTGACTTCTGTCATACGGCTAGGTCAGTAATTTCTATTTCTTCCATTATATAACAATGAATAAACTTTTCCCCAGGTTTGTAATGATATATAATCGAAAACTTACTGATCTGTGACACTAACACTCTTCAACAAAGTTGGCTGGTGTTGATATTCGATGTCCTGTCATCATAACATCCTAATATAGTGTTGATAGAAGTTTAAATGATTTTTTTCGATGGACGGCTATATCACTGTAAAAGGATGGACTACTATATCGTTGCGCTTAGTTTTTTCTTTCATTTTTTTTTTCAAATGCGAATTTCTTTTTGAAACTTTTTTAATACAAGACAAAAAGCGCAAAGATTATTGTGACATGACGTGTCCAGAGAAATTCTGTGGGTGGGTGGTGTACCGAAAACCGTCTAAAGCCCTCATATATGCTGAAATTAAACCGCCTAGAATCCTCGTATATTCTGAAATTAAACCGTCTAAAGGCCTCATATATGCTGAAATGAAAACGTCTAAAACCCTCATATATGCTGAAATTAAATGAATTAGAAATTACAAGATTAACATTTCACACCAATGGTTTTCTTTGTTTATACTAAATCTGTACAGATCCTCAATACATATTACAAGTGTGCTATGATAAATTTACATTATTTTTTAACACTAAGAAGTACTTCATTCATACATGCACCTCTGTTCTTAGATTGATTCTTTGGTTCTTAATTTCAAGTTAATTTTGTCATTATTTTTGCTCTTCAATAAATATACGTAATCTTTCTACAATTTTTATTTATTACTTTAACTATTATAAAGGATTAAATATCATATAATTATACTTATATATAAAAACATAACTACGGGAATATTTAGGCGCATACAAATAAAACTATGTATGTATTTATTGATTGATTGATTTTTGTTTTATGTCACACCACGAATATTTCACTAAACGCAAGGCATACAAATTTTGACCTTTGCAACTGACCAACCCGAAGCAATAAGGTATCTTTAATGTGTCATGCATACCACGACACGGGGCTCGGTTTTGCTGTCGCATCCGAAAGACAGGACACCGGCATGACCAGAGTAGGACTCGAACCCCGGCTTCCCGATCAGGAGACCGGCGCGATACCACTAGGCCACGCCGGCTTATATATGTATGTATGTATGTATGTATGTATGTATGTATGTATGTATGTATGTATGTAAAGTCAAATGTTTAAGTAGAGAAGAGGATTCCATAAGAAAATATATTATTCAAAACAAAATAGACATATTGGTTACCCCCCCCCCCTTCTTTAGTATGTCGTCCAAACTGGAGACGCTCAATTCTCCCGGGCACCTGGTCTCACCTCTGAATTACAGCGGTCCGTGAATGTCCACTATGGTACATTGTTGTTAGTGCCATGGTCATGTAACACCAGTTATTTTTTTATTTTACTTGATTGATTCTTCAAACTTAAAAACAAGAATCTGGTGCCAGTCCACTAGTCCATAGTTGAAACATGACGTAATGTAAGATACTTCTCATTCTTTTTTCTTTTGCACGTCTACATTTACCCTGTTTGGGAAAGCATACTAATACTCGAGTTGATCTCTTAACTGAGATATTACTTAATTCGAATTCGAACAATTTATATCAGAAATATATCCACCAGAGCTCACATTGAATAAAGCTAATACTTGAGATGAATCTACAACTTTCTTAGATTTGAACATCAAAATTATCAACCACGTAATATATACTAATATTTTGGATTTCCTATTCTAAATTTTCCTTACTTGGATGGCGATGTCCCTCGACTCCCATCATATGGTATCTATATATCTCAATTAGTTCGATTTGTCAGAGGCTACACCGATGTTTTGGACTTTCATAAACGAAATTTACAAATTACTACTAAACTTTTAACTCAGGGTTACAGATATCACAAGCTAAGAAAAACATTCGGCAAATTCTTCAGATCTTATTCAGAACTACTATCTAAATTTGGAAATATTTCTTTTCAACAGTATGTATTCAGTGGAATTTCCCATCCTAATTTTCACGGTGATCTCGTATATAAACTAAGGAAAGTAAAACGCTCCGATAACGTTATTTTATCATGTAATAAAATAGTCAAACGTCTTCTAAATAAACAATATGACAATGAGATCATCAAAAAGACTATATGTCTTGTATTTGGCCCCTCTACAGCTTTATGCGGACTTTTACTTGAACGTTGCACGCTGACTAACAGGGCGGCGGGGACTAAATGACGGGCCTTGTCCAAACCTCCTTCAGAGGAGACATGGTTCTGAACCTCGTCCCCTCTGACTGTTAGTCGGGACTCCTACAGATCTAGGGTCTTAGCTCACTTTCAGACTGGCAGAGCACGGTTTATCATGTTGATGTCGCATATATATTTATATCATTATGTGTTTTACCATACCTTACGTGTTCTTATTTTTATGACCTCTCAATATGCGATACCTGTCCGTAAACCGGTTAACCACACCATTTGTTTGGCTTTTGTTTTGCTTTTGACCGTCCTAAGTCGGTATCGTAATTGCACTACAATCAAATATTTTTGTAATGTGTTATATGTGCTAGTATATTATTTATATTCATATATTGTATAGCTCCATGGTGACTTCTGCCACATACCTGAGCAAGTAACTCCTCTTTTTTCTTTAACAACACCTATTGAGTGACAGTTGTCATTCTAATTGACAGTCCTAAGTCGGGACCACAACTGCATTACAATCGAATATTTTTGTGATCTGCATTTATGAGCTTCTTCCTTTATTATCTGCATATCCGTTGTGAGTTTTCTTATACAAATCAGTTAAAGCTGTATACCCTATGTTAGCATATTATAGGTAAATTTATTCTAAACTATTTTGATTATATGTAGAAGCCTAAAACATGTTTTAAAAAGGCCCTTGCAAATGTTGTGGTCAAATTCGTCGTATTAAGTGAGATACGACTGTCTAAAACGCGATTATTGTAAACAGACTGTTAACAACCAACTTATCACGTGATCTAAAATTTGGAAGCCGCATCATGGAGGGCGAGGTAAATAAACTTGACGAGTAAATTTGAAAATCTGTATTCAAGTCTGCTAAAGTTAGTATTTACTGAATTTTTTTTTTCTTTTGGAGTCTCCTTTCGTCGTATTTGTTTTGATTAAACTGCGCATGCGGGAAGTCAGGTTACAGATGTATTTATGGAATACCCTCTTTATTTACGAAGTATGTTCTTTTTATTTTGATATCTTAGAAGGTATGAAGCAACAAAAAATGTTATTAACGCAAAGTTAATAACTTCAGCCATACGAGAAAAATATAGTTTTTGTTTCATATGCTTGAATTTTTGAAATTTTACCGCATTGTAGGGTATACAACTTTAATGGTATTCTTTCTTTACTCTCGTCTTACCATAAATCATTTACTTTTTATGACCCAAAACGATAGTTCGAGGCATATTGTTTTTGTCTTGTCTGTCTGTCGGTCTGTTTTCAACTTAAACCTTGGCCATAACTGTAACCATGAGGGATACATACTTTACATGCTTACTCATCTAATGAAGCCTTTTCAAATAATATCATGGTCGATGACCTTTTCAGTTTGACAATGACCTTCACGCTAAAAATATTTTTTGGACTTTGTTGCCGCGGGGGCATTAGTTTTTCATAGACACATCTTGTTTAGGACGGCAAATGTCAATTGTCTTTGGTATTTATAGTAGAAATTCACCAACCAAGAAATTCATCTTCGGTGAAACAGCATTTAGACCTACATTCTGATATTTCAATATACGACGTAACATTTATTTCACCATAAAAAGGTGAAAAAATGTCTTGTTTGTTTTGTATTATGCGTTAACTTCGACGTCTATGGTACATTGACAGTTAAAGTAAGAGTTAGGACAAAGACAACAAACGGCATGTCAAAGTTCCTCATATGCATAACCAATGCAGAAAGAATGAAATATGTTAGTACAAAACTTATTTCTATATAAGAGGTAATAACATAGTAACCAAGATCTTAAGACCATATATCTTAGAAAGCTTATATATTGCTGATGCTAATTAGTTTCATTTGAAGTAACTTGTCAGTATGAAAAATACTTATTAAAGTACCATTTGGCAGCTTACAAGTAAATTGATAGTCTCCGTATTATAGGTTATCAAGAACTAAAGAACTAACTCACTGTAAAAGACGCATTTTGTATTTCCTAACATCATCAATAATATTGATAATCGTCAACAATACAATGACAGGACCTTATCTGCAGGATTTTCACCTACAGATCAATGGTTACTTTTTTCCACATTTATTGAATAACAACATGCCCTTTAAAATGAAAACCATCACCGGGCAAATAATGGTTTTACCACTAAGGTTGTTATAAGGTTCAGAGAACGTTATAGAATAATTTCAGTTTGGTGCTTGATAATGTACATTCTTGTGTAAGAAGCAATATTATTAAAAAATAAGATTTGTTTTTTATATATGATACTATATACATGTAGTATTCAGTTTCATCAATATTTTAAATGCGACAATACATTTAACACTTATATATTTTGCACGCAACAAAGGAAATTAGGTTGTTTAACATGTACGTTTCGTCATTTTTCTCTAGATAAAAACCAAGTATAATATTTTTCCATGTAATATCAAATTTAAGAATTAGACCCAATAGTCCCATATCTGTTTTACATTAATGCATTCAAAAATAAGATGCTTTGTTTTTTTCAATAATACAGTTACATGATCGGCATATTTAATCAATATTTTTCCACTTATTTAAATAATAATTATTACATAAGAGATTATTTAACAATTTATAGTCGAATTCAGCTACAGATATATCTAAAATATTAATGCATTTATTTTTATAAATCACTCACCATATGTATGTATTAGAAACAGAAACTTCTTTAGATAAAATATTTGATATGGTGGTTTTTGAAATTTTTCAATAACAAAGTATCATAGAAAAATTTACACTTTTTGTCACAAGTTCCAGAATATCCAGTGTGGAAAACAAAACCGCATGTTTTCTTGATATTTGTATTTTCAGCATGGAGAAAGTTAAACAGTTTATTAAGTGGTTTCAATGCATTTTTTAACAGCATATACCCACACAACCAATTTTTCTTTTTCTTAAGTACATCAATAAAGCCGTCCAACGTTTTAAGAGAATCATCATTTCTATATAAATCCTTTATGTACAAAATACCACTTTTCAACCAATGAGGAAAATATAAGGTTTTGCCTTGTGCATTTATATACAGGTTGTTCCATATAGGCTGTTGCATGATATTATTTGCATTTTGTTTGTGAATATCAATTTGTCTTTTACAATTATTAAAGTATGTAAAAACTTCACTATAAATTAATAGTAAGTATTTTACAAAATCAAAATGACATATATTCATTATATATATTTTCATAATATAATCAACATCAACAATGTATTTTTTCAATATTTCATTGAAAAGTTTGTAACAATTACCTTTGCCATTTAATAACCTTGGTATCTACGCTGCTTTAAAAGCTTTTAATTTGGTTTCGACATCAACCAAATTAATATCACCTTTATTCACATCACCAATTAAAGTACATCTTTTAATTCTTTCTTTCGAATTCTACAAGAAATGAAAGATCATGTATATATTCTTTAAAAATGTTCCATTAGGCATTGGCAAAACTGATGCTACATATACAAGTTTAGAGATGGCTAAAATATTTACAATGCAACGTTTACCAAAGATTGTAAGTTTTCGCTTTTTCCATGACTCGAATATTTTTTCAATTTGATGATAGATATCCATCCAATTTTTATTATAGCAATGTTGTTTACCATGCCCTATATGTATGCCCAGGCATTGTACTGCCGTATTATTCACTTTTACACCGAAAAGATTTTCATATCTGTCCTTCATATTACCTAGAAGGATAAACTCAGTTTTGTTAAAATTAATTTTTGAACCAGCATGTTTGCCAAATTCCGTAATAGCATTTATAGTACTTTCAAAGGACTTAACATTATTCATAGCCACGGTGAGGTCATCTACATGGTGTATATTCTTTATTTCAATTTCAGAATCTGGACAGGTAATACCAGTAATATTTGTATTATTCTTTAATCTTAAAGCCAACATTTCTGCAACAAACAGATAGAGAATAGCAGAAATTGGACACCCTTGTCTTATTCCTTTTGTCATGCTACAAGTTTTAGAGATCCAACCATTATTCTTAGTCTAAATATGAGGTTATTATAAAGAATTTGCATCCATGAAATGAGAGTATTTTCGAAATTGAAAGATTTCAACGTTTTGAATAAAATGTCCATTCAACCGGGTCAAATGCTTTTTCAAAATCTAAAAATAGAAGAATGCCATCATTATTTTCGTTTTCGCAATACTCGTAGATATCCAGTATAAGGCGTGCATTTTCACCAATACAGCGACCTTTTATATATGCAGTTTGTTCCTGTCCGATATATTTATCCATATTTTCTGTCTTCGTGCAAAAGCAAAGGCGATTATTTTATAGTCGGTATTAGTAAGGCTAATAGACCGGTATTTTTAAAAGATTTTTCACCCCTTTCTTGTGTATTAACGTAATTATTCATAACATAGCTCATTTTGCCATTATAAAAATGCTTTTCAAACTATCATTAAACAAATGTTTTATTTTATCCCAAAAGCATTTGTAAAATTCACAAGAAAGGCCATCTAATCCGGTTGATTTATCTTCATATTCATAACCGCGTCAGTAAATACAGCCAGAGAAGGAAAAGTATTGCAAAAATCTTTATCTATCTGTGAAATTTTAGGAACATTTGAATTTAGTAAATAATCATCTATATCAACTTCATTGTTGAAGTTTGATGTATATAGTTTTTCATAAAAATTACACATTTCTCTCAAAATTTTATTTTGATTTCTAGTTATGCTACCATCTTCACATTTTAGTTCTTTCATAACATTATTTGATGGGTGTGCGTTTTCAAGGCTAAGAAAATATTTAGGTTTTTTTTTCGCCGTCACTGATCCATTTTAATTTAGATCTTATCTGGGCTGGTGGTGCTTTTTCATCATAAATTTTATCAAAGAAAAAAGAGGAGTTACTGGCTCAGTTATGTGGCAGAAGTCACCATGGAGCTATACAATACATGGATATAAATAATATACTAGAACATATAACACATTACAAAAATATTTGATTGTAGTGCAATTACGATACCGACTTAGGACGGTCATTTAATTTGACAAAAGCCAAACAAATGGTGTGGTTAACCGGTTTACGGGCCCATTCCAAGTTCCAAGTTTCAAGTTCCAATTCCCTTTTTTTTCTGAGTTATAATATAATCATGGAGTGCATACCTTAGTTAATCCATGTACATGTACAATTTTTTTGTGTAAGCGTTCTTCTTTGCAGAGCACACGATGGAAAACATGTGACGACTTTTGGTGTTACGGGTCAAATACTGTAGTTCCGGGTCAAGTTAAAGTGCATGCCGGTACCGACAAAGACGGTTTAGGGATGGTATCAAAACAGAAATATTGTTAACCACTCCATATCAGTTGCTATTGATTATATTAAAATTATTCTTTTAACTGTCACTTGTTTAAAATTTGCAATAGGCCTTATAATCAAATGCGATTTTGACACGTCAGGATTTCCATTGAAATTTGAATATCCATAATCCTAATATATTTCTTACGAGAACCAACGGTAATACTCCTGTTCTTTGTTCCTTTCCAGGCGATTGAATGTATTTCAGTTTACTGAAAGATAAGACATTTTAAAAAATAATCCAATCATGTAATCACGCTATATACCGGCCACCAGTCTCGGTAAAACTTACAGCTGTATCATGAATATATTATTTAAAATAACCATACCCCGTATGTATTTGACTGGAGAATCAAATATGTAATATATTTTACATGCAGCTTAATAATTTTTCTGATGAATCTATATCACGAATTCGCAATTGTTACAGTTCGAGTTTACCGCGTTATCTTTAACCGTCATGGCATACAGCGCAAATTCGGGAGGAGGGGGGCTTTGGTGACCACTCAGTATTCCGAAGGCCCGATAGTCCGAAGGTCCGATAGTCTGAAGGTCCGATATTCCGAAGACCCGATAGACCGAAGGTCCGGTAGTCCAAAGGCCCGAATGCCTAATTATTTCAGGGCCCAATGGTCCGAAGGCTCTATAAAATCCCAAAGAAATAGATAAAGAAGATATGTGTTTTTAATACCACAAGGAACACTGATGCCTTCTTCGAAAACAAAGTCAAAACCAGAAACAGAAAATGTTCCCATGCAAAAGTCATCATTTTGATAAGAAATTTCTCAAAATGTTCTTAGACATTACATTACACCACAGAGAAACGGCGGGTTTTTGCTGTAATACATGTATATTTTAAATAATGAATAAAATGATACTATTTGAACGAAAATATGATGCCAAAATCCACCTAAAAGGACAAAAATATTTTTACAGTCTTAGACTGTAATGATATGAGCTATAAGATCGATAAGTAAATCATTTGATTTGAATCCCCCCAACCTATGGGAGGGAGAAATACCTTCGAATATTTCCCCTAACTGATGTCAAAGCGACTAGTTTGGGGATCAGGGCCTGTTTTGAACTTTTCACAATGCCTCTTCTACGTTTCCTTATCGTTTAAATTATATTCCGTCACATAGACATCTTTTCTTAAAATTCTATTGGGCATTCGGTCTCGCAGTCCTTCGGTCTATCAGACCATCGTACCATCGGGCCTTTAAACCTAAGGCCTAACAGTGCTTCGGACTAGTGAACCTTGGCACTATCGGACTTTCGGAATATTGGTCCTTTTGTAAATTTGGATTCAGATTTTTCGGACTATCGTGGACTTCGTAATACTGTGTGGTTACCTGGGCTCTTAAATGATGCAAACACGTAATTTCAATAGCCTAGAAGAAATTTTATGTGGAATGCCAATAAATTTGTGATATGCAATTTACTTTTACTCATCAACAGATACTATGGAGTATCAGATATAATATCAAATAAGGTCAGATTTTTTTTTTACAGTCGTGAGTCTTTCTTTACGAAATGCGCACCTCTTAAGCCCCGGTCACAACCCGCCGTACTTGCAAGTGCGTGCTGTCTACTTGCAAAATCGTGGGCAAAATTTAGGGATCCGTACGTGGTGAGTACTGCCTCTGTACGGATTTGGGAGCACGCAGACACGCCGTAGTATGTTTAGTGCATGAGGAACTTTCTCTGCGTTCAAGCTGCGGGCGGGCTACGGATTCACCCCAAGTACGGGTTACGCGCGTGCCCTGTACGTCTACGTGCGCATAACGCACTGCCTCCGCGAGTCTTGAGAAAAAAATACAATTGTCACCTGCTCCACTTGCCGCGCATGTAATAAGTGCGTCGTCCGTACGCGGTCCTTGCTTAGTCGGCACTTCCTCAGTTCAACTGTCCAAAAAGCGCACAGAACTCAGGTGGACATTACCGAGCAAGTACTTGCTCCGCACTTACAACGCACGGTGTGCGCACTGACCTCTGCAGTATATAAAAGTCGAGCCGACGGCGGATGAGTGCCATCATTTGTCTTCAAGATGCCACCGAAGAAGGCATTGACAAAAGAGACCAAAAGAATCGAGCGGCCACAGAGGAAAAGGAGAGGAGGATAGACGATTCAGATGGTGATACCAGCCAGTCTGGTCATGAGGAGAGTGAATGTGGATCTGAGAGGGGGAGGGGCGCAAGATTAAGTGGGTAAGGAGAAGACCAACCAACTGCTCATTCTCTGCAAAAAACCAAAAAGGGGGAACGGTGAGCCAATAACCCAAAACCTCTGGCGAACATTTTTAACATTTTCTTTTGCCACGTCCTACCCAAGTGTTCAGAAAAACGCCGTGAACGTAACCTCCAAAAAACAAGCACGGCCAAAAAAGACGCACGGCGGGTTGTGACCGGGGCTTTAGTAAGGCACGGTCCATTTAATATTCAGGGCGGGGGTTGACCGGGCCGATTTTTTTTTTTTCGCATAATATCAAAGCCTGATTATTTTTAAGCAAATTGTTCCGGCGAGTGAAGAAAATTCTAAAAATGGACTTTAAATCATAGTATAGGAGAAAGATTATTATTTTTTCACTGTGTCACGGGGCAAGACAATTTTTTTCAGTAAGTATCGGGGCAAGGATTTTTTTTTTTTTAGAAAAAAACCCGGGTCCCCCCTATTATCAAATTTACGGTGCCTAATGATCGAGACAAAGTTGTGACATACAGACCTTATATAGTTACAACATACTGTATGGAACACGTTTTATCGAGTTTTTACACTGTCCCATGTACTCCGTGACGTCAGATGTAAAGACCCGTAACTGCAGCAGAACGATGGTCGTTTGTTTGGACTGAATTTATGTTTTACGTTATGGAGAATAATGGAGAGACTTGTGGGAAACTAAACACATATGCAGGTAACTTTTGCACCTAAGTTTCTTTGCAAATACTTACCTACTTTTTTTTCTTTAGCAAAATCTTTGTTTTAAACTGTCTGCTTCCAGAAATCTTAGTCAAATCGAAGCTTGTAGGTTCAAAATCAAGACCGTTTTCTCGCAAGCGGCACGCATTGCTTCACGGTTCTTGTGGTTGACTTTGCGAATGATGAGCAACTAACAACATGACATAAACCAATTTATTTTAAGAACATGTGTTCGGGAGTGAAATGTTTTTCATTATCGTCATGACCAGGAACCCATGAAAACCCGGAACCCCAAAATGCCTGCATTACGCTCTTTAAGTTTATATATATATATATATATATATATATATATATATATATATATATATATATATATATATATATATATATATATATATATATATATATATATATATATATATATATATATATATATATATCACTATGTTTTGTATTATATACAATTATTTCATCAATTATAATGTTGATTTAAACCTTAATAAATAAGTACGTAACATTCATAAGAATGTATTCCAGTATCTTAATTTCCGAATCGTAATCCATTTTCATAGTCCATGGTCACAGCGAAATCTTAATAAGTTAAAGTTTTTAACCGGTCAACTGAACATTACAGATCTACGTGTCACTTTTCGTATCACTGATATCACTGTAATTGCGACCCTGCAATATTTTCCCGGTTCTACTCCTTTTGCGGGCGGGTCGACGACTTTCTTTAAGCATAACCAATATGTCCCGCTGTATCGGACGCGCGGTTTCTCTACTGTTGTTTTCTTGGTTCTGTTGTCCTGATTACTTGATGTTTGTGTTTTACGTGTTTTCCTGTATTTATTCGCAAGTATTTTAATAAGTGATCCCATGCAGTTTTGTCCTGGCCATTTGTCTCGTTTTGTCATCATTGTAGCATTAATGTCAAGGCCTGAGCCCCACACGCCGTCCTTAGTGGCCTCAACAAATGTGGTTGAATCCGAGGATTTCTGAATGGCCTTACGGAAATCTTTGAATTGATCGTATTTAATTTCCAGTAATTCATGCCTCACATTCATATGAGAGGTGCGCCATTGCTCGTTAATGGTGACCTGGTCCCCGATTCGCCTGGCGGATAGAGGGTCGATCGAGTCCTTAATGGCCCCTGCTCTCATAAGATCACCACATCTAAGAACCTTTGTGTTGAATGATGTGTGGCTTGTACCATAAGCAAATATGTCACACATGTACAAATTTGAAAACAGGTTATTTTTTCCATTAATTGTCACGTAGTCTTCAGATGAAAGTTTTTCGTGAAACTTACAGACATCTGAACCGGGTTCGAGTCCGACCTCTTTACACACTTTACAGTATGCCTCATTTGTGCATCTATTGCGAAAATGGTCAGTTTACCAACAGTTGGTACATAAAGGTTCACGTTTCTGCGAAGGCTGACCTAAATGAAAAATTTGGCATTTCATGCCTGCACAAAAGCTAGATCTAGGCTAATATTTACCTTCTTTAAAATCTTTGATATATATGAATCGATTTCCATTCAGTATATCGGTCATTTTTTTTTTTCGAATCGGGGTCACGAATTTTTCATATTTCGCTTTACTTGTTGGTTGAACAAAATCATACTTTTTCAACATGTTCATAATGCACTCATCATCAACTGAAAGTGGCACACCTTTAATGGTTATACGTAACACTTGTTCGTTTGGCCTGTCAATGCCAGCCGAGAATGGGCTAGTATCGGACATCAATATGCCTGTCATCAATATCGAAACCTTCTAAAAGAAGTTTATTTCTGCTTTCATTCGACCATACATAGATCCTTCATAATTGACGATCTAACTGAATACAGCGTATGTCCTGCACACTTTTACGCACCGAGAATGCTATACGATAGTCGGTTATTGGCTTGGTCTTATTTACCTGTATGTCATTGTACCGCAGGTAAACCGGTTTCAACATGGCGCTGGACATGCCTGCCTCACTCTGAGTATCGCTCACGGTATATGTAAACAAAATAGCGTACACAAAAATGCAAAAAAAGGCATTCAGATGTTTTTCCACAAAAAAGTTATATAGATAAGATGCAAAAATACTCACTATGTCCATATGTACAATATAATCCATTTGAACTGCATAGATGCAAGAAAATGCCAAACGATCGGGAGCTCAAAGAACTACGTCCATTCACTACCAATCACGTGACTCCTTCTGATGGTTTCTTACTGAGAAAACAAAACAATAATTGATTACATCAATATCTAAGATGTCCAAGGACAGATACAAAATCGTGTAAGTTTCAAAAAGGAACTGTTGTGAACCCGAAATACTGAAAAATTTCGAGGTGAGACCAGGTGCCCAGGGAGAGTAAGCGTCTCCTGTCTGCATACATCACCCGTCACGGCAGTTCTCAAGAAACATGTCAAAATCATGAGTTTTAGTTACCTAATTGTACATACGAAAGTACAAAACTGGTATACAGAGTCATATTTGATGTTCACTGAACAGGTCATTTAGTCGCATTCCAGAATTTTATCAATCATTCTAGAAAGAGGCACATTATAATTTCGTACAAGATCCCCATAGCGACCGTAGAACTTCCTCAGTGACGATTTCAGCCGTTCTTTAACATATCCCTGCATGAGCAACTCAGTGGCCAGTCGTTTGGCCTTTGGAATAAAACCGTCGTATAGAGAACAGGCTCTTGCGTACCTTAAAAGTTCAGATATAAAAACTCCATACGCAGGTGAGGACGGGAAGTTAGTTATTTGGAAGTTAAAATCATCACGTTTGTCATACAGAGAGGTGTTCAAATGACCATCATTGTTGAAAGTTCAAAATATATCCAGATACGAAGCGGAATTATTGCTCTCGGTTGTCTCCTTTATCTCAAGTTCATGGGTAGAGATTTCATATATGTAATCCTTGAAGTTAGGATTATTGATTGACAATACGTCGTCCATATATCTATACGTAAAATTAAAATGAGATGCAAGGCTTTTTCTGCCTGCAAAGAGCATGTTTTGAATAAATTCTGCCTCATACGAATATAAGAAAATGTCAGCAAGAAGTTAGTTATCATGGATTAGCGAATGATTTGCTGAAAATTGTTCCCTCCAAACACCACGAAAATACTGTCTATTAAAAATTCCAGCATTTTGATGATTTGATCTTCAATAAACTTGTGTTTTGCATCAGAGTGTTTATCTTATATTAATTCTTATATATAATAATGGGGGTAAAGACAAATTATGACTAGCATCCTAATATTACTATTTACGTTTCAACGTTAAACCATCTGTGTTACCTATACTTTATAGCAGTATTCTTACTCTACCTATTTTGACTACGTTTCCTAATTCTGTGACAGCGAATAATACTATTTTGCTTATACTTATAGCATCACAACAGGTGTGACCGGTAGGCAGGGGATGCTTACTCCTCTATGGCACCTGATCCCACCTTTGTTTTGACAGAGTTCGTGATTGTTTATATTATATTTGCATATATATTGTCGTGTTTTTTCGATTTCGAGTTATGGATTTCGGAACAATATCTTGGATTTGTACTTAATAAACTTTCTTGATATTTATATAGAAGTTTGTGGTACAAATTAATCGGGAAATGAAATATAACTTTTAAATAAAAGCATATGTAATTTAAAAAAGAAGAATTTTTGTTATTAAATTCACACAGCATTATCTGTATAAATTTTTAAAAGTACCATGCAATTCCCTGTATTCAAATTTCAGTGTAACATGCATACTGTCAAACACTATCTCTGTAACGACCAAATAACTTCCTCAGTGACGAATTCATGCGTTCGATTTGGTTGCCCTGTTTTTATGCTAGTCGCCTGCCCTGCAGAACAAAACACTCATACCTGGAGCATGCTGCGGCATAGCGTATATGTTGTGGAAATAAAATGCCATAGCCAGACAGGCAGGCGAGGACGGGATAATGCTACTCAGGGTGAGAAAATCTGTGATATGGAGAAAAAGTCGTTGAGATGCTCCAAAAGAGCCTTTGAATTCTTAAAGACATCTGGAAGTTTGGAGATTCTGTAAGCATTGCAAGACGCAAGGTACAGTTGTACATCAACCTGTACATCAGTTTTCAGCTGTACGTCAAACTGTACGTCAGTTTTCAGCTGTACGTCAAACTCTTGAATTCATAAATAGATAAAAATGAACTTATTTCCCTGCTCTTTATTTGAGGCAAAATGTGAAATCGAATGGTTCATAAATGAATTATATATAAGATGCAATCAATTATAGGTTTGTTTTCTCGGTAAGAAACCATCGATCTGTAGGTGAAAATCCAACATTGTATTGTTGACGATGTCAATATTTTTTATGATGTTAGGAAATACAAAATACAAGTCTTTTACAGTGCGTTAGTAGAGGTTCTTTAGTTCTTGCTAACCTATAACACGGAGACTATCAATTCACTTGTAAGCTGCCAATGGTACTTAAATTAGTATTCTTCAAACTGACAATTTACTTCGAATGAAACTAATTAGCATCAGCAAACTATAAGCTTTCTAAGATATATGTTCTTAAGATCTTGGTGTGGAAATAATTTACTGCTTCCTCGAGACATTTTACAGCTTTACCGAGACATTGGTAACAGAAATAGTATGTTAATTGTGGTTTGATTTTCAATGCGTTAGATTTACTCTTACAAGCTAATGACTAATTTATATCCATCTCGGTGTAATTTCAATATCATAAAGGAGAAACAGAAGACATTTGACAAAAGCGTATGATGCAAACCACCAAGGGCATGCACACAAAATAACAGCTCATTAGTCTTTTTGATATTTTATTAATAGGGAAACATTATGTTGTATGACAACTTAGAGACGACTTTTATGCGGACAATTGAAGCCAGTGATAGTATTGCAACATCTTGTATCTTTTGTAGATCATTAGAACTCAAATTTTGCCATTGAGAATCAACGCATTTCAAAATCGGAAATAAATGGTGATAAACATATTCTCCCAACTATTTTTGCTACAGTTAATATAACTTAAATTCAGTCTTGTTTAAAAGTAGATATTTATCTGATTTTAGTACGAATGAGTAAATGTCAACACATGAGTAAAATATAATTTTACCTCCTGAGTGTGTTCTGTGTATAAGTGACAAGTCATGTCGGGAAGTTTCTTTTAATTATTAATACATTTTATAATACATGTGTATGTGTTCTTTGAATGTATTGCTTTTGTTTAGTGGGAAAAAATGTCTGTAACAAGGTAACCACATCAAGTCAGTCAAATTAAGTGACAACAACACAGATGTATAACAATATAATATTTTTGTGATATCTTGTTGTGTTTATTCTTCTTTACTTTGCGTGTCCGTGACAACGTTCTTGCTTTTCAATTATTTTCTTTATTCAAGTTTTACCCAAAAAAAACTTTACACATGTTCTCTATACGACGGTTTTATTCCAAGGGCCAGACGACTGGCCACTAAGTTCCTCATGCAGGGATATGTTAAAGAACTTCTGAAATCGTCACTGAGGAAGTTCTACGGTCGCTATGGGGATCTTGTACGAAAATATGATGTGCCTCTTTCTAGAAAGATTGATAATATTATGGAATGCGACTAAATGACCTGTTCAGTGAACACCAAATATGACTTTGTATACCAGTTTTGTACTTTTGTATGTACAATTAGGAAACCAAAACTCTTGACATGTTTCTTAAGAACTGCTGTGACGGATGATGCATGCAAACAGGAGACGCTTACTCTACCCGGGCACCTGGTCTCACCTCGGAATTTTTCAGTATTTCGGGGTTCACAACAGTTTCTTTTTGAAACACACGATTTTGTATCTGTCCTTGGACTTTGAGAATGATTAACGGTTTGGTACTTCTTCGATATTGATTCCTTAAATATGAATAAATTACCACACCCCCCCCCCCCTCCCCATCTTCCTTTCGCAGAGGTCTAGACTTATCTGCAATTAAAATGTAAGTCTGAAGTTGTAAACAGTGGGGTCAATGTAAACTAAATGATGAAATAATGTCTTATTTTATCGCACAATATATGTCTTGGTATTTATTACATCGAAATGTGTATTTCTTTAAATAATTCTATACGACAATACGTGAGAGGAAACACGTGTAAAATCGTATTAATAAAGCTACAAAATTACAATAGACTGTATGAAATCGTCAAATATTTAATCAATTTATATACCAAGAATTATCAATTCGAATATAAAAATCGTTCATGGTAAGTATTAGCCCACGCGCCCACGCTGTTCTTTAAATTACATCATGAATGATGAAATGAAACTTTTAAGAAATAAAACTTTGTAAATAATAGCTACGGGGTAATTTTTTCACAAATAAGATTATAATAATTACTTCTATAGACATTGTTTTCGTTATGTGTTCTCTTATTTGAGAACTTTATAATGTACGACTGTTTACTATATATATCGATGTAATTAAATGACTCGTGAAAACAATATGACGGACCGTTGTTTTGGCAAAGAGGACGACGCTATCTTCTTATTTTCAAATGTTTATAGTCATTTCTAGGTATATTTTCATAAAAATGGTATCAAATGAATCAGGGGAAACATACTTATCGCATATTATGGGCCTGTAGAAATAAATTAAAAACTGAAAATTATATAGTTAAAACACTTATGTGTGCCCGCATCGCACATCGTTTTCGCTTCGGCGATCAGCTGTTTACAGGTAATGGACGTCTCTACCTGAAAAATCTCACTTCACTGGATTTGATACAACTGTAACCCCGAAGAACGCCAGTGAACATATCGCTTTTATGCTCATTGATTCTAAGCGCGCCGTCAATTATAAGGCAAAATAAACATCTCGCTTTACCGCCACGGTATCGTTAGATATTTTGATGATTTCAGCTATTTTCAAATTGCCTTAATTTCTTTATTTCTACTCCAAATGAGATGAAATTTAAGAATCAATATCGAAGAAGTACCAAACCGTTAATCATCCTCAAAGTCCAAGGACAGATACAAAATCGTGTAAGTTTCAAAAAGAAACTGTTGTGAACCCTGAAATACTGAAAAATTCCGAGGTGAGACCAGGTGCCCGGGGAGAGTAAGCGTCTCCTGTTTGCATGCATCACCCGTCATGAGAAATGAGAAGAAAACCAAAATAAATATTCTAATGATATGATTTTGATTTACATGTTAAAAATAATTCCCGATAAATTATTGATGCGAAAATTGCAAACAACGCATTTTGATTAATTTGAACTTAGGCATTCGCGATGGGCCTCACTACTAATGGGCAGTAACATATTTAATAGGTGGTAACATATCTAATAGGCGGTAACATTCTACATATTGTATTCCTCTTTTAAAATTCTTTACCACACAAAAATGAACATCCACTAATGAAAAGATAAGCGTGTTATTGGCTTTATCTGAGCTCCCATACCCCGAAATGTTGTGACATTCTTTTTACAAATATTGCACGTCATTGACCAAAATAAAGTGATAAGTCCTCAATAGTTCAGTTGTATATGCGACAAAATAAGTGTATACTATACAGTTTGAACAGTAAGGAAAATCAACGAACAAAACACGTATTTGTACTAAATTTCCCTTGATGAGAAGAAATATCCCATCAATGTCTCTCTATGACTTATTTATATCTCACATTACTCCGGGTAAGTTTTCAGCAAAGATTCTTTCAGATAAGCTGTTAAGCTATACTTGCTTATTTGGAACAGATTGTGTAGTTACATATTTACAACCAGGAATATAATCTCAGATGAGAGTTCTATCTTTGTATTTGTGCACGGTGAATTAATCTTGGTATCTTCTGTTTACATGAGGCAATTATTATATTCTTCTTATAAATGAGACATGAAAGGCAATGTTTATTTCGTTAACCTGTGTGTATATTGTCCTTTTGTCAAACTGATATCTATGAACTGCATATTAATTACAAAACTCTTATATGTTGGTACAAATGTAGATCTTGATAATTCGCATTTACATTGCTAAATATCTAATCGTCATCTATCTGCTTTCAAGACATATTAAAACTAGCCAGTGTACGCCATATGATTTTAAACATAATGAGAATTTGTCATTGTGTTTAACATTTGTTCATTGCATATGTACTTCATTTGATTTGATAGACATTGAGCTAGGAAATTCGCTATGATCATTCAGTAAGACCTTGCTCGATCTGTGTATCGAGCTCACGGATTTAATTCTATATTCATACCAAATCCCTATCCGTCTAATAGCATGAATGCATGATACTCATTTCGGATCGAAAAACTTCAAAATCTTGGAAAAACTTATGGAAATATCCATTTTGAAATTGTAACAACAAAATAATATTTTTGGATAAGATCCTTTAAAGATGTTGGCCGGGTAAATTTTAAAAAGACGTCGATCAATAGATTTAAATAAAATGTCAAATCAGCACCAAACCTCATAACCAAGACTTTGTTGTACATAACGCCGCTTCACATTCTAACGACTTTCCACAATTTTTCAATCTGACTGTTAGTCGGGACTCCATTGGAACAAGGACCTTCACTCGCTGACAGAAAAGCAGAGCACGGTAGGCTCCAATTGACGTCACTTAATTTTTAAAGAGTAATGTTTTCTTTTATATATTTCTGGTGTATATTTAAGACATCTCAAATTGGTTACTCTGTTGGTTTTTTATCTAAATATAAGAGGTACAATTAATATGTTTTTCAATGTATGTCCACAAATTGTTCTGCCGTCGTAGTGAGCTGGGAGGTGCACCCGTAAACCGGTTAATTACACCAATTGAGCAACTAATGTTACTTCAATTAACCGTCCTAAGTCAGTGCCTCAACTGTGGTACAATTGATATTTTTGTGGAGTCTTGTACGTCTTTATTGCTAGCTTTTTGTCTGTGATGACTTTTGTCATACAGCTGAGTCATTTTTGCTTTCTTTCTGTTGTCGAACTATTTTTATGTGAAATAAATGTCTTTTCTTAATTGCAGTACGAGACAAATCGCGACGAGAATTGTAAACGGTTTAAACCCCCATACAGGACTATAGCCCGCCACAACTCCTCAATTGTCGAGTATTTTAAACAGTTTACCTAGAATTCGAGTATGTGTTGCAGTCATGTCTAGACTCGACTGAACTCATTTAAAGATTTTAAAGTGAAAATGATGCACACAGATCGCACAGCGGTTTTTGAAACTCTTTCTAAGAAGATGATTACCGTTCTCTTCGGGAAAATGAAGTAATCGTAATGACAAAAATGCAAAAGAGAACTCGAAGAGGAGTCATATGCATTTTACAATCATAAGAAATTCTAAACAATTCGTGAAAATATTCGGCGAATTACAATTCGACAGATAAGATAGTAAATCGCACTTCCAATTCGACAGTGGGAAAGCGATTCAATTCCAAAACTAAATTATAAAACTTTCCTCACAAACCACAAGAGATTGGAACAACCTACCAACTAATATGTAATCATCTACCTCTTTCCCTAATTTTTAAATGTATATTATTAAAAGATGAAGCAATGCATGAAATACAGATATTATATGTAATACAAAATATTTTAATGATAATGTAAGTAAGCTACGAATATTGTTTACTCGCTTTCGTCTTTTAATGCTGACCATATTGGAAATCATAAATCAAATGGTTTCTCGTAACATCAGAAAACGTAATCGTTTAAATAGGTCATTAGACGATCTTCTACTTATCGCAAAAAATAATGACCGTCATGAACTTTTGCATGCACTATCCTCCATTCCGGTAAATAAATTGAAACCTATCCTGGACGAAGCTGATCTTCGAAGCTTACGCATTTCTGATTGATATAACTCAAATTGATTATTTTATTTTCGTTATTGCACTACAATCAAATATTTATATTTTCGTTATTGCACTACAATCAAATATTTTTGTAATGTGTTATATGTGCTAGTATGTTATTCATATTCATGTATTGTATAGCTCTATGGTCACTTCTGCAACATAACTGAGCCAGTAACTCCTTTTTCTTTCATATAATAAACTTTTTTCCTCGTATTCCGTCTCTTCCACCCAAACAGCAATTTCTCAAAATTAAATTTATTAATAAAGGCTTCGATCTACTTGACATTTCTAATATTTTCCGTGATTATAGTCACATCTAAAATCCCCCAATATTTTGAGAATTTAGAACCTCCACTTATTTGTTACCAGTACAAAAAGCCTTTAAGAAATCTTATTTTAAATTATAATAGAGTTTCAGACTCTATTTCTTTGTTGTGTTCTTGTGAAAATTCTAAATATGTTTATAAACCGGCAGGTCATATTATTACTGGTGATCTAAACTGTATTTCGGACAAGAAATTGCGTACCCTTCTGGAAAAGGACCTAAATATAGGTTACCGTCCAGGATAGATTTCAATAAATTCCGTGACGTTATAGAGGATGCTTTAACTACATATTGTAAACGTTGGTGTAAAATAGAACAGGTAAAGGTACATGCTCTTAATGATTGGAAATACGAGATTTTAAGAATTGTCGATATTCGTATTAAGAACTTTACGGAAAATCCGCATTTATTTCAACAGCCTAATACATTGACGGTAAATTCTATTAAAAGAGGATAGCTGATTTACATGCTAAATATATCTTTGTCCCTGCTGATAAAGTAGGTAATAACATTATAGTTGTTTGAAAACTATATTATATTGAAGTACTTAAAAACGAATTAAACTCCACATACATATGTGGAAAGTCCTACATCAAAAGACAACACCTTGCACGATACCTGATGACCATGCCCGACTTCAAAATTAAAACTGACAAATCTGATCTACCAAACATGTATTGGCTCCCAAATTCAAAGCCGCAAATTCAAATATATAGTAATAGGCCTCGATAAAACTTACTTTGTTAGGGAAAATTCTGATTCCAAAAATAAATACACTGAAACAGCTGTCATCCAGATGTTGAACTTTCTTATCGATAATATTTTTGTGGTGTTTGGAGGTAAGGTTTTTCAACAAATTGTCGGCATTCCAATGGGCACTAACTGTGCTCTGCTTCTGGCTGACATATTCCTTTACTCATACGAAGCTGAATTCATTCAGTCTTTGCTTTCGCAAGGAAAAAAAACAATTGGCTCTTGGCTTCAATTTTACTTACAGATATATAGATGACTTGCTTTCAATTAATAATCCTTCATTCGCGGATTACCTTAGCATCATCTATCCAAGTGAACTTGAGGTCAAAGAAACAACAGAAAGTAGTAATTCTACTTTGTATTTAGATATTATGTTGTCTTCCGACATTAATGGTCAATTGAACACCTCACTCTATGACAAACGTGACGATTTCAATTTCGCTATCACAAACTTTCCTTTCATAAGCAGCAACATTCCATCATCGCCCACATACGGCGTATTCATATCTCAGTCAATACGTTATTCCAGAGCATGTTCAAATTACAGTGACTTTGTTCTGAGGGCTAGGCGACTTTCAGTTAAGCTGCTCAACCAGTATTATATATGTGCTAGACTAGCAACGTCACTGAGGAAATTCTATGGTCGTTACGAGACTCTTATTACTCCATATGATATTTCGTTATCCAGACTTTTACATGATATTCTTGACTGAGACCGATTCCGATCATTTTACACAGATTTGACACCTTCTATACTAGAAGGTTACCTACTTCGACTTCTCCATATATAAATACATATGGAATTTCCTCTTTAATTAATTTGACTCTTTCTACTGGGTATCTGTGACGGGTGTTGCTAGCAAGCAGGAGATGCTCACTCTCCCCGGGCACCTGATCTCACTCCATCACAGGGGTTCACATATGCTCTTCAAGTAGACATATTTTGTTATTTTCCATTTGTTTTTCATTTTCACTGATTTTGTATGTCCTCTGGTTTTATGATTTTTGGACTTGTGCTTTGGATTTATCCATCATCTTTACATCCCAAAACTACATAAAATTTCATATAAATCACGTTTCATATCTAATTCTAGCCACTGCTAGACTACGGTACTATCGAAACATATTTAGTCTGCTCTAGCTGCTATAGAAAATCATAGTATCAAATATTGTGATGTCGCATTTCATAATAGTAACATCAATTACCTTTGGTCAATTAAAAATTCTCATGAAGTTATAGACAAACTTCTTTCACTAAATTTCAAAGCGACTCAAATTTCTACATTTGATTTTTCTACACTTTATACATCTCTGCCTCATTGTTTGATTAAAAGCAAGTTGCTGTCTCTTATACAATGGTGTTTTCACAGAGAATCTAAAACTTGCATATGTACTTCAAATAACTCCGGATTCTTTTCCAACAAACAATATACTTCATATAAATACTGGACTTGCAAGGAATTATGTAAAGCACTAGATTTTCTCATGAATAATATTTTTGTGCAATTTGATGGCAAGATATATCAACAAATAGTTGGGATCCCTATGGGTACTAACTGCGCGCCTCTGATAGCAGATTTATTTCTTTATTGTTATGAGAGGGATTTTATGGTTTCTATTCAAAAATCAAAACGTTTCGACCTCATTGACAAATTTAACAATACTCGCAGATATCTGGATGACATTTTGGTTATAGACAACCCTGAATTCGAACAATTTATATCAGAAATACATGTACATCCACCAGAGCTCAAATTGAGTGAAGCTAATACTTGAAATAAATCTACACCTTTCTTAGATTTGAACATCAAAAGTATCAGCCACCTAATATATACTAATATTTATGATAAACGTGAGGATTTTGATTTTCCTATTGTAAATTTTCCTTACTTGAATGGCGATGTCCCTTGACTCCCATCATATGGTATCTATATATCTCAATTAGTTCGATTTGTCAGAGGCACCGATGTTTTGGACTTTCATAAACGATATTTACAAATTACCACTAAACTTTTACCTCGGGATTACAGATATCACAAGCTTAGAAAAACATTTGGCAAATTCTTTAGATCTTATTCAGAACTTCTATCTAAATTTGGAAATAGTTCTTTTCAACACGATGTATTCAATGGAATTTCCCATCCTAATTTTTACGATGATCTCGTATATAAATTAAGGAAAGTAAAAGGCTCCGATAACGTTATTTTATCATGTAATTAAATAGTCAAACGTCTTCTAAATAAACAATATGACATTGAAATCATCACAAAGGCTATAAGTCTTGTATTTGGCCCCTCTACAGCCTTATGCAGACTTTTACTTGAACGTTGCACGCTGACTAACAGGGCGGTGGGGGAATATATGACGGGCCTTATCCAAACCTCTTTCAGAGGAGACATGATCCTGAACCTCGTCCCCTCTGACTGTTAGTCGGAACTCCTACAGATCTAGGGTCTTAGCTCGCTTTCAGACTGGCAGAGCACAGTTTATCATGTTGATGTCGCATATAGTTTTATATCATTATGTGTTTTACAATACCTTACGTGTTTATATTTTTATGACCTTTCAATATGCGATACCTATTTACCCTTGTTCTTTACATGGAGGAATATTTATAAATTTTTAAATTTACGTTCTTTGATTGTTCTGCTGATGTGGTGAGTGGGAAGGTGGGCCCGTAAACCGGTTAACCACACCATTTGTTTGGCTTTTGCACTACAATCAAATATTTTTTTAATGTGTTATATATGCTAGTATATTATTGATATTCATGTATTGTATAGCTCCATGGTGACTTCTGCCACATAACTGAGCCCGAAACTCCTCTTTTTTCTCTCCTTTTTATTTTCATACTTCGATAAATACCTATCGTGTTGCATGGATCTGATTACTATTAATACAGACTTTCTGTTTTCCCCTTAACACTTATATGAATATCAAAATTGCAGACAATATCGTACAAAAGTTCTTTATTTGGTATATGTGTAAGCTTTGGGTATTTTGATATATTTTAAAGTTATGGTGAACCGTATACGTGAAATATTCGTGGTGTGACGTAAAATCAAAAGTCAATCAACCAAATATTTAAGTCTCAATATATTATTGCATTTGGCACAAGCATAGATATTGATAATGTATAACGAAAGATAACTCTCAGATGAATTACAGTACGTTGACTAATGATGAGATACAGGGGTTAACAAACTTTTTACATATAGGGACGTTGTCATCCAGAAGTGGGAAATTGTTAATGAGTTTAAAATAAATCCGGGTCGTCTGCAGCACTAAATCAAAACAGACCAATACTTGAGCTGCAAAGTAAAAAATAGTTTATTTCAGATATATCCCTTTATTTTTGTGGTTAAAGCTATGTGTAAAGCGAAGAAGTACCGAAGGGTAAACCATATTTCATAGGTGAATCATCATATAAATGATAAAAAAGGTATGCACAATACGCTGTGCAGGTCAGATTTAGACATTATAGATATTATACAAATTAGATCTACTACAAAACACATATATCAAACGACATTATTAAAT